>VZRU01003857.1:220317-288016 GCA_013398155.1 Pedionomus torquatus | reverse complement strand
GAGGAAGAGTGATAGAGAAAAAACGCTACACACACTCACGCGCACACACTCACATACAAAAAATCTGGTATTGGTAGATGAAGGGGAGACATTTTGCAAAGAAAAAAAACCCGCACAACATCTCTTTCAAATCCAGACTTGGAAAGGGAAGCGGGGGGGAGGTGAGGAAAGAAGTAGTAAACATCATTACTTCAGCTTTAAGATTCATTTGAAACGTCTCACGTACAAAAGAGCTCTGAAGGGGAAAACAAGACGTGCTTGCAGCTAATATTACAGTCAAGTTCCAATTTTACCTAAGGGAAAGCAGCTTTATTAAAAGTCATGACTGAAATTGCGTGACAGGTGCCAATATTCTCCACCCTGACAGATGTGTCAGTTTGTGAATGCCATTTTCTTGTCAGCGGTCCCTAGATGGAGTTGCTCCCATCACCATTTGTCTCTCTTCCAGCTAGATCACACATGCCCGTCGCTTGCCTCCAAGCTGCGCTGCGTTGTTTGATATGTGGAATCTTCACAATGAGACTTATTAAAAGACAGTCCATTATTTTTATTTAGAGCATTTCCAAAACAAGCAGAGCGCGCACAGAGATAATTTAAAAATCGTGCGGCGGGTCATCTCCAGGCCAGAGCGGCTCAATTGGAAATGCATAAGAAAGCAGTGTCTCCCCCGAGCCCCTCCTCATCCCTCAGTTCATAATGAGGTTGATTTGAGTGACATTTAACCCTTGAATAATGGCCCTTTGAGTCAGCAGGACTGTATAGCTGTGCTCCGCAGAGGTGGTTCAGCCTGAAGGATTAATTCTGCTCCTATTTTTCCTAAATCTCTCCCACCCCCCCAAGTTCTGCTCTCCTATTTTGTTACAGGTGGGCTTCACAGTGTACCACTAGACGTAAAATACTCTTGATCGTCTGTATTTATAGACCCTTTTCCTCCTCCTGTTGGTTTCAAACACAAAGAAAAATGGTATCTCTCAATCGTGCCTGGTATGAACAGCAGGTAAAGCTGCAGCAGACTCCTCTCCAGCCTCTGATGGAAAATTATTACAGATGAAATGATTCTGTAATGGAAATGGTAATAGGAAAGTTTCATTCTAAAGGATGTTTGTGCTAACATGAGAGGCTATAATATGTGATGGATTTGGATTCAGGAATAAGTGTGATCTCAAACTAAATTTTACTCCATCATTTCTAGAGGTGGCACTGGGGGGCTGGAGGAGGGCTAATGGACAGTGCTTGCAAACATTGCTAGGTGAAAGGACTTAAAGTACAAGATTATTGATGTCTCATTGTCCCAGGACAAGTGGCATTGCAGGTTGTTGCTTCAGGATTTCTTTCGTAAGTACAGGGATGCTAATTCCTCTCAGGCTGGAATTAGCTCATCAGTCCTAGTGGATATTTGTTAATGGAGGAAATATGTGTGGTTAAATTACAGCTAACCCTCTGTAGATGGCAGGGAGATGTTTTACTTCTTGTGAGGAAACAGCATTTACCTCCAGCCCTACCGAAGGTAGGTGTGGACCCTTTTGCTGCCTAATTACTGGAGAAGAATTTGTCTCCGTTGCTGCCACAGGCACCTCTGAGCTGGCTACAGGCAAGTCAAGGCTGCAGACTGGCCCTGGTGTCAGGTACCCCTGGTTGCCCAACAGCATCGGGTTCCCTGCATGCTCCTTTGAGGACCGCCCTTCCTGGTACCCCTCAGCTCTGGGGCAGTCTGGGATGATCTTCCTCCTTCAGAATATGAGCAGACCCCAAAGCTTTGGGAGACAAGAGCTGGACTGAAAAGCATCATAATGACAGTTGACAGGAGGACCTGGATGGAAAATGAAAGGTTCCCTCTGGAGCAGAGAAAGCAAGGAGGGAAGAAATACTGGAAAAGAAAGAACCAATAAACTAGAGGTTGGTTGTATTACTTACTGTTTATGGAAAGCACTCTGGCACTGTTTGGGTTGATGGAGTTTTACAAAAACTTGAAAGGAAAAGCATGTTTTATAAGAATTTGAAAGGAAACCTCTCATGCTCTGCAAGCTTTTCTTAGGGAAGCATTTCCATTGCACAGTAGCCTGGAAGGCCCACGCGCAGATCTTTCACTCGCTAGTCTGTCACCCTTTCCCATAAGCAATCCATTAGGAACTTATTTAAGAATTATAAAACTGTGACCAAAAACTATTTGTGAATTTCCTCCTTAGCTGGAAAAAGAAGATGGGCAGCCACAAGAATATTTTCTGCCTGTTCTCCCACAACAGTGCAAAGCTGAAGCCACCATCCTGAGAGAGACTCCAGAAGCAATTATACCATAGTCCCAAACAGCCATCAGCTCTGGGGCAGGCAAGGAACATATCAGACTGTTCCTGCATTACATATTATATTACACATTTCCTAGTATTAGCATTTCTCACTTTGAAGAAAGGGAGGAAGGGTTGAGGAGGGAAAATAGAAGAGGATAGGGCAAGAGATAAATACATGACCTGTTTGATTGTTTTGATTTGTTGTTAGAGGTATTGATCTGCTCTTCCAGATTCCAGGAATTCGTCCTTCCTTTTTAGCTAAAGAAAGAAACGGACAGCTTCCATTGAAAGCTGGAGATAAGAGAATGTTTCAGCTCTCTGCTCTAACAGTCAGATACTATGGGCTGAGTTGATGTAAGGAATAAAAAATTCTGCAGGTGAAAATCTTCTGCAGAGCAGGGCAGCAGACTTCACACTGCTGTGGTCTCTAGGTTTAGGTGACTGTAACTGCTGTGGCAGATCTACTCTGGAGTCCATCTTTCAGGCAAGATCAAGCCTTTTAGGTGTTAATAAAGTCAAATCAACACATAGCAATGAAATAATAAGTCCAGGCAGCTGACAGATGCTAATGAGCATGCTTATTTAAACCACCAGCAAAATCCAGTTGAAAACTAAGCAGATATATAAAACTCTGAACTCAATCCTTTTTATTTGGACAGAGATAATTAGGGCCCATAGGACATTTTCTAGGGAGATATTTGGGATGCTGCATTAAGAGCCCGTTTCTGAGGATGATTAACCTTACTTACTGCGAGAGAAAGTATTCCTGTTTTTAATCACAGAATGTAGTTAGTTCCGTGTATTTCCAGAATCAGATGATATGGGCAGAGAATGAAAAAAACATATAGGCAGAAGAGGATGGGGTGATGGAGAACTGTGCCAAAAGCATTAGAGTTGATGAGTCCAGGGAGACTTACATATATTTTCAGCTTTTTCAGTGGAAAGACTGAGACAGTAGACAAACATATGTGGACATTTTGGGCATTGGAGCTTTGGGTAGATGCACATCTAATAGCTATTTTAAACGTCACCTTGACCGTAAATGAGACCATTTGCTCTTGTGCTTTGCTTGTGTTGTATATAAGAGGGAATTTACATTATTGATTCCAAAATCATATTCATATCATGAAACAGTGGGGCCTTCACGGAGTCCAAGTCCATCAGGGTGACTGCAGCCAGCAGACAACAAGATTTACACACTGGCAAAAATGAAAATGATCCTTCTCTCCCTATTCCTCCCCCCAAGTATTTGCACTTGCAAACTACTAGCCTTCAGCTGCGACATGGAAATAAGATGGAATAACTCAAAGAAAAACATTTGCTTTTTGTAAAAAAGTTTCATCACTGGGAAAGCTCTGACTTAATTTTTGCACGGCTTTCCTTTCCTGGGTGACACGTTGACAGAGGAAGTTGAAAAGAGTGCCTCCTTTCCCAGGAAAGCAGAGCAAAGATCAGCTGTTAAGTCTTGATGGCCCTGGTGCATTTGATTTGTATCCTGCAGTTGTTGGTAAAGGAAAGGGAGGAAGATTCTGGGGATGCAGGCACATTTTGATCTTTTCTGTCCTGTTTTTACTTCTGTTCTGTTCAAAGGGATGATGTCAGGAAAAATTGCTGACACTTTGGTTAGCAAACAACCAACCTGCTTTGGGGCAACTTTTTTCCTTTGTTTTTGCAGCACCTTTTTATTTATATGTTCTGCTATGGTTCCAGGGAAATCTAGAATGCTATATACATTAATACCACTGGCTTTTCTTTCTCTTTTTGTCAATCACTAAGAAGAACAGCACTTAATATGGGAGACAGCTGTTCAGATATGCTTCAAGTGAAGTTAAGTTGATACGTACACATTACTCTCCACTTTTTTTTTTCTTCGTTTTTGTGGTGTGTGTGTCTGTCTTCAGTCTCTTGAAAAAGAAATAAAGAGTCATGACAAAAATATAAAATGCTCTGTGAGAATCTTGAGATGACCTCTTAGTAGGCAAGGATTTCTCTTCGCTTTGGTCAATCTGCATTCATCTGTTCACTATTTCCTAATCACTAATAGGAAAACACCTCAGAGTATGGATTTGAACATCAAAAAGTATGGATGACTTCCGTGGTATTCTTTACTGGAAATGAAAAACCGCATGGATCTCCGGAACAGAGAAGACTTGGAAGTGAGTGTTTCTGTATTTCTGCACAAAGTACTGGGGCATCCTGAATGTTGGTCCTACTTTCATATAGTATTGTGTTCACAGCAGGGAAAGTTAATAATAACATTTTATTTTAAAATAAATAATTTTAAAATGGAAGGAAGAAAATCAGGAAAAGTAAACCAAGAAAAAAAATACTGAAGTTGTGCCCAGCTTAAGATCAAGAAAGACAAAATCTGTATTTTTAAATGGGCAGGAAAAGAAAGGAAAAAGGAAATAAAATTTTTTACAGTGATAAAAGCTACTGATTAAGGTATCCAAGCCACCTTAAGTCAGTTGGTTTGAACAACCTGAGAAAAACAAAAGTCAGGCTCTCTTATCTATCCAACATAGCAGTGGTTTCTTATCACTAACTTTAAAAAACTCCATTGGCTTACACTAGGTTTGAATCGGATGAATTTGGCCCAATAAATCTTACTAACACTTATTTCTTGAAGTTATGGCCTAACATCTGTCTCAAGTTCCTCTTAAGTTTAACCTTAAGCCTGAATTTTGGAGGTTTTAATAGCTGTTCCTTGATAACAGCAACATGCTTTTAGAAAATATAACCTTTTAGTTACTGGTCTTCACAAAATATTTTTACTGCATAGGAAAGCTATCTTCAATGATTTAGAGGGGATTTTCAGGTTTATGTTAATATTTTTCTCTTCCATAACTATCTGAAAGTAACCAGTGATTCAATTTTTCTTTGAAAACAGAAATATAAGGAAAAAAAAATATATGGCACTATATTAAAAAAAAGTATTTAATCTGTTTTTTAGGCTTCTCTAGCATTGCATGCACAAAATTGTTGATGAAGTGTTGGCCTGTGACTAACTTTGTGTGGCCTTCATGGAGTAATGATGGCTTTGGCACTCTCAAACTCAAGCCAAAGAAATCCTTTAAACTGTCACGTAATATCAAGCGTTATATCGATATCACATTCTAGATGGCACAAACACATATCCAAGTTTCAAGCTGATGGACACACACATGTGTCTGAGCCTCATCAACCATTTTGGCCACAATGCAAAGGATGAAGCTGGGCAGTTCTCAAGCTATAAGCACGACTGCTTAATACTTAGAAATAGTTAAGCCACATTTTGGCTGCAATATTCCACAAGCACTTAGCCTGAGGTATGGAAAATGTCAGCCACTGTGGGTAAAGTTTATTAATGTTTTGAGCAACTGGAAACCCTCCTACAAGGCCAACAGTTAAGCAATGCTGAATAATAGGTGGCACTATACAATCCAAATGGTCCTGCTTTTTCTTGTTTTGGGATATATGAAGTAGATGTGCTTTTTCATAGTTCGTAGTCTCTGCCCATTTTCCCACTCATTGGGGCCAATCCTATTAAAGTGTGTGTATTTGTGTAACTTGATGAACATCAGCTCCGTCTTAGAGACAAATTTCAATCACATCTTTTCCTTTTCTCTTCTGAAGGCAATCTGATAGCCACAAGGTACATCTTCTCCTCTCTTTTTTTTTCCAAGGTCATCGTCAGGTGATGAGGACATCTGTGACTCCTCACTAGACAATGCTACCTTCAGGAAAATGCTGCCAGAAACAGCAGTTCTCAGCTGCTGGCACTGTCAATCAGACAATCACTGTCAATTGGCTCTGTGTCTGGGTTCTGTAATTATTCCCTGGCGTCCCCAAGGCTTCTCACAAGGCCTGGTCCTCGCTAAGCTCCTGTGGCAGTTCATCCCACACTTGTGTTAACTGGATGAGGCTGGAAACCCAAACTGCTGCTGTGGGTGACAGAAAGATGATATTGATGGTCTCAGTATCCTGATAAAATAGTTTCATTTATTTCTTCTGTTGAGATAGTGCTAATACCTAATGTTACTGGGTATACTGCTGTTCTCACTGACCTATTTTTTATTCTATACACCTTTAACTTGTATTACTCTGGTTTCTTGCAAATTGCCTGATTCTGTTGTCACCAAGGATATCTGAAGGTTTCTTAGTGGTGAACTGAGGGGGAACAGCATTTCCACACCTTTCTCTGAAGCTCCAGATGCCAAGGGCAGAGAAGGTCTTCAGGCCTGACACTCTGCTCCTGGCTGTGTTAAGCCCTGTTGCCTGGTTTTGTTGAGCCTGTATAGCTCTGCCAGCCAGAAAATGAGGAGATATGCAAAAGAGTAGCTAGTCTCCAGATGTACTTCCACTGTTTCCTCATGCTTGGAAGACCAGGGACACCAAACAACATCTGCAATGGCTGGTGGGCCCAGGTGGCTTGATTCCCTTACAGCTGAGCCTCCATAGTCTAAATGTAGGACCATAGTCACAGTCATGAGATTTTTCTCTCTTGTTTGGGACTGTGTTTTGTCTACACCATGTGTGTCTACTGCCCCACACAACTGTTTTTTTGTTTTTTTTTTTTTTTTTTTTTTTTTTTTTTGTCCTGGCTTTCTGCTGGCCCGCTGAAAATCCAGGGGAGAAGTTCAACTGAATGCAAAGGGAAAGTGGAGTCATGATCAGCAGAGACAGAAAACAAGCCCAAGGAGCAAGGAGAGTCAGGAGAGTGAATAAAGTCCATTCTTTGCATGTAGATGGTGCAGGCAGGCTGGGGAAATGTCAAGGGAGCAGAGTGATATAATTTAATAATTAAAACAACATTTGGGGACTGAAAAGAGTACAGTGTCCTTCTAGTTTGGTTTAGAGAGGTATGGGATACGTAAATCTATCACTAACAGAAAAACAGATAGTAGCTGTATTTTACTGAGACCACCATGCTGTTTTGATTGCAACACAGGAACACCAAAATGTCTTTGTGTCCATCAGAATTTCCAGAATAGATCTTAGACAGTAAATTGCTGTAAACAAGCTTCTCTGCTTCAATCCCAATTTACTTCAGGCTTGCCATTTTCCGAAACCAAGAAGAACATAAGTTTATAAAGATCCACTATTCTTTCTAATCGCAGTAATGCCTATCATGTTCCCCTCACCACCCCTATCTGAAGCAGTGCACTTCTCTTTTTCTCCCCCAGGAAAGAATAATACTCAAAAAGTACTCTGTGGTAATCCAGAAAATTGTTCTTTGGTGGACATAGGCTGTAACACGGCACACTTCCAGGGCGCTTGTGAGAAAAGGCTCACCTCTATGACCCTAGAGCTTTTGTGCGTATCTAACTTTCACAAGAAATGCTGAAACCTTTCAGGTATATCCCACACAGGATGGTTTCTATATCATTTGCCCAATACAGTTTATTTAAGGGGTTCATCCTGAGGGTCTCCTCAAAGTTTTAGCTGCTCTTATTCCAAATAGGAAATGAAATTGAGGAGTATATAGAGCTTTAATAGTGTGCAGAATAATATGCTTTAGACTTTAACGCAAAGAGGAGAACTGTACCTGTGACTTCTCATCAAAAAAACAAAATTACCCAAAATTTAGAACTTTGTCACAGGGCTTTGCAGAAGCTGTTGTTCAGAGGCACAAACTCCTCCTGTCATTTATGGATGAGGTTCCTCTTATGGAGTTTCCTGTGTCTTCCAGGACACAAATTATGAGATCTTCCATGATATGACAAAACTATTCATCTAAGGGAGAATAAAAGCAAAAGACAGCCTAATAAGGGATTAAGTCATTGAAAAAGAATTGGGGCATGAGGCATATGAACTACAATTCCCATGAGCCAATGGAATAGCATCTCTGCAATAAAATTAATACTTTTCAGCTGAAAAATTCTTTTCCTTTTGCATTTTTTGATTTTCGCAGAGGGAAGGGGGAAATAATTTTCTGACAGGCACTAATTGTTTTCCATTTGACTTTGGCTTGCGAGCAGATCTGAGTTAAAAGGGCTAAATGCAGACATTCTGCTATTACAGTGTTATGTTCATTCAACAGTCAGTCTTGTTTTACTTGCAGCAATATGAGTTATACCATATGTGTTTGAAACTGGTAACCAAACAGAGCAGGCTTTCAAGCAACCCTAAGCTAAATTATAAATCTTTTTTGCATCTTTTAAATAAAAAAAAATTCTACAGGCACAAAATGATTCAGTGAAGTACTTGCCGCTTGAGCTTAACAATAGGAGTCTGCCTGAGAAACCCAGTCACTGTAGTGAAAAATAATAAGCAATGTAATTATCCAGCCTTACTGTTTTTTAGTATTCTACAGGATTTTAAATTTCATTTGCATGTAATGTAATAGAAGCATATAAAATAATTAAAATTACTTGTTTCTATTTTTCATGTAATACTACTCTCTAATTATTATATTATAGATATTGTTATTTTGCTATTTGGTGTTATGTAGTATGTACAAACCCTAGCCATTGAAGAAGACCTTTTTGATTTATGTACTGTACAAACTTGTTGCAGTACCCTTGATTGCATGTTTTAACCCTCAATTTCTAAATTTCTTAAAAATACCTCATCAGGAGATTCAAGATGAATTCTAAAAAAAACCCTATCTAGTGTGAGATCTTACGCTTAAATGATGGCTTATTCATGTCCAAAGCTGCCTTTAAGTCTGAGAACTGTTACCATGACTTAATCTTCCACTCTTCCAAAATTCTTTGTGCAGAACAAGGGCTAAGTTTCTAGCTTTACACTTTGCACACAACTTGGTTTGGTGATATACTCGAGAGACCTTTACACCTGTAGATACTTTTAGAAGCTCAAAACTTGGTTGAAAGGCTTGTCAGCTTGATGCCCTTGTAAAAGTGGTAAACAAATATTATCACCAAAAAGGAAATGGGTAGAGAATTGACATGGTCAGCTTGAGGAAACTTGGAGAGTTAGTGGAAATGAAGATACAGCTCCCTGTATACCCATTACTCCTAATCCTGCTGCCTTGCACTTTGGCCATGTTAGTTTAGCTTTGTTTGAAGGCAGCTGTAATCATATCATAGAATCATAGATCATAGAATGGTTAGAGTTGGAAGGGACCTTGAAGATCATTGAGTTCCAACCCCCCTGCCATGGGCAGGGACACCTCCCACTAGACCACGTTGCTCAAAGCCCCATCCAGCCTGGCCTTAAACACCTCCAGGGATGGGGCATGCACAACTTCTCTGGGAAGCCTGTTCCAGTGCCTCACCACCTTCACAGTAAAGAATTTTTTCCTAATATGGAATCTAAATCTTCCCTCTTCCAGTTTAAAACCATTACCCCTTGTCCTGTCACTANTCCCTCTGGATGGCACCCCTTCCCTCCAGCATGTTGACTGCACCACCAAGCTTGGTGTCATCAGCAAACTTGCTGAGGGTGCATTCAATCCCACTGCCCAAGTCTCTGTCAAAGATGTTAAATAGCACGGGTCCCAGTACTGACCCTTGTGGGACACCACTTGTCACTGCCCGCCACTTGGACATCGAGCCGTTGACCACAACCCTTTGAGTGCAGCCATCCAGCCAGTTCCTTATCCACTGAGTGGTCCATCTATCAAACCCATGACTTTCCAATTTGGAGACTAGGATGTCATGTGGGACAGTGTCGAATGCTTTGCATAAGTCCAGGGAGATGACATCCGTTGCCCTGCCTTTGTCCACCAAGGTTGTGGCAGTATGATAGAAGGCCATCAAATTTGTCAGGCAGGATTTGCCCTTGGTGAAGCCGTGTTGGCTGTCTCCAATCACCATCTTATTTTCGATTTGTCTTAGCAGAGATTCCAGGAGAATCTGCTCCACGATCTTACCAGGCACTGAGATGAGACTGACTGGCCTGTAGTTTCCTGAAATATAAATCAAAACAAAATATCCTCTATAGATTTACCAATTACTCTTTTTTAAATGGCACAAAAAAAAAGTTGGCATACCTACACATTTATAATGTGTATGTATTATAATGAGTAGGTATTATTTGTATAATTATATATATATGTGTGTATATACAAATAATTATTTGTGTCATTATGGATTATAATGTGAAGGTATGCCAGTACTCCGCAACTCTAAAGCCAAGATCCTTTATGCAAAACCAGTTTTTCAGTTCCATCTGTGATTGATAATATGCAGGTCAAGTAGGCTGGACATACAACTTTTGGTCCTTATCATTGCTATAAATCTGAGGCAGATCACAAACCAAAAAGGCCTCTTAGTTGTTGTAGCTGGTTCTGATACAGCCCACAGTGAAGGAAAGCTCAGAACAGCTGATGTCATGAGATTTTCAACATTTGGAACCAAGATTTTTAGAAAACAGTTGGCAAGATTTCAATGGAACCTGAGTTTTGGTTTAGCCTTAAATTCAGCAAAATTCCAGCACAGCTCCAACACTTCTAAAATGTGTGGGTACGCATCTAAGTTTTTCACACTTGCACATCTATCTTGTGTGTGTATATATATGTGTGTGTGTGTGTATCTGGGGAGTGATGGTTGGAGATTTTTTTCCTTGGAGGGACAACTATTTGTCCCTTTTCTCATTTCATTCAGGATACAGCACTGGACTCTTTGGAATGCATCATGACCCACATCCCACCATGTTTATTATTACAGGTTCCAAAGGTACCAAAGGGAATGCAGGACTTGCCTTGAATCTCGAAATGCAGAGCATATAGCTGTGCTATTACCTCAGCAATCCATCTGCCTTTTATTATCATTAATATTCAGAAAAGAATGGGATTTTGAGAGTAGAGTTAAAAATCTTTGATGGGTCAAGGCTGTCCTCAGAGTGGTCCTGACATCTCTCTTCCCCTTTTCACCCTGCCCAGCAGAATCTTCTCCAAGACTCCTTGCTGGCCTTCAATAAGGACAGTATGTGTTGTGTAGCAGCTGCAAAAGGCCTCACAAATGCTGGCTGACAAGAAGTGACAGCTCTGTATATCTCTCACTGGCACTGACAGCTGACAGATGGATACCACTCACACACAGAAAAAAAGCCCCCAGGATGATTCGCCAACATTACTCTCTGTTCATAGGGGCCACATTTGATTGAGTGCTGCTCAGAATAATAAACCCTTGTCGATCCGTTGCAAAGCCAGTTTGCTCACAATGTCCTGATTTTTTTCCCCCCTGAAACACATACCAACATACACACAGAACCCTTGCTTTGTTTTTCCCCTCTCAGCTTTGTCTGAGAAGAAAAGCTACCTAGCTTTATGCAGCTGCCTATTAGAGCAAGGGAGCAATGAGCACATAACTTAGCAATACCACGTCAGGGCTTTGCTCCCTGATAATTCCTTCATCCCCCCATCCCCCCATCAGTCTGTTTATTATTATCTTTCAGACTGTTTTTATTCCTTCCTGCTAATCAGCCCATTGTTGAAAATATTGCTGGTTGGGTTAGTCAGAAGACAGTAACAGGAAAATGAACAATGATGTCTGTTGATGTAAAAAAAAAAAAAGCTACAAAAAACCCCCCACAAAACAGAGCAAGAACGTGATAAACAAAAAGAGACATCCATCCATATGGACAGATAGATCTAAATGGAAAAAAAAAGGGAAACAAGCACAGAAGAACTTCTACAACGGTGGTAGCTTAAGAGTTCAGACCTGTGCAATTCCTCCATCTTTTTGTTCCATTTTTCTTGCACAAACTGCTTAATTACTGGACCCTGTAGGTAGAGAGTTTTTGCCAAGTCAATCTGGTCTAGGAGAAAACATGCTATGTCATTGTACTCCTTAAAAGACCTGAAATAAGTAACATGAAGCAAACACACCTTGTTATAACCTACGAGCCACCACCAGCATGAAATATTAAAGTTAGGAGGGGCTCAAGAGGTCAGCCATGCCTGAGATGAATGAGAGATCTGAAGGCTCATTATGATGGTTATGTCATGTTAAGCATTCACTCTAAATCAATTCCTGGTATTTTTTTCTCAGAGATCTTTATCAGTCTTTTCAGATAAGACAAAACATTGCCATGGTTCTGAAAAGAAACTGAGACAAAGAGGTGTGGAAGCATATGTATCTATAAAGTTTTAACCCTTTGTCCAAGTGAATGTGCATAACACTAGACCCGTGATGGTTGCCTGATCAGGGTGAATAAACAAGTAGGCATTTAAATATTCCTGTAGATCTGGCTTGATTGGTCTGATTTTTTAATGCTCAGCATCTCCAGCTACTAATCTGAAACTTGAGGCACCTGAAATCTGTGAATTATGAAAAAATGGAGGTCCATGGAGTGTTTCTTTAAAGCTGACCACACAGTATGAACAAGAATCTGGTGAACAGAAGAAAAAGAAAACAAAAAAACACACTAGGAAAAAAACCCACACTTTCTGTGCGGACGGGTTTGTCCCAGACCACCCAAATTGTTGGACAAGCACTGTCCTGCCCATTAAGACAGATTTTTATACTTTATGGCTTCTATGCTTGTCATTGGAGAGGAGCTACTATATTTTGGCAAACACAAAAGGATTTATTCTGTGATAGTATTAAGGGTACATTTTCTGAGTATATAGTTTAACAGACTTGTTTGTAAAATGACTGGCAGATTTGCTAGCCAATTCAGATGATACGGAGGTTTCCCCACCAAAGGAGAACAATACTGTCCATGGCTCTGCAGGCACCTTGCCACCAGGACCAGCTCCAGAGAAGTGAGTTTTCTGTGTGCTCCCAAAGAGGGACTGCATTGCCACCCGTGACACTCTCTATTTCCAGTGGTTTTTTTTCTGACAGGGCAGACCAGAGCTTGGTCCTGAGGTGGTACAAGTGAGCACGGCCTGTGTAGGAACATGCACCGGCTGACACTGGCATCTAATGTCAGGAATAAAGGGCAAGGAGGGGTGGCCTGGGACATGGGATACCAGGGCTGGGAAGGGGGAGGTACTGTACCTGCGCCACAAGAATTTGTGCCCAAAATAATTTTTGGTCAGCCATTTCCTGTGTGATTTTGGACCTCCTTCACATCAGGCACCGTCTTGCCTATCCAATCTCCAAAAAGGAGCCCCAGCCTGCCCCTCAGAATTTTTGATGTATGGTCTGGGAGGTGCAGGTGCTTCCCAGGATGAGGTGGGGCATGCTGTGCCATGCTGCCATCTGCAAGCAGAGGACCCATGCTTATCCCAGCTATACATGTGTGTGCATGTGTACATGTACTTGCAGAGACGCATTTGTGCTTTGGGCACCTCAGAGACCCTCTCTCCCTCTGTGGATGGAAGCTGCCTAGACTGGTAGGTGGAGAATGACTGCTGAAAGATGAGACCATAAGTGAAGACCTCCTCGTGGAGGAGGCTGCATGCCCCCGGTGATCATGAACACCCAAGGAAAGATTGAGCTAGCCTGGGTCAAAATTCCAGTGCTATTTGTTTTGTGCTGTGACCCCACATGTCCCTTGGGCAAGACTTGACCTCAACAGTGAAGCATGGTCTTATTGATATCAGATGGATACAATAAACCAATCCAACCAATATCAAGGGAAAATGAACTCATGCAGAGAGGAATAATATTGCCTTCTTAATGAAGCTCATTGTTTTGCTCTTAAAAATATACCAAAAATATACCAAAATTTTCTTTTGACTGATGACATAGAACATTGGAGAGAAGAAGGACTGGTTTACCTTTCCTTAAGGTATAGTATCCCTCTTTCATGTTTTTCTTAAACAACAACTGAAGAAACATTGTATGTTAATACTTCAGGTAACAATAACTATTCTAAACAGATATGTCTGATATCTACATAACATCCTAAAGTGGGGGTGGGAAGCTGTCTCTAGCTTCAGCAGGGTTTGAAGATTTCTGTGATACAATAGCTGCATGTAACAGGAAAAAACAGAGGTGAAGTGTACAAGGAATTAAAAAAAAAAAAAAGAAAAACAACTTTTCTGTCAGTATCCTATAGGCCAAAGGATTGCTTGTAGATAATCATGGATTAATTGTGAATGTAAAGAAAGAGACACTTTTTTTTATCAAAGCAGTTGCCTCAGGGCAAACTCCAGTGCCATGAAAGCTGAAATGTTTTCTTTTATCACAGTTCCTTTTCTGGCACCTGAAATTATTTCTTTCATGTCTGATAGTGAGGAACGAGGCAGCATAGCTCCCCAGAGATGAGCGATTGTTACCATGGTCTCATAACATATTGGCAGCCAATGTGGCATCCATGTACACCTGTCAGTCAAACAGGGCAGAATGCAGATGTGGCACGAAAGCCTGAGCTCAACCACTTGGAAGTCTCCCCCCCCCACCTCCCCCCAACAATGCACATGCACACCCCAAAACACACACACACGCATCTCCCTCCACCCCTCTCCTCGCCAGGATGTGGCTGTTTTTCAGCCTACACATATGTGAGTGCACTCAGACGTTATCAGGCCTGTTTAATGCAATGAACCTGCATTAGCATTTCTGCAGGGCAAACACAAATAAACAGAAATGCGTTGGAAAAAAAATGTTTCAAACAAATTCCTTTGCAAGTCAGGCAGAGAAAGAGGGGGAGAGAGAGTACAGCACACAAATGAGCCAATTTCCTTCATATGGAAGTGAACTAAGACCTTTTTAATGAAGACTCCAAGGCCGGGGAGGGAAGAGGGGTCTGGATGGATGCTTATTTACTTTTTGATTCTCTTCAGGCTTTGGGCAACTCACTTCACTGTTGTCACACAAGGCAAGGTGATGAAAGTGCCAAAAGGCAAGCAGATACTATTTTATTTTATTCTTAGAACTGATGCTCTTGAACCCCAGTTTAAGTCCCAGCATGCGGGCAAATAAAGAATACAGGCAAAACAATTTTTGTTGGGAGATATTGTACCTGGTACGAATGTGGGACAGTCTTCTGCTAGGGGTAGGACCCAACTGCATTAGAAGAGGAAGGAAATAACACGTATGAATGGCTCTAAGTTTAACAAACAAGTTGAGGTGGACTGGATTTGCCCATGTGAATGATCTGACGTTTTTGGCCAGTGAGACAGAAAGTATAGTACAAAATGAAATGTGAACCCTCTCTTTTCTCTCTCTCTGTTTTTTTTAAGCAAATTGCCAATTTAGCTTCTGGGCTAAAGTAAATAGTGCACTGCCTTTTTTTTTTTTTTTTTTTTTTTTTTTTTTTTTTTTTTTTAGGAAATATTCCAGNTTTTTTTTTTTTTTTTTTTTTAAGGGAAATATGACAAGGAACCCAAATGTGTTCATCTTAGATCTGTAAATCCATTGTTTTATTGAACCATTTGTCCATTCTTATAAGCTGATTTATAATAACTGTAATGTGATTCATCATGTCATCTTGTAAATAAATGTGACACTTCATTAAACACAGTAATCAAATTTAAGCAGTCCCACTTTCTTGTTAACAACTGAGACCTTTACAATTCTATTGCTCTGAAGATACTCCTACTCTAATGAAAGTAGCACCAATCAAAGAATAAAATGTAACAGAGCAAAGAATAAAATGTAACAGAGGTAGATTTCTTAGAGGACTGATGAAGAAATAAATATACTTTTAGTAAAGAGCCAATAATGAAATTGGTAATAGCTTGAAATTTACTGTAACAATGGTTTTACAAGACACTCCTTTTGAGGTGTTTTATGTTAGTAAGACATCGACATTTTGAACATCTTGGAAAATCTGTTGTAGGATTAACAAAACGCTTTTAAAGCTGAATTTCAGAAAGAGTTCTTTCATGCTATTTTTGTGTTTGCCATCTGGAATGACACTGCAAGCTGGCAAACACAAGAATAATGTGAGATATTTCCATCACATAGAGCTAGCTACAGATTCATTGGGGAACATAAGCATCTGAACATCAGTCAGACAACCATAATTATCCCAACTTTGACCTGTTTGAGAGATCAAGCAAACCCTATATTAAAATTAACTTTTGCTTTCTTTCAGGAAGTGGTTTCCCCTGTCTCCAGAGGTCTAGGCATTCGAATCAAGGAAAATTCAAAGTGTGAATGGGAAAGTAAGCAGAGAGTACTGTTTTTCCTGTCTTGGTTGGGGGAGATGTAACATTTTAACAGCAGCAATTCTGTGCTGTGAGCCAGATTTGCAGGTGGAGTAACTCACTGTGAATTACCTTGGTTGAGGATTTGGCCTACAGTCCTTAATTATGTCCTCTATTTATCAACTGCAAAGAAAAAGCTTATGTGTGCAGCCCTCCTCTCATACTGATACTATTCTAGAACTGAGCATGAAATTCAAGGTCAGAACATTTGGAGCTTCAAACTGGGAATTTGGGGTGAAAAAGCAGGCAATGTAGCTATGCTATTCTTATCAGCATTATCAGGATTTTGATTCAGTACAAGGCAGAGTGTCTGCTTCCTATTCAAATAAGTGAATTCTTTATTTTACCCCAGTTAAGTGGCAACAGTCATCACACTCGGAAACTGAGATCCATTCCAGTTGCAGCCTGGAATATCAAATGTGATCCTTTCTAAGTTTATGTTCATGTATAACTTGACGACTGAAGTCTGATTTAGTTTTTCAAACAAAATTGGACTCTGCTAAAATTGAAGACAGCCAAAGATAGCATTTTAAGCAGACTGAAAGAGAGCAACGGGAACTGCATGAAAGACAGTCCTCAGAAACAGGAGAGGTGTTGAGAGGTAGTGAAGGCTGAGCTCCAAAATGGAAAAGCCCTAAGTATACAGGCATGATAGTAGAAGGTGCCAAGGAAATTCAACTCCAATAGAAACTAGGGAAGATCTATCACTGTCTGTTAGAGGGTGCCCAGCACTTTCAAAGATCCATATGTTAAGCATCTAGCTTCATATTTCTAGCAAGAGAATGAAGGAGGTCTCCGCATTCAAAGTGAGAGGCTGACGAGCAAAGAGGGCCAGAAAAGATGAGACTGTCTACAACCAGAGAAACAGAATATGGGCAAAATGATGAAATAGCAAAATAAGAGGTAGGGGAAAAATTGAAAAAAAAAAAAAAAAAGGTTATTTCATGTCTGTTTTTTACAGAAAAGCTTGCTAGTACAGAAAAACAGAGAATGTGCTTGAAAAGTTTAATCCAAAACAAATGAAATAACCTTTTCTGGGGACCTAAAACTGGCTCTGAACTCTGCCAAAGCTTATAGTTCAGAATGAAAGAATGGATGAAGTGGACCTTGAAGCTCACCTGTTGTAATAGGAGGATCCTCAGATGGAAACAAAAAGGTTCTGGAGTGGGATAATAAATGGTATTTGTTAAATGGCCCTTATTTAGATACAGGCACTCTTAAGGGAAAGTGTGTAATGAACATCCAGTCCCAAGAAAAACATTAGGGCTGATATAATTTTAATGAAGTCATTAATAACGTCAATTTTTTCAGAAAGGATTTGGCAAAATTTGGATTGCATCTGAGAACTGTTCTCACTTGCATTGTACCACCTTGATATACAGCAGTGAGAAGTACAGAAATATTTTGATTGTAGTGTTTCTAGTCAGTTTTGATCTCAGGAGCAATGATCTTCTAACTGTATTTTGTACTGAAAGATTATTTCAGGATGTCATTCATCAGCAGATCAAGCCAGCCCAAATATGTGAGGCTTCATCCATAACCTTAGCCAGCTCAGATGCACCTACTGCTTGCTAGTGCTGATCCATATCATGTGAAAGATTCTGGTTTGCTGAATGGTTCACACTGGTTTTCTCTGTATGCAAGGAACAGGGGAATACTGATGAGTTAAAAAAAATTGTGTGAAAGACAGCTGGTCCTCATCTTAGAGCCATAAATGAATTCTTCATTATTGGGACCTACTGTTATGTTCATGCATTTTGAAGCAACAAAATGGCTAAATGCATATGGTCATTTTGTAGCAGCCTGAACAATTTCTAAGATGAAATCTTATAATTTAGAGGTCCAGCTGCCTAGAGGTTCCATAGTATTGAGAAGGACACACAGATTTTTTTTTATAATAAGTGGAGAGGACAGGACAAAGACCTCAGAATGGGACCCGCAGTAGTAGGTATGTTGTGCATGAAAGTTAAGCAATAGAAAATGTAAGGAACCCAATGTATTTAACTTTAAGGCATGGACTGCTGGGAAGTGTTTGCTTTTCAGCCTATATGTATGTATATATAAATATATGTACTGTTTCACAGCAGTGTAGTATTTTACTTAATGTAGTGTGTCTACTAGCTTACACTCTCAGGCCGAATGCACCCCCAAGTTTAATCTCTTCCTGAGCTGAAGGCTTTCATAAAATCACAGAATTGTTTAGGTGGGAAGGGACTTCTTGGAATCATTTAGTCCAACCCCCTTTTCAAGTATGGACAGCAAGGCCAAACTGCCCAGGACCAGTAGGGTTTGAATATCTTCAAAAATGTATGCTCCACAACCTCTCCGGGCAGTTTGGGGTGGCTGGCTTGGAGTGGCAGTTTCTATGCTGTGTGGTCATATACCTTTTGTTAGACAAGGTACCATATGTTATTTTGCCCAAATAGTAACACAGCTGAAGACAATCTTATCCAAACCCAGCAGATATGACATTTTTGCTATTGTGATGGACCAGAATTTATACTTGCTGTGAAGCAAGAAGTGAGGGCTGGAAGGACAAAGATCATTCATTTGGGATACATGGAAAGAAAATTCTGGAAAAACAAAATCCCATGCTATTTGGGTCTGCAATAAATGGACAAAACAAGGCTTTTTTAAAAGGGCTGGTTTACTTTAGAATCACATGCCATATGCTAATAACATTACAGTCCCTCTAAGTGTGCATCTGAGTCATGACAAAAAGGTGATGTTGTCCTTTCTTCAAAAAATAGCTTCCATGTTCATTTTATAACAGATTTCTAGTCTTCTAAGATGGGGAGACAAGGAAATTGAAACACTTCATACTGATCCATAAGTGCAAAGCCATCTTTATACACTCTCACTACCTGAAGAGGTAAAGTCAATATAAGCACCTAACACAATGCTTCTACAAGGTTTCCATTGCTTTGCAAATAGTTTGTTTTCCTTCTGTCCATAACAAACCTCTCCAATAAGGCCAGCCAAATTCAGCAGACAGCAAATCTTTGCAGAGTGTAGAACTCCCATTAGAAAAACAAACAAAAAATCCAACTTGCTCCTATCCAAAGGAACTTTGGAAAAAAAATAGTTGGGAAATATAACATCCAATGTCAGGGGACTCTCTGCTTGCCTTTTGCTGCTTCCTTGTTTGTCTTTGATTTCATAGAATTATAGAGTTATAGAATGGTTAGAGTTGGAAGGGACCTTAAAGATCATCGAGTCCCAACCCCCCTGCCATGGGCAGGGACACCTCCCACTAAACCAGGTTGCTCAAACCCCATCCAACATGGCCTTGAACATTTCCAGGGATGAGGCATCCACAACTTCTCTGGGCAACCTGTTCCAGTGCTGTACCACCCTCACAGTAAAGAATTTATTTCTAATATCTAGTCTAAATCTCCCCTCTTTCAATTTAAAACCATTACTCCTCATTCTGTCACTGCATTCCTTGACAGAGTCCCTCATCAGCTCTCCAGTAGGCTCCCTTCAAATACTGGAAGGCTGCAATAAGGTCTCCCTGGAGTCTTCTCTTTTCCAGGCTGAACAACCTCAGCTCTCAGCCTGTCTTCATAGGGGAGGTGCTCCAGCCCTCTGATCATTTTCATGGCCCTTACTTGTTTACCCTTATGCATTCTAGAGATCAAATCTATCACTCTAGATCTCACAGTAAGCTAGCTAGGTCTACCAGTTTGGGTATTACAAAAAGAAAACTTGGTCTCACTTCTTGTCCAGCAACACAGGACAGGCATGTAGAATTGCAGTGGTATAAGGGTCCAAAAAGCCCACATCACCTCCTGTAATTACATAGGAGTTAGAATACACTTCTTTTGTTAACTTTTTGTTTTTCTTTTAAACCCACTGTTAAATAACTTTGCTATTTCTGCACTTGTATTGGTGTTCATTAAACCAGTGACTGGCACTATTCCATGTCCGGCTGTTGAAGTGTAGAGAAATACAGTCATAGGCTGACTGAATATATATGATGCTGTCAAGCATTGCTGTTTGGTGGCATTAATATTACTATTATTTATTGTTTACATATTTAATGACCTTATTGATATTATGTACTCTTAGTACTTCTAATTATAAGACAATAAACATAATTTATAAACAGTTTATGGTGAAATATATAGTTAGTGATTAGTGACATTACCTGAAGCTGTTGTACATTTTGTGTGTGCATACCACACACAAAATGATTTCAAGTTGATATTGTCGTCATATAAGTCTGTTTTTATAAACTTAGGCATCAGCAAGTGACCTACATAGAACCATTTTTGTCTTCAACAGAGAACTATCAAAGCTATAATTATGGTGTGATTACCCTGTTTTTAACTCTAGTTAGCAAAAATGAGAGAAAAGAAAATAGAAAATGAAAAATCCCTCATAAATCAGATCTTTCAGGACATGACAGCTCCAGGTTTTTTTCTCTGGCTGTACATTATTTCTCTAGCTAGCACTTAAGGAATTATAGACCATTTCCTAAGAGATGCTGACAATCATCTGACTATCCTTGGCTTTCAGGACACGACCTATTTTCCCAAAAGGAAATCTTTGCCCAAAGTGTCCATTTTGTGGACTTTAAATGTCTAAAACCACTTTGATAATAGTGCCATGATGCAGTTTCAGGAAACACTGCAGATTTGATGTTACTCAACTGAGATCTGACATAGGAGCAGTTGGAGTGACCCTCACTCCCTGAGCCAAGTCAGGGTCAGTTTTCACAGTGAGAATTAGGACAGTTTGCAAAAGGATTACCCACTCTGTGGATTTTGGAAGCACGCCATAGGTAAGCTGCCTCTCCTCATTGTCAGTCCTTGTAATTTGCAGAATGAGAACATTGTCTCTCTAAACCTGGTGGGACCCACAAGAGGCATATGCAGTGCGGTCTGTCTGCAACTTGTGTTGTCCCGTGTCCAGCTGGTGCTGCCACGTTTGCAGCACCAAACCCTGGGTGCATTGCAAAAGCCACAGGAGGAGGCAAGAAGCCTTCATACTGCCAGCAGGACCAAGGTAGCTGGTTTAAAACTGGTTCAGAAATTCCTGTAGGAACAACAGCTCTGACTTCTTCATAAGGTTACCCAAAACAGCTTCTCCAACAATGTTGGCTGATTTTCTCAGCTGCAGGTACTGGTGGCTAGGAAAAATACATATTTTTGTGTAAAATACATGATATAATTCTTTGTAAAGAAAATCATAGAAATTTGGAACTTTTATTCTAAATACTGCACTTTTTGAGAAAGCATCTTCTAGAAATAGTAGAAACTCTTGTCAAGAGCCTGCACATGTAAGTCATAAAGGCAAAAGGACTGATCCTGTCAGTCCTTTTATAACGCCCTTCGTTTCTGACCTGTTACTGCTTGCACAGATCTGTCTTTTAATGTATTTAAACAGCAGTGGTGACCTGTGGGAAACTTGTCTAGATACATGCACATTAGGATTTTTTTAAGAGGTATTTTTTTCACCATCCTAGCAGTAGGATGACTAGGACTCAAGATTTCATTATGTAGGGAAAAGTTTTGCAACTACTGAAATCAGGGTCTGTAATATAGCCAAAGTATTATGGTATCTTTATGCAGGGGGAAAAAAAGTAATAAATCAGTCTGTTTTACACCAACGCAAACACCTTTTCTGCACAGAATGCTATCTTCAATGTCAATTCTAAGAATTAAAAAGTAGTAATACGAGAGAAATTTAAAGGAGAAAGCTGAACAGAGAGGAACAGAGGACAAGGAAGTGAAAGAATAGAAACAGAACAGAAAAGAGCAGGAAGAGACAGTCTACTGAAACTAAATGGGAAAAGCAAAAAATGAAAAATATAATACAGACCTATTTTTATACTGACAAGAAAAATTCATTTTGCTGGACTTACAAGCAATTGTGAATCCAAAAACATCCACTAATTTCTGACCTTAAGTAACAGAATTAACTTGATAAAACATGTTATTCTCTTTCATATACATATAATTGTAAGGCTTTTTTTTTTTTTTTNAATAGAGAAATACAGAATTACATGTGGAGTATTTCTGCAAAGGCTTTACCCAGAAAGTTTCTTCTAAAATCTAAAAGGATGACAATATTAGAAGGTTAGCTGAAAAGCAAAGTTTCTGAACTAAATTTCTTGGAAAACACAGATCTGACCTTCCCTCCTCTCTATTGAGAATTACTGACTTACCACGATTTACTCCATTGATATATGCTCTGAGTGGAACTGGATATATTTGAGCGTAAGTGTAATTATATGTAAGTACTATAATTTTATTACCATGATGCTACATCTATTGATTACAGATAATTGTCTGAAGTCTGCAGATATGGTTGCATAAAGCTGACAGCTAGTATCATCTGTTAGGCGTCATGTCTCTCTGCTATTGGAGGAGAATGAAATCAGATTTTAAGAGCACCTTTTTATTCCAATAGATATCTGAGATACAGAGGTTGAATACCTCACTCCATACTTTCTAAAATGAGAAAAGTTAAACTTGATTCTGAGAAGTACCTGTAGAAATAAAAGTGTGAGAATGATTTTGGTTATTTTCTCTCAGTGTCTCAGATCAAATGTATGCAGTTTACAAAAGGTGCTTCTGTCAGCCTAGAAAGGAAAGCCATTCCTTCCTTGGGGTTGTTATCTGTTACAGAGATTAGACAGGGCAAATTCTGCTTCTCTTACTTCTGAATTGTCTTCAGATTTGCCTCATAGCTCCAAATATACAAGCTTCTTAAATTTAATGTAAAACATTTATAAGAAGAGGGTTTGGTCCTGCAGTTAGAATTCAGCTAACCATTACCTTGAAAGGCAAATCAAAACTTTTTGAAGTTTGCATTTCTGACTCGTTGTGTATGTTTGTGTTGCTGAAGTTTGAAATGCAAAAAAAAAAAAAGTGAAGATATTCAAGAAAATATTATTCCACTTTCCAGGCAATTCTATGCTTCTGTTCCCAAATTAGCCAGACTGTCCTCCTGATATGTGAGCTATAGCATGTTATGCTGAGAGCATGAAACATTTTAGAAATGTGCTTTTACTTTCAAAATCTGCAGAAATTCCTTGGTGCTGGCTGTGGTCATGAACAGGAAGCAGGACTGGTGAGCAAAAAAGTGTCTTTCCATATGATTTTCCCCTTGTGTTGTAATTGTATTCAACACTGATGGAAACTGAGAAAATAGGGGGAAAAAAAAGTGAGGTTGAACCTTGCTTTCCACTAGTTAGCTCCTCGAGCTGTCAGGAAGATTTGGAGATACAAACTGAGGAAGGACTGATCACAGCCTTGTGCAGCTCCTACTGAAATGAAAAGATTGCTAGAGTCTCAGCATGTCATCTCACCAGATGGGGGTCACTCACAAGACACCTGTCTCCCAAAACATGAATTCGTAGCCAGGCCTATCATGAGCCCCAACACACAGTCAAAACTCATGAAAGTATGACAGACAAAAATGTTTCTGGGCTTCAGATAGTGCTGGTGTACTGCAGGCCATTGGTGAAAAATGGTGTACGAGTGTAATGTGTTCTTGCTCCTGTAAGGATGAGATGTCTGCTATCTATTTATTAAGGGGTTTGTTGTTTCATTTTACCTACCATACCTGACTTCTGCCCATTATTCCATTATTTTAGTCTGTTGTAATCTCTTAAAATATTATAATAGCCAGCATTAATACGCTAAAATTATATACCCTTTTTGTCGCAAACAGACAAGCATCAGCTTCCCCGGGTAGCTCTGTGGAGGATGAGCACACATCCCAGATGGAGAGCCTGAGCCCATCTTGCCACTGGTTTTGCCTCCCTGGTGCCTCGGCCAGGCATTACTCTGTCTTGTTGCTATTTGAAGATTTTTTTAATCTTGATTTTTCAAATTAAGATACACTATTTTTCTTCCCCATTTGCTAGGGGGAAAAAAATTAGTTTTGCTTACATGGCTGAGTTGGTGTGATCCTGGAGCTCCCCAGGTGGCGATCACCTCTCTCTATTGCTGAGAAGTACTCTGAGCTACTGGGCTGGCATCATTCAGGTCCTTTGAGTGCTAGTGCAAGCAAGTAATAATAATAGCATGATGATGTGTGTCTTTCAAAGCACGAAATGGCCGCTTCAGGTGGTGACAGTCCTAAAAAATGGAAACTACATCCTTTAAAAGCTCACCAACTTTTTAATGAGACCAGGAAATGGTAGAGCAGAAGTCCATTCCCTGGACGATGAGAGCGACATGGATAGGAAATGTACTAACCCAACCCGCTCTCCTTGCAGCCTGCAGCCTGGAGTCCTCTAGGACTCCTGACTATGCAGAGAAGAAGCCAGGAACACCTCCTTTGGGATTGCAGCTAATTAGAATATTCCGAAATCCAGTGTCAAAACCTGGCCAGAAGCCTTAAAGACGAACCTCAGATTTAATAACTAGATTAGTGTAACGGCACTGCCACAGAGAATTTCTTCATGTGGGTAGCTTTTACATTTCAGGGGGAAGGAGGTTCTGTGGTGGGGTTTTTTTGTTTGTTTTTTAAAGAATCTTGATGAAACCATGAAGCTGTGGTTTTGTTTATTTGCAAAGTCTATGATAGCGAATGCAGTAAAGGTCTGAGAAGCAGTCTTCAAATCTTTTAATAATTTTTCCTTTAAATTTTTATACATTGAATTCTGAAATACACTGAATTAAAGAAAAATAAAGTGTGCATGCTGCTTTTGTCACTAATAAGACAGCAGATTGTGGAGAGGGTCATATTGTTGCCAAGTATGCCTATGTTCTAAATAAAATTCCAGCAAAAGCGAGGGACTGGTCATGCAGAAGAATCTAAAGGTTTCCTACCAATGTGGTGAAACCCTTCTGCTGGCAAATAATTGTGAGCTATTTATAAATGCTATTTTTTTCCACTTCCAAAATTTGCTTTGCTTATTGCTGTTATTGGCAACACCAATTAATATGTAAACTAACAATCTGGGATACTACTTTCTAGCAGCATAATAACCCACTTTTCTATGGTGCTCCTATACATTTTACTTTAAGCCCCTGAATCATTTTGAAATTGATGGAATTGCATATTTGTTTAAGATGAAGCACCTGCTTGGCTTGTGTGGCTGGACAAGGGCAAGGACATTATAGCATATTAGTCAAAGGTTAGTCACATGCTTGAAAACAATTGGTGAAGACTTTATCACTTTTCACAACATGAGAGGTGCAAAGGTTAGAAGTAGGCAAATACCAGCTTAATATTTTACAACGGACATTTACATCAGCACTGATATTTCCCTTTAAAAAAAAAATCTTATTAGAATGTTTTATCTAGACCTCTTTTTATGAGATGTTAATAGAGTCTTTATAAAACCATGGGTTAGTTAAAAACTTCTCTTAGATGACGGTGTCATTACTGGTGGGCCCATGCTGCTCTTTTGGCATTCATCAGCTGGAGGCAAGTGGGCTGTCTCATGGGGAGTTGAGAACTTGCAGGTTATCACTTTGATTAGCTGCTGTAGGCAACTGGTGGCTACTGTAATTGCCTCCACAAGTCTAAAATGAATATACATTTCCTCTGACAAGGAAACAGTAGGAATATATGCCTAGTGGAAGGTTTAGGTTCCTATAATGCCATGGAGATCAAATTAAAAAAGGAGAGAAAGAACCTGTTGCTATAGTACTTCATTAATTAAACATCAATTTAGAAAATACGGTGGCATTGATGGGTTTGGGTTTGAGACTGGCTGCTGATACTGTTTGGCAGGAACAAATTTTCAAGTGGGTTAATGTGTACGCCTTGCAGAAGATAACAATAATAATGTAATTGAGAGGCTGCCTCTTTAAAATATTGGTTTAAATTACAGTGTACAAAGTCACCCTAATGATTTAAGTATTTTTAAGTAGATATTTTAAAGTAGTTCACTCATTAGCAGCCATCTGTAGGCAGTAGTCAGAGCAGGCAGAGAGTGATGGGGGTAGAGAAGGAAAAGGGGAGCAGAGACTTTTACACTTCTCGAATAGTGCAGGTCCGGGCTGGAGAGAAACAGCTCAGGGGTGACAGGGAAAAAATAGGAAACCAGGAGCCAATGCTTCAGCTGAGATCCAAACAACCTCTACATTTGCCTTCTCTACCAGTTTTGATTTACATGAGCATCCTGTGTTGTTCTCTTATTTCTTTTCCTTCTTCAGAAACCTTCTGCTTGTTTCTTCGGGAGATGTGCCAACCGTCAGGCCTTGGCAGAGGAAGAAGTGCCAGAGCTCAGCTCCTGGCAGTTCTAGCTCCTTGAAATGCTGAGGGTATGTGAGTTGAATGACGAATGCCGGGATGAGGTGTTTCAAGAGTGGGCTGGCTGGCTGGCCCCACTGCCACTGAGCCAGACATCTCGGCATGATGCCCATGCTGCACAGGGAAGCACTTGGGGAAGCAAGCACAGCAGAGGCAACCTGCCCTGATTTCCTGTGGTCACCAGCATCACCTGTCAAATAAGCCTTCTCCCTCCAACCTCCAGGGTGAGGGGAATCCCTGGACACATCCAGAGAGATCAAAACCGCTGTAGGTTTTGGTTGAGTCCTGGTTCATTTTCTACTTTGTGTGGATGCATGTGCTGGTTTATTCATCTGCAATGTTTTGCCCATCCCCAAAATTATCTGACCTTTCTTGCTCATGCAGTAGCCCAACAGCATTGAGGTATATTGAACAATGAATGCATCTGGCAACATTGTTTTCTCTTTTCTAAAAGCACAAGTCTGTAAGAGTCAATAAAGCTGTATCAGTATCACTGAGAGTGAATTTTGGCCAAGCACCTCTGAACCAGGAAAGAAAAACAAAAGATTGAAGGGCACTGATTTTTTTTTTCTCTTCTGTTGCTAAGATAGTTGTAATTAATACTTCTGGGAAAGAAAAGGTGAGAAATAAAAAAAAATAAAAAAATAAAATCCCTAAAATCAGCTTTGATGTTAGTTTTCAAGCCACTGTATCATTCTTGGGAGTTATCATGGCTCTGGAAATGAACTTGGGACATTTTACAACTGAAAGATTTTATTAAAAGTGTTATGTTTTCAAACAGAAAAAAATGAGCAGAGAATCCAGTCTATATTCTTTCCCTTTCCTCTCAGGAAAACAAGTTGGGTATTTGGCAATCACATTCTTCAGGATAAAAGTGGTATGTGTGCTTTTCACACATTTTCTGCATAAATATTTTGAGGTTCCTGTAAAACAGGACAACTGCTTTTTTTATTCTTCATGAATCAGCCCCTATGTTTGAAACAAATCGTTGCAGCAACAAGGAATGACAGCATGACAGCCTAGTAGGTTATTAATGGGAGTGACAGCCTGCAAATCAGAAATCATGGCAGTGCATCTGTATGAACAGCAATTTGTGCTCAGTTGAATAACTAGGAAATCCAGAAAATCAGAAAAGGTTGGGGGAGAAGATGAATCAAACAGAAACATTTTTAGATAACCCAAACTTTTTAGAAGTAATTGGAGTCCTGAGGAAATAGCAACATTCAGAAGTTTAGTGGTACAGTACTTAGGTTCTCATATGTTTGTTTCAATGTCCACTAAAAAGCTATATCTAGACAAAAAAACAAGGGGAAATGTAAAAATACTGAGGTTTTTAAATTGTCTGTTACATTGATGTCATCAAGAAAATGGAATTGCAGCCTACTTAACTGTTTTATCATGTTCTGCTAACAAATTTTATTTGCTGTCTATTCAAGATATTTATATAGTAGAGCTCAGTAAGCTGGATGCTGGAAATTCTCCACAAAGGAAAATCTCTGTATAATTTATAAGTGCAGGTGCTTTCCTTTTTCTACCTTCTGGTTGAGTTATTCTGTATAAGAAAACAGAACAAAATCAAACATATTCTATATCTCTCTTGTACCTAATAGAAAGAAATGGTGCCATTTAAAGTATGGGTTGACATGTTTCCAGTTTTAGTTTATGTATAAGCGTATGGAGGCCTGGACCTGTAGAAGTAGGATTACATTGTCCAAGTAGACATTTAAAGTTTTTCCTGCTGTTCTTAAAATTCTCCTGATGGGCATCTGAACCCAAATTTACCATCTTACTATTAATGGTCACTTATACTAGTCATCAATGATTTTATAATGTACTTCTCACTAATGATAGCTGAGCAATGCAGTGTCAAGATTTTAATGAACTCAAAAAGGGATTTTAGTTGTAGTTATATAAAAATTGATATAAAAGACCTTCTAGGATCGGAGCTGATAAAATTTTTAACTTCAGTCCCAATCCAGAAAGTGGAAAATTTGGCTGATCTAAACCCCAAGTTGGATGTTTCTGCAACATACTGACTTTAGGCTTGTGCATCTCAATCCAGATTTTTCTCTTTCAATTAGTGTCAGTTGTTTTACGTAGGGGAAATCAATCCCCCAGTGGTACATTCCAGCCATACTATTACTTGAGCAGTAAAACTTTCCTTTGATTTATGTGTTCAGTGAGGATTGCAAGCTCTAGGAATATGAATGTTTTCCTATAGCTACACGTTAATCACAGTAATCTAGCATTATTATCATACAGTGATTGCTAAAAGTGTTAAATCCTGAACAAGGCAAAACCAAGGAAGGTCCTGCCTTCAGTTCAGAGGGACAATAACTCTGTTCACCACGAAGAGCATTTATGTGATGATCAGGTCATCCATGCCTGAAGCCTAAACTTTTAGTTCTCCAAAGGAAGAAAAAGAGACAAACTATATACATTTACACGCAGTTAGAAGCCCCATGATTTACATTGCTCCTTCCTCCCCAAAGCAGCATGCTTTGCCTGCTCATTCGATTTTAGTATAAAAATGACCAAAAAAGTATACCTGATGAATCTCAAAATCTGTTTTGATTTGTGAGGAATCTGCCTTTTTTATTTCTAGTTTTGTTTATTTCTGATAGCTTTTTTTCTAATTTTTTCCCTTTTGCATTATCAAGGATGCAGCCTTTGAATTTCATGTTTAAGTTCTATTTCCAATGGTACAGGAGCAATTTTGCATCTCGTCTTCATCAGCCTTTGTGTTTGATTTGCGTTAGAAGTTAGCATACTGCTATGGGTAACCCCCAGGCAGTGCTATCATTCTGTTCTTGAAGTAGGGAAAAAAAAAAAAAAGAAAAGAATATGCCTTTTTGGATCACTAAAAAATAAAATGAAATGAAATGAATTCAGAAGATAAACTTGGTTGAAAAGCTTTTTAATGTCAATACAAAATATAAACAAAACGTGGTTTCTGAATGAGGTATCAAGACAAATAATCCTCTTGCCCATCTGTTATACTAAAATGGCCGCTCTGGTATTATGTTGTGAGGATACATGTGCCAGTAATGGATGAGATAAAAGCAGACATATGCTAGCAAGAAAGAATAAAAAATGTTCATAATAAGTTATGAGCTGAACCAGTATGGAGAAATATATTCAGGCATGAGAGTACAATATCTGCCAATCTATGTGTAAAGCAGATATTTCCATACTGCATATAATTGTTGCAGTTGCTTAGTGCCTTCATCCCAAAGGACCTCGAGAATGCCACATATCACCAGCATCAACTTGGGTAAGGTTAATCCTAAATAAAGACTTCCTCACTTGCCTTAGAAACTGCTCATGAATCTATCAAATGACCTTTGTGATTACTTGGCATTCTTGGAACAATTTCAGCTTACCTGTGAATATATTTCAGGGTTTCGACAAACTGATAACAACTACTCTGTTTTTTAGGAGTAAAGAAACACATATATAGCCTTTTCTGGTTTATCACTGTGAATTTTGTGGAGCTGTAGATGAGACAGATTGAAGTGGAGTAGAGATTGCCTCTTGCCTTTGCAAATAGAAAGATTGGTAATGCCAGAACACCTGGAAGTCTGCAGTTTGTATGAAATAAATGAGTTTTCTTACTTAAAGTCCTAGCAAACTTCAATTTGTCTGAAGAATAACTAAAACAAAGATGGTGACAGAGGCTCCTTCATGCTCTGCTGCCAATGAGCCTTGTCTTGCCCTCTGGAGTAGAGTTGGTTGAAAAATGGTATTTCCTACAGGAAATTCCAAGAACTGAACATATGGAATGACTCCAAATTGAAACAAATCCAAATCTCAGATTTTTTTTTTTTTTTTTCACAAAATGAAGCTTTCCAAGGTATTTCATTTTGATTGAACTGAAATAATGCAAGATTCACATTAAAATCTCCAGAGCCGTCAGCATTGGCCCAGCTGTAGGGGAGGGGACTAAACAGAGCTGAGATAGCATATTTCCTGAGGACCTTTACAAATGATGATTCATTTGATCCCTGTCCTGATTTTAAAGTAGATCTATCCTTCGCAGTTAGGCTGACACTGCAGAGAAGGTGTAGGGAGGAGTCATGTGTACAATCACATACAACATCTGCAGCAGCCAGTTTGCCTTCTTCATGCCATTAACCTGGGGAATAAGTTTTACAGCCCATAGACTTGTCCTTCCACAGAGACGGATCTGGATCCTTTGAACAGCGGATAGCCTCACCAAATTTGTACCACATCAGCTTAGGTAACCTCAGTGGGCCCTTCACTACCAACCAGGTAAGCCTTTTTGTCAGCCCCCAGACTTTCTACTGTGTCCAACTGCATGTCATGTCTTCGCATCAATTCCCATTCAGCTGTGGAGCACCCAGCAGTGACCAGAAAATTGGTGTGTTGAAGATGGTGCTTTCTCTTCCAGCTGATAGTCTGTCACCATTTCCTCATCACGTACATTAATATTTTTTCACCTTTCCCCCTTTACAATATATTCAAATTTGAAATTCTTTGGAGGAAATACAGTTTTTTAGTAAATTATAACATTTATTGTTCCTTAACACTGCAAAATAGTCCCTTATATGTAGAAATACAGGGATTGCTACTAACCTGAGAATATGATGAAGCTGGTGATTAAAACAGTGCTCAAATTCTTCAGGAAAGGGTTAAGTATACTTTATTTGTTATAAATGTAGCAATTTAGAACACTAGCTGTTTAAGACAAATGTGAAGTAATGGATTTAATTAATTTTTTCTTTTTATCTTTACTGTCCATTATAATCTCCATTTTGTTACGGACTAGTCTTCAGATACTGATAGGAAGGATGAAGGAAATAAGGAATCTAGCTAGGGGTTCATCTGTTGTGTATGTTCAGAACAAGAGATCCAACACTGGAACCTGTCAGCATCAAGATTCCTGTGGGGAAAACCAGACTCTATGGGTGATATTTGAGTTCCAGCAGGACAGAACACTGAATCTGGCAACCCAAACAACACAACAGATGATTAAGTAGTGCCATGTCCTTCTTCCCAAGGAATCTATGAATGCAAGCTCAGTTAATTCCTCCTCTGTCATTCTGCCAAATAATCCATACCAAAGGATTTAATACTGTTCTCAAATGCCTTTGAAAATTTTGGTCAAATCTTTGGTAGAATGAGCTGCTACACTCATCTTAATGAGATTAGTTCTCAGAACTAGCATTGAACCTGAACCAAAGCCACAGAGCAGAACAACCCAGATTGCTTTTGACTATTTAGATCCAGGTCTGCTGTTGAACTCTGGCTTGTGTCTGTTATTTTAAGCAAAAATCAGATCCAATATAAACACCATGGGTTTTGAGGTTTTTTTGTTTGTTTGTTTGTTTTTGTTTGTTTGTTTGTTTTTTTTTTGTTGTTGTTGGTTTGTTTTTTTTTTTTTTTTTTTTTGTTTTGTTTTGTTTTTTTTTTTCTACGTGAGAACTCAAGGTCTTTTCACTTGTATTTTTCCCCAACATATTTTTGGACTTCCCCTCTAGACATCTTTTGTCTTGTCCTTTCTCCCTCTACCATGACAGAGATATTAGAATAGACAAGGTTCACTTATGTTCAGATTTGCTATGAGCAATAGAATTATGATAAATTTTCATCTAAAATAAAGCAATTAGTTTAGGAGGAATGAAAGATTAATCATGGGAGGGGAGATGAGATGGAGATGAGTCTACTGAGATAAATTACTCCAGATTTTTGGCAGCGACTATTTGTGGATGATAGAAAATACCAGATTCCCGGTTTGGTTTGGAAGAACTACATGGCATCCACAATGCATGTATTGCAGAAATAGCCAGACACTCTAATAATTCCTGTGTTCCTTCAGCATAATGCAGGGGAGCATCTCAAGGGCATGACTAGATTTAACTGTGTTCAGAAACTTTATAATAAAGGTATACAAATTGTTGTCAGAGATCTAATTTCAAAAAAAAACAACACCCTTTCTGCTGATTTAACCTGTTTTAGCATGGAAAAAGATAGGGGACTTTGAAGTTCTGACTACTGCTCTGATTAGACAGCATCCTCTGCTTGGACTGATACGTGCACTTGCAGTTGAGAATGTATTGTATTGCTTATCTTTCAGTGCTACATAAACAGGCAGCTTGATGACTAAGAAGGGCTCTCCAGCCATCTACAAATATTTCTTCTTGTAACATAGAGAAAAAGAATCCATTGGTGATGATGTTAATTAATTACTTGGTCCTGTCTCATGCTCCAACAAGGTCTTCCTGTGATATGTTGTTCAAATCATTTTGCCCCTGTTATTGGAAGGCTTTTGCTTACTACAGTGGTGCACTTGAGTGAAATTTAGGTTCCTGAGTCAAAATCTATTTGGAAGTCCATGAATGTCAACATTTTCATTTGTAAAATTCCCCTGATGTCCAGAGTTAAGCTTTCATGCATAAACAGAAGTACCATCATTTTAGTAGAGTTAGAATTAAGTGATCTGGTATTCCTTTAATGTCTGCATCTAGCTCGGATCCACATAATATGCTGAAATCTCCAGTGTATCTGGTATAGTAGATTTGTTTTCAGCTTGTCTTGGCAATCACCTAGCTAAGTTAAATAAAAAATATAGCCTTATTGAAAGATCTCACATGCTCCCCACTCCTGCAATGTAATTGTAATTAGGGCACTCACTGCAGATGTGGGACACCTACTTTCAATTCCTTCCTCAGCTTCAGGGAGTATTTACCTATGTTCTTCACCTTTTAGCAGCCTGTACTCTATTGTGAGTCATCATCTTTCCTCCTGAAACTCTGCCACTAGGCAGAAAGATGTGCAAGAGTAGCTTTCACAGAAAGAAAATTTGAGCAAAACTGCAATACTAGGCTTTTACAGATTAAATACAGAAGGTACAGACTGCAATTACTGGGCACAGATCTACTCTAGACTGGACTCAGGGTTGGATGTACTTACATGGGAAGTAAGATTATTCCTCTTCTCTGTCTGTCATTTCTTGTCATGATTGCAGGGCACATGGGAAGTGAGTCAATGGCACAGTATGGAGGCTCCACATCCTTCACCTTCTGACCTCAGATGGGTCCATATTAATTTCATTTTTGATAATTTTGATAATCCATTTCAGGCATCTTTTCATATTTTTCACCAGTTAATTTTCATAATATAGTCACCTTGTTCTCATGGGGAACTTCAACTTACTAGATGTCTGATAGAAATCCAATAGAGCAGAGAGGAAAGAGTCTAGAAGGTTTCTGAAGTGCATGGAAGACAACTTCCTGACACAGCTAGTGAGTGAACCAGCTAAGGAAGGTGTCCTGCTGGCCCTGTTGTTCATGAACACAGAATTTGAGGGCGATGGGAAGAGTGGCTGACAAAAAAGGACCTGGGGGGTGTTGGTCAACAGTTGGCCAGCAGTGTGCTGAGGTGGCCAAGAAGGCCCAGTAGCATCCTGGCCTGAATCAGCAATGTGTAGCTAGCAGGACTAGGGAAGTGATTGTGCCCCTGTACTCAGCACTGGTGAGACCCCAACTCAATACCGTGTTCACTTTTGGGCACCTCACTACAAGAAAGACATTGAAGTACTGGAGCATATCAAAAGAAAGGCAATGAATCTGGTAAAGAGTCTCAAGCACAAATCTTCTGAGGAACAGCTGAAGGAACTGGGGTTCTTTAGCCTGAAGAAAAAGGAGGCTGAAGGGAAACCTTATCACTCTCTACAAATACCTGAAAGGAGGTTGTAGCAAGGGAGGGATTGGTCTCTTTTCCCAGGTGAGATGTGAAGATGTGATGCTGAGGGACATGGTTTAGTGATGAACTTGGCAGGGCTAGATTAACAGTTGGATTCAATTATCTTAAAGCTCTTTTGCAACCTAACCAATTCCATGATTCTGTGATTTTTTCACAAAAACTGTTTTAAGTAATCATACCTGTAGTAGATGCCTGATCTCCATGGTGTAGTTGAGTCACCAGAATAGGTTCTCCAGCAGTGTCCCATAAATGGGACCACAGAAGCGGGTATTTTCGGCAGTATTCATTTCTAGGCTTAAAGACCAAATGGTCTCAGCTGAGCTAACTGAGAGCACCTTTGGGTAAAAAAACAGAGTATGGTTTGGACCATGCCTCAGCAGCTGCAGTGAGGTAACTTTACTGCTCAAGCACTGCATTTTGACAGAGTGTGTATATAGTGCAGATAATAAAGATCTGCCAGATTCTTACATTGAATATAGAATTATTTCTTGTTTCAATCATCTCTCTTTTCTTAATGGCACCTATTCCAAGTCATGGTTTTAAAGCTTTTCATCTGAGTTATCTAAGGACAAGCTGGCTTTTAAGAACTTAGACCAGCTCGCTGATGTGTTTAAGACAAATAAGGATTGGGAATTCCCAGAACAGGTACGTGATTGAGAGGAGGTAAATGTGTCATTGCTATGAGAAAGTACCATCTCTGTATATAGAGAGAAGCCTTATTTCCAGGAACACACTGGCTTTTGGGAGAAACCAAATCCGATATGACATTAAGGCAGGTGAATAGGAAAAAACATTGTGAACAAGCGAAGAGCAGAAAGGTCTTGAAGAAATTTTGAGAAGCTGTAATCAGAGTAGATCACCATGGACAGAATTCATAAAATCATAAAGTTAGAATAGTTTGAGTTGGAAGGAACCTTTAAAGGTTATCTAGTCCAACCTCCCGTGCAATGAGCAGGGACATCTTCAACTAGGTCAGCTTGTCCAGAGCCCTGTCCAACCTGACCTTGAATGTTTACAAGGATGGGGCATCTACCACCTCTCCTGTTCCATTATTTCACCACCCTCATTGTAAAATACTTTCCATATTTTAGTTTAAAGCCATTACTCCTTGTCCTATTACATCAGGTTCTGCTAAAAACTCTGTCCCCATCTTTCTTATAAGCCCCCTTTAAATACTGAAAGGCCACAATACCATCTCCCCAGAGCCTTCTCTTCTCCAGGCTGAACAACCCCAACTCTCTCAGCTTTTTCTCATAGGAGAGGTACTCCATCCCTCTGATAATTTTTGTGGCCCTTCTCTGGACTTCTTCCATCAGGTTCATGTCTTCCTGTGCTGATGGCCCCAGAGCTGGATGGAGTACTCCAGCTGAGGGCAGAGGGGCAGAATCACCTCCCTCAACCTCTTGGCCATGCTTCTTTTGATGCAGCCCAGGATATGGTTGGCCTTCTGGGCTGCAAGCACACATTGTCAGCTCATACTCAACTATTCATCCACCAACACCCCCCAACTCCTTCCCCTCAAGGCTGCTTTCAATCTCTTCATCCTCCAGCCTGCATTGATACCAGATGTTGTCCTGACCCAGGTGCAGGGCCCTGCACATGGCTTGAAGCTTGTGAAGTTCACACAGGCCCACTTCTTGAGCTTGTCCAGGTTCCTCTGGATGGCATCTCATCCCTCAGGTGTGTCAACCACACCACTCCATTTGGTGTCATCTGTAAACTTGCTGAGGGTGCACTTGATCTCACTTTCTATGTCAAATTGAACATATCCTGTCACTAAGACTCTTTCTTCAGTATCCTACAGGAGGAGTTTCCTTCCAGATTTCTTGACTTTCTCCAACAGACTGAAAAGTAGGACTAAGCGTGGAAGAAAAATCCTGCTATGTCTTGGACCTAAAATTCTGTTTGCCTTGAGGAAGCAGGGGTGGAAGCAGTTCTGTTGCTTTGAATCAGAGGTATTTGAACACCAACAAGTAAACTCAGATTTTTAGTGAGGCAAAGTAGTTTGGTCAGACCCAAGTTATCAAGATATTCCTTTAAAAATGGAAACCAAAGTTAAACATATTTATTACTTTATCATGAACAAAATGTAAATAAAAGCTTCTAGTGCCTGTGCTTAAAATTTAGAGGGGTTTTAAACATTGTTAACTAGCCAAAAAAAAAAAAAAAAAAAAAAAAAAATCAGCCTTGGAAAAACTAAAATAATCCAAGCCACCTCAACAGCCTTACTGAGAGCTTCTGAACTCAGTGAAGTACTAAATTTCTTTCATTTTGAAAGATTTGGGGATTGAGCTGTAGATGATAGAATTCTCCCTGAACACTTCTGAAATCTCTTATTTTAAAAGCTTTTCTCTGTATTATGGAGTCTACTACAGTCTAATTCCTTACTGATTATGTATTTTTATATTCTTTTGAAGTTGTGTTTTTATGTTGTGGAGCAATTTTTTGTTCCACATGCTTTCCAAGAGAAAGCTAATTATGTAATTTCTGCTTAGAAAGAGAAAAGGTGTCTTCTTCCACACTTCCCCAAATTCTGATGAAAATTTGAAACAGGCAAGGAGGAGAAGTCAACTGAATCTTAGAAAAATTCAGAAGTAGGACCATGTGTGAAGACTTTCTGTTTCCCTCTCTTGAAGGAATAGTGTATCTTCACTGTAATATACTTAAATACCAATATGTAATTTGACCGGCCGCCACTACAACAACCACTTACTGTTGTGGTAAGAATTTTATAGAAAGTACATAGTCAGGTTTTGCCCCCAGGTAACTTTAAGACCAACATATATTAAAATGCTCTGCTGGGTCAGGGCCAAAACAAAGCACTTGAACAGGCAATTGAAAATAAATATAAAAATGGAGAGTGAAGGGGATTTAGGATGAATAAATAAATGAGTGATTCTTTCAGTCTCTTTCACATCTGGGTAGTTTCCTTGTAGATGGTCTATATTTCAGTAATAGCCACTGCTAAAAGATAATGTTGCTACTGATATGAATTTTGAAGAAAAAGATTTTTGAAGAGTATATTTTACAATGGTATTTACAATGGTATTCCAAATTGTGTAGAATTTAGGAATATCTTACATCCCTGGAGAAGGGTAGTTGCTGAGATGGAATTAATTTACTAATGCAAATGTTGAAATGGTATGAAAGGCAGTAGAAGTTGTGGGCTGTCATTTCAATTTGGTGGGGTCTTTTGACAAACCATTCCGGTTTAGCTAAACTCAATCTGAGTTTTGGACTTTAAGTAGAAACATTTAGATTGGTTTAGTCTTCAGTATAGTCCTCTGTTTCATTTGATCTGTTAATATATTAATGCAAGAATTGCATCTCCTAAAGTAACTGATGATTTGTTTTTAAATAAAGTTTTACTTAAGTGAGTTAAAATTGTGAAAATACTCTAATACAAATTTTGCAACCAGCAAATAAATGTAATCTGCCCAAAGTCTGAACTGCTGAATTTCTAAGATTTATTTCATATGAAGTAACTGCCTTGTTAGTCATCCTTAGTTTTAATACTCAGATCTGATATACTGAGTCATGATTCTACATTCATGCGGAGCTATTCAGTTTGACTGACTAGATTCACAGTTTGGATCTTGTAGTCCCCTCCCTCCCCCAGTCGTTATAAGAAGCAGTGGGTTTATATCACATGAGTATTTAATGGGGACATTGTTTTACTGAGTCATGTAGATCCACAAGTTTTTCCTTTCCTTTACTTTACTAGTCCTGCAGAGTAATTGCCAATATGGTCAGGACAATCTTAGGGAAAAATTAACTGTTTTTTCCCTTTTATTTCTTTACAGTAGAGGAAAAAACAGTATTTTAGCAAGTTCTCTATGTGCACATGATTCCAAGAGCTCTGTGGAGCACAGTTCAAGAAATTCTGATGCTTTATATTTCAGGAGAAATTATTTCCAGGTTTTTAATATTACAAACCCCGTTCTTCCCCCTCATTTTTCTGTCTCACCATTTTTATCACTTTAATCAGGTTTTATTCAGGTTGTCTCCTCTTGAGTCCTTAAACTGGGAGCACTGACGATCATCTGAATGCAAAGTTTACTGTGTGACTGTTAACGCTCTCATGCTGCAGCTGTAATTTTTTAAATTATAGAAAATATCTGTGAAATATAAATACAGAAGTTAAATTGCAGTGACAGTGGAAATGAGGTCAATATAATAACCAGCAACACTAGATAGAATGTGAAGAATATGCTAGTGGATAATAACTGATGAAATCAGGTAATTCTGTTCTCAAAGCCATAAATATAAAGATTCTCTAAGTGGCAAAAGTTAAATTTCTCTGTATAATGACTAATAACATTTAGCTACCTTTAAGAGGTTAGCTTAGCTGTTAGTAATGTAAATGGAAAGATCCTATTTAGTGTGACAGAAGATGGCTAAGACTGCTCTAGGTTTTCTAAGCACTAAACAATGTCCAAATATGCAGGGCTCCAAAAAGCCCTATGAAGAACGATGTGCAACACAACTTAGAGTGCCCTGAAGTTAATGAGTGTGGATCACATTGCTCCACACCTTCTGGGGACCAGCTTGTGTTGCCCTTTGCTGTTGTATGCAGCACTGGGTGGGAGGGTAGCATCCGCTTTCTCTACATAATGTATAGCAATTTTATTCAGAACAGAGAGTATGACTGGGACATCCTAACACCTGATGTCTGCAGAACAGAAAGGATGCTCCCAAAGGACTGTGGAGACTGACATGTAAAAGGATCCTGCTTCCTAATTATCCTTGCTGGACAAATGGTCCAGGTTATCTTGGATGTTTTCTGTCCTGGGTTTTTTGAGTTTTCCTCTTGCTGGGGAAGAGAAGCAGTGTATATATGTGATGGGGAAGGAAGGGAGGGAGAAAGAGGAGGGAAGACTGGGAACCCCCTGCTCTGGCCCTTGCACAAGAGCAGAATATGTAAGCTTTTGGATCTGGAAGTGATAGAGCTCTCCAGGTTCTGTCAGTTTAGATGAAGGGCAGTGTCCGAGATATATGAAGTCTTTTCTCTTTATGGAATTGTTAGTGGATTCAATCCATGCAAGATCTTGAAATGAAATGCTTAAATATTTCTGTACTGAAGTAAATGTTTGAAAGAGCAAGTAAAACTAAGAAGCCAATATTACAAACTTTTATTCATGTAAATTAACTCTACCGATATAAAAAAACTCACTGGCTTCAATAGCTAAAGACAAATTGGGTGACTGAAGATTTGTAGTATCTAGACTTTAATTAGTAATAGGAATAACTGGGAATTGCAAATCAAATATGTTAAGATATACTTTGTTTCCTGTGTTGCTGTGATGCATAGACTCTCTGAATAGTTTTGAAAGATGTTGCTGCATATTAACATGTAACAGCTTCTGTCCACAAACTATACAGAAAAGGTACTGTAGAAGGAAGGAAGAATTGTTTTATTGATGAAGAAAATAAACCTAAGGAGTAGATAGGGTAGGATGGTTTTGTTTTTATAATATGAAACAAGACACTGTCAAAATCTGGTACTATAAACAGGTCAGGTATGGAAATTGATTCAAACTATATATGAATGAGTATAAACATATTGATGTAAATCTGTCCATGACAGGGCTGATTATAATTTAACCCCCTCCTATTTAATACATTTGAATTTATAAAAAATCAGTTTTTAATATAGAAAATATGTCAGAACCCCAAATTTGACCTCAATATCCCAAGTAACCCCAATATTCTGAGTCATTTCAACTATAAATCCCTCTGCCTCCCCCACCTTGGCTGTTGGAAAGGTGAGGATTTGTGTGAAAGTAAGGATTATTAGCACATTTGTACAGGTAGAGAAGATGAAATACACAGATTGAGTTATTTGCGCAAGTACTTAAAAACAGAACAAAGGCTTGAATTGAATATGGACATCTCTGCTTTCCAGTCTGGACTGTTTGGTAGCACTAACTAAAATGTTGCGCAGTTCAGTGGTCACAAAAAATATTGCCCAGGTCCCAACCCCTGCCACTTTTGCTAAGCACATTGCATTCAGTTTGCGTTATTAGAATACGTATGTTTTGAATTGTACACAGACTGCACAATTCTATGTCCCTTGAGCATTTCTGATACTCTCACAAGTTTGTAGAGTGAGCGAGGTAAAATACCAAAATAGTGTATTCTTCCTCTTATAACAATAATAAAGAGACCATCTATCAAATTGGCAGGCTTGTATCTTTTGTAACGGTGTACAAAATACACTCCAACTGAACGAACAGCTGTCAGAGAAGTCCCTTGTCAGCAGGTGGGTTAAAGTTTGCTAATGCATATGCACACGTGCAGGCATTCACATCCTTGTCTCATGAAGATCAATAGCAATATTTCCAAATGTGTTTGCAGTCATGATTTACTCTGGATGCTTTAGCTTTCTTTTGTTCTTTGGCCCACCTGTCTTCTGTTATCTTTTTGCAATACGTTTGTCCACCATGTGAGAAACTTCTCCGTGAGCAAAATCTAGAGAGGTAAACATTGTAAGTTATTTTTGTTCTTTTTATTCTTTCCATAAATCAGAGGTAAATGGTTTGTCTCTAACCATTCTGCTGCCACATTTTTCAGGAAGGTATATTAGCTGTTTCTGCTGTCTTTTAGTGTCATGTTGGAACGTCGTAAGCCATGCATCTCTTGAAACTAATATTGTAATCCTTACCAGTCTAAAATAGAGTCCTACCTTTGGATCATTATTTCCTCATGTAATTATTTCTGGTTCACTAGTTGTATATGAAGATAATGAAGAAACTAAAACTGGTCCATATGATTCAGAAACATCTACTCAGCAAAGGCCATGCTGGAGGAAGTACATGCATATGGATACTATGAGCTTTCTTTAGGGCAGACCTGACAAACTGTTTCATAAATGTATTCCCAAATCTAAGACCAGGTAATTGCAGGTCTTCTTCTGTTGCAATGTTTCCATCATCGTGCTCTGAACTTGCTGCCAGGCTTACTTTCCGAAAAAATGACAGCTGGGCTTGTCCCACCAGCCCTTTGTAAAATACCAGCAGAATATTCTTGCAACTCAAACTGTGCTTTTCACAATCAATACAGGTAGCCTTACTTCCTTCCCGCATGTATGGCTATCTTTAAGATAGCCCTAGTCTTTAAGTTAGACACACTGACAAGCAAGTGCTGTAACATCTGTCCACTGACTGGACAGGAAACATGACTTGGTAACCTCAAATACTCAGGAGTCTGAACTGCCCTCTTGGTAGAAGGATTCTCGGTGATGCCTGGTGCAAAGGAAGGTTTCTATGGAAATCTGATTGCATCCTACAGTCGTTACATGAAGAGTATCTCAGTGCTGATAGCTTAGATGTAAGGCATACTGAGTATCCACCCATATTTCTCAGTATCTGCAGATATCACCTGCAGAATCCCAAATATCTCTAACAGGATAGTGCTAGAATGCCAAGAAACATGCCATTGAAAAATAAATTAAAAGCATAAACGCATTCATTCCTGCAGTTTGGCATAAATATTTTTTTCAATTAGACAAGATGTACTGAGTCACATAAATTCCTTTTATAGTTCTGTTTGGTTTGATACTTAATCAGTTTTTTTCCTGAGCCATGAATGCTCAACACTTAACTTTTTAACTTTCCTCTCAGATAAGTGCCATCAATTTGCAAGGTGATTTAGAATGCAAATCATGAATAGTGTTCAATACTGCTAGCGCTAGTCCTTTATGAATCAAGACCCTATAAAACTTTGTCAATATCTGTATTAAACACTTATTGACCGAATTTTTACAGAAGCTTTATTCACAAGGGACTAGTGTTACCAGGATGAACCTAGATCATTGGGAAAGGCACAGACATTGGTTTGTATTTTCCTAATGATTGCCCTTACAAATTTAGTACTTATAACTGGAATAAACAGATATATACACACATACACACGCAGATATGAAAAATCTAGTTGTCAAATCATGCCAGAAGAGGGCAAAAAATTGCATTTTTTGAATAATTAAAATAAAACCATATTAAAAATTAAAAGGAAAAGCCAAAAAAGAGAAAAGAATTTATAATAAATTTCAAAAGTAATAATTGGAAGAGCAAGCAGTAACACAAGAAATAGCAGACCAGTTACCTGTCTGCAAAGCTTGTTTTGTCATTTTATGAATGGTTACTTTTTTAATTCAGAAGTTGTGATGTTAAAAATCCTAATATGGTTGAAGATAAAGGAGCTTTGCCTTTGATTTAATTGGTAGCAAAACTTCACCTTGTATGAAACCAAAAGGGACTCGATTAAGATCTAACTGACCAACACACTATGTTGTTTGTCATCCAAAAGCAGTAACATTATCTGCAATAAAGAAGCTGCATAAGCAGATAACCTAATAATCCCAAACTGCAAAGTGAGGGTATCAGTCAGGACAATTTCAATTTTAAACATAATGTTTTTGGGGGTTAGTTGCCTTCCCAACTGCCCTGTGTACGGGCAAGAGAGAGACCTTTGTAAGCGGCTTTATGCCAATTTAGACAGCTCAGTGTCCCAAGAGTCTGTGAGAAGCAGGTTAATCCAGCTTTTTAGTTGTTTTATTATGTAATATCAACATAAAACAGCTGGATCAGGATTGAACAGCTATTTAAAAAAACTACAGAAAATTGTTTATTAAGGATTTTTTATCATAACTCCAGCTTTATAGTAACCTAAAGTCCCCCTGAAAATGACAAGTCAATTCAAATTTAAGGTGTTGTTTGATACAAATACAGTCAGCCAGCCAGAATCAAATCCAGTCCTCTAATAATTACTTACTACAATGGTGTTAAATTAAAAAACAAAAAAAACGGGAGCCTGCCATTGACATTTTCATAAAACAATTTTTTGACTGTTAAATCCCACTGTTATAGAGCTGCTCCAAATAGAGCCTTATCTATGGGCTACTGTGACTCTTCCACAGAAAGATCATTGAAGATGTTGCCCTTATAGCATCACTGTATTTTCTAAAATAATGCTACATGGAAGGCATCTCAAAAAAAAAATATTTTAATGTATGTATAATATGCAAATTCTAGATATATTATTGATTGATTCATTAAATAGTTATGGAAAATATTTTAGCTAGAAAAATAATAAACTGGATGCTAGTGTTCTGATTAATAAACCATTTTGTGTTTCACTAAATGTCACTAAAATTTTCTCCACTACTTAAAATTTAAATTTTATTTTAAATGTATTAAATGTTACTATATTAAAATAATAACACATTGAAAACTGTTGAATTTGTAAAAGCAAACCATTTTGTTTTACTTGAAATTTTTTTCACCTTGTCAGTATATGAAAATTTTGTTTCCAAATACAGCAATGATCTTTTCCTTGATGTTATGGAACTGCTACTGCATTAAAAATGGAACAAAACAGAACAAAACAAATACCCTAATGCACCTAAATTTACGTAAAATAAAAATGGAAACTCAGTCTAAACTTCATTTTTGGCCCCAGGATCTATCAGCAGTCTGCATGCTATATGCTCTTTAATATGTGTCAAATAAAAGGAGTTCACAAGTCATCTCCATAGCTTGTCATACATGCAATCTAATTTGATGTATATATAGTAGCAGAGTATCCTGTAGCAAGAAGAAAACTTTTGACCTTTTCTGCTTTTGGAGGATTCATCCAAATGGTTTTGGGTACATATGACATGATGAATGGTGCTAGAAATGTTCCTTACTGCAGCAATCAGGATGCTTTTATCAGTCAGTGGCCATGGATGGACTGACCTTAACTAACCCAGTTGTTTAAGGGCAATATGTGACCTAAAAATGAACTTCTCCCCTATGAGAGCAGTTAGTCTGCATGTGAAAAGGTTTGCTTTAGCTCTGTTCACAGGCTCAGGTCAGCTTTTATTTTATCTGCATGCATTCAACTGTTAATATGAACTATGCTTTAGGTTCTAGAAGTAGAAAAAAACTTCATCGATTTGGCTTGCAATAATTTGTTTGTGCTCAGTATGCAGATTACCTACTGCGACTATAATTAGATGGTCAACAATTCTTAGAGAAGTGTTCAAGTTGCATCTATTTGGTGAAAAATAAGTGTTGCTTAGCAGAGGCTATTTCACCTACTCACCCCATGATTAAAAACTTGCTAGTTAAAGATTTAAATGGGTTTAGGATTGGCATGGTGTCACCATTGTGCAAATCCTTTGTTAAATATTAAATAATAGAAAAATGTCTTAGGGTCACACAGTGTGTGATTTATGTGACAAAGCCCTTATGGGCTGTGTTTGTCAAAGGCAACTCATAATTCCAGATTGTTTCGCTGAATAGCAGAGAATATTTTTGTTGTGGTGGTGGGTGGGAAGAGATTTGTTTTCTCACTATATGCAGTGTGGTAAAGATTTTTCTCTGTCTTTAGACACCTTTCACATGAAGAAGCCAAGCCCTGGGGCTAAGCAAAAGAGATGGGGAGGGATGTGTGCCCCTCCCTTGCATTAAGCCACTGCTGATAACGGCTTTTTGATATATGCATGGTCTGGGACTCAATTAGATTGTCAGATAAAAGTAATAAAAATATGTCATTTTTTCTAAACATTTTTTTATGTGTATAACAGTCAGAAGCTGTTTAAAATCTGAAGACTGTAGACCATGTGGACTTTTTGAAAGACTTGCATATGTGTATAACCTCACATCATCTCAGAATTATTCTTCAGGGACTTTCTAAACAATTGTGTCCATATAAATCCCTATTGCTTTGTTAAAAAATATATATGTATATAAAAAGTAGGTAGTAATTTCCTTCCTCCACCCCCTCAAAAATATATATATAAGTTACAGCCAGAAATTATTGCTTGCATTCTGTACTCTAGGAAATACAAAGGCAAATTCAAAAAAGACCTTGTCTCCTTTCTTTCTCTAAAACACAATTTATTGCTTTAAATCATAAAAATAAAACAGTCAAATGTTGCATAAGAGACCCTCAGCAGAAATAAAAGAAAAGAAAAGGCAAAACTGAACTTCCCATAAACCCAAATCCCATACAGCAGAGCTTTCTACAAGACCATAATTAAATAATCCCTGAAGGACTTGTGGAGGAGGGGATAAGAATACATAAACTTTCCTACATGATGAAAGAAAAGACCCTGTTATTATTATTTGATTTTATTTTTAAGGGAAGAACTAAAAAATATATACTTAAGGTGGTCTACATGTGCAAACTATTCCATGCTGAGCGAGTATCCATACACATCTCAGCCTCAGTACAGAAAAACCCAGAGATTAAAAGATGTCTTTGTAACTTGAAGTCTGCGAGTAGATTGTGGTATTGTCTTAAAGAGTGCATATCTACAACACCGGACAAAAGCCTTCAAATTTGCAACAGAGCTGCTTCTGCTGTTCATAAGCATTTCTTAAAAAGATATTTCCTTGAGTCTGAGGTGAGATGATGGAAGCTTCCAGCAGAAGGTGTATTTTCCAGGAGGATCTTCTCTGGAAGGTAGCCTTGTTTGTTAAAACAGGAGTCACATATCTGTGCAAGGGTATAAGAAGTGACCAGGAAAAGTAAACATTTCTTACAAACATTTTACTTTCTCAAAAAAAAAAAAAGCAAACTACCAACGAAGTATTTTATTCTGAGCTTTTGCAATTATCTTTTGCCGTTTTCCTTCAGGAAGGTTCACTTTTGATGAAATGGTTTTCCTCAGACAGCAAAGTATCACACTGGGAGAACATTTTGACCTCAAACTATGAGAATCAAACTATGCCTCAAACTATGGGAATCACTGGTCCTTATGTAGGTAACACCAAAGCATCTGATCTTCTGTAAATACTATTCAGCATTAGAACACCTGGGAGAGGGGAGGGCACTTCAAGGGAGATATAATATGGTGATTTTAACTTTTTGGTAAATTTTAGGGTAGATATTTAAGAATACCACTTTTTTGATTAGTGTTTGGGCCTTTCCTTTCCTTTCCTTTCCTTTCCTTTCGTTGATTTTGTTGTATTTTTTGAGGACAATTCACCCTTTTTCATTGAAATCCTGCTGAAGGAATTCTCCCTTACGTATTTGGGACTAACAGAGAATATGGAACTGTATTGTGGCTTTGCTTGCAAATCTTTCTAATAAGTATCCCTAGTAATGTAACAATTAATTATTAATTGTACAGATATCTAATGTGCGGAAAGTTGCGTTCTGTGCTATTCTTCACTATAAAGTTGGAAAAGTTATCATATACAAAATGAGACATGGTTCTACAGTTTATGTAGGCTGGGAAGATTCAGGTTTAGTTCTGTCTGCTGAGTGCCATAATTTCATTAATGTCTTGCCTGGGTTTTCTAACATGACAATAAATCCCATTTGTGTGTTTTGCATTTGGGTTTAAAATGATGATAGAACTGTTTATGACTTCATTGACTGGTAGTACCTAAATTTATAAGTTTACCAACTTATAGTCAAGAGTAAAAAGTTGCAAAGGGACAGAGACAATGAAAATACATTTTCTTTAGGTTAAGAAGAGCCTCAAGCCGCAGCAAGGAAGCAGCTTTCTCATGGGAATAAACTGAATTGTGCCAGATTCTTCATTAAATGCTTCAAATTTCCAACCTTAGTAGGGCTGACTGCTGGCAATCAGTCATTCTGCCTTTGTGCCAAATCATCTCAGGCCATGTGAGGCCCAGAGAACCTGAAGGTGTGGTGGAATCCAAGAGGACTCCTCAAGCCACAAGAAGCTGGATTCTATTTGTTCTTCCTGTGATCTGGTTCTCAGCCCACCTCCACCCAACGTTGTTATCACAAGCAATACCTGCGGACATAAGGAACAGGAATAGTATGACAGTTTTCAAACAACTCTAGAAATCTTGTCCTTTGTTTAACCTTTCCTGTGAAGCCACACTAAAGTGCATGAATCATGAATGAAAGTCAGGAAGAAAATCTGATCAGAGACAGCAGTAAATCTGGCCATCTTTCAGGATCCAAGGTGGATCCATAGCAATGGAAAAGCACACGAACCATTTAAAACTGTTCTGGCCCTAATAACTGAATGTACAGTAAATTCAGATTGGATTTTGTGGATAGTTGTGGTTTTTTTCCTCATAGCATCCCTTTAAACTATGTAGGAATACCCCAAACATGCATACAGTGGTCCCAGTTTTAGCCTGACATAAATCTGGTTTAATTACAGGATTTTTAATTTAAAAGAAGTTGGTTTTGGAGCTATATTGGTGCAGCTGCCAGTGGAAAAATCACACAGCAAATTGAGAAGCATGCTGAAGTATTTGTTCCTTGGTGTAACTCTGCTGCTTTGCTTAAGCACGATATTGTTATACTGCATGGAGTTTGAGCTGGAATGAAAATAAGTACAATTCATCTCCAAATTAGATGCAGTACCATATGTGTTGTCAATTTATCAGTACACCAACAAAATTGAAGTGTTGAATGGAAGTGGCTCAGTGACTGTATGCGGCTGTAAGTCAGCAAATATTGCAGTTAGCTGACTCAGCCAACTGCTGCTTGACACATCTCTATCTTTAGAATTATTGACACATCTCTAGTCATATGGAACTGATATTTAAATGTTGCCCTACAGTCAGGCATGCATAATGGCTGCAGAATTCATGCCTCTGGGTAGGCTGAAGAATTTGAGGAGAGTGTATTATGACACAAACTATGTTTTCCCTCCCTGTAAGGTCTGAAAGGAGCTGTAGTCAGTCCTCCATTCTAATTGGCAGATCAATTTTAATGAATGGCCTAAAGTCATAATAAAACCCCTGTTTTGTATGACTTCATCATGGGCATATCCATTTACTCCCAGATTAGCAACTTCTACTTGTCTCTTAGCTCTGTTTTGGTTGGTGTTTTTTGGTGGAGAGAGGGTGCAGGGGGGCATGGAGAATAAAAAGTTGCTGTATTTGTTTAATATTTTATTGCTTAACGTTATGTTATGCTATAGCAAGTCATGTTAAATGAGTTGAGGAGAGCAAGAAACAGAGCAGAGTAATATATTTTTTTAAACAAATTAAAATTCCCTAAAGTGAAAGAGGTGAAGAAGCCCATTACAAATCCAGACCAACTCAGCAACTTTTCTGTGCTGACACCTTTATCCCCTCACTCAGAAATGCAGAAGAAACACAGGCATGTAGGGCCAGATTTCTAAGATGTGCAATACCTAACCTTCTAAAATCTGATCCATAACTCCCCTATTGTATTTCCTTTTCAAATTCATTTTATAGCAACCATGACTCCCTCAGAACCTGCTTAGTTGTTTCATAAAGGCCACTTAGAGACACCATGCAACTCTAGTGACTCACAGCAGTGCCTTTTCAAGGCCGAAAAATCATGACACACTGCTCATATATATAACACACTTCCATATTGTTGATTTTAGATTTAATTTTCTTGGCTAGGGCTGAGTTATTGGATGGACACCATGGGATGCCAAATGTACGAATTGCTTTACAGCTCAAGAGTCTATGAAGAATCCTGACTGAAACATCTATGACTTTCTCAGCCCACTTGAACATCTGGGGACCTGCCAAGAGATCCAAAGATGTTCAAGGCAATATATGAATATGTTGAAAATTGCACTGTGGGAAGAAGTGCTAGTACAGAAAGGGGCAAAACACACACAACAACCTCTACAGGGAAACCAGAGCTGGAAATAATACAAGATATGTATATTCACAGGCTGCCAGTAGACTTTCTTTCCTGTGCCCTTCAGGTCTTTATCTGCTTTGAGCTAAGTTAACTGCTCTGTAGTCTTCAGCAAAATGTAATTTTTCCTCCCTGCTTTGGAGTAAAAGAAAATGGGTTCACCTAGTAAAGAGCAGTGTATGTATGAAAAAAAGAGTAGAATGTAGATAATCCAGCTAAAAGTGCGGCTGATTGAGAACATAAAAGACATTGTGCTTCTACTGCAATTTCCCATGCAAACCTTCATCTTCAATGGAGGTGCGTTTTACCAGCCTTACAAATTTATATTGAAATATACCTCAAGAAATGGCACTAAGTTAATAAGGAAGTGACAATTTTATTTGAAAAGATAGGGAACGAAACCTCTTTTAGGTTCAGTGTTAAATCACAACAACAGTCATTTCAAATAGATTTTCCTTTTTCTTTTATACCTATGAATTTATTCTACTAAAATTAGATTTGGGGTATTTTGTTGTAACAAACCTGGGACTGGTCATTTACTTGCCTAAACCAGAGCGAAAACAAATGTTAATGTGTCTCGGTTGAGGACTGGGCCTGAAAGTGCAATTCTCAGCTTCTTTGATGTGTTGATATTGAACTGCCAAATGCAAACCCAGATCCTATGTAATTTTTCAGTACCATGATTTTTCTGTAAACTAATGCAGGGAAAATATTTATGTTAAGGTATTTAGTTTAATGTCATGCTTTTAGTATAGATTAATGGAAATAGTGCGCTCCCCCACCAAAGTATATATGTGACTTCAATGCTAATGAAAGAAAGAGAATTAAATGCACTAATTATAGTAGGAAGTACTGCATAGGTAGCTGAGATACCAGCTCCTCTATGCAGATCTGCCAAATGTAGCTCACACTAGGTCTGCCACACTGTCAGGTTGGTGCTGTATTAGTGCTCTGCGAGAGGAGCGGAGATGAGATGCTGCAGTAACAAAGGACTAAAGCTTCGCCTCGCAAAACCCAGGCCCAGATCATAGGAAACTTGTAAGGACCACAATCCAGAGGTAGCATAAGCAGTGAGATAATCTAGATGTTATTCTTCATTTTTAAAATGTGCATTGATAACTCTGTAACATAACAATTAATAATTACGACACTCCTTCTACTGTCAGATTATAAAGGGGATTGGGGGGATTGGTAATTGCTGCATTTATTTTCCTTTTCTTTTTTTCCCTTTTTTTTCAGTCAGTGTAATATAAGGACCTTATTTTCAAAACCTTGGTTTGCTATCATGAAGATCTGAAATAAAATCAGGATAAACCCAGGAAAATCTTCCATCCATTGGTAAAACATGTATGAACAAGAAAAAGACATAATAACACTTTCTCTAGTTTACCATCCTACTTTTCTAAAGTCAGTCTGTCTTAACCAGAAGCTCTGGCTTCATATCTAATAGTCCTGATGTTTCTTTTAGGTTGTGGGTTTGGTTTTTTTTTTTCTCCTAGTTGCATTTGGAACTTATTTGAACATCACCAGCAACAAGAATGACTTGTATCTGAATTTATTCACCATATACATACTTTTATTTGTCTAAATCTCATACCTATTCATTTGATTTGCTGCTGTCTAGTTTCTGTACTGTCAGAAAAAAGTTGTCTTCCATACACCTTTACATGCCACCCATGATTTTACAGAGCTTTATAAGATCCTTCTGCCTCATCTCTTTTATAGGTTGAACACTCCTACTCTATCTTTTCAGACTCAGAAATCTTTGATTTCCATTGTCATTCTTCCCTGTACACTCTTCCTTGTTTTTCTGAATGCTAAATGTTCCAAGCTCTACTAAAAATTGCATGCATGTATTTATATAACAAAATGTATTTTATAGGATCTTTTGCGAGACTTCACTAGGAAACTGTTGCTCAAATAATGCTGCATTAAGATAAGCATTATCATATTCATCAACTCTTCTTCTTTCTTTTTCATTCCGTATAATTGAACAGATCTAATTAGGTTGCAGAATACTGATCATGCACAGATCATGGTATAATTTGTAATGTAGCTGGACAACTGTTAGAAATTAGGATTGGATTATAAAAAAAAAAAAAAAAGACAAACCTGCAGGATTAGGCAAACGAGATCAATTGGAAAATCGTGTCCAAGTAATGCAAGGTGGAGTACAGAAGATAACCTAAAGAATAAAACAGATACCCAAGTAGAAGAAGAAATTTGAAAAGTGAGAATTGATAATACCAAAAGGTATGTACATGGGTGATTAACAAAATTCTGTAGTGTCATACAGCAGTGAAAACCTGTGATTTTGGTCAGACCCTACTGGGGGCAATATATCTCTGATGTGTAGAGTCAAAAGTTCCTCTTTGTGTGAACTAATGCAAACCTTACTGAAAGCAGTTTGCTCAGCATTGCACACTTCATTACCAGGGGGATCCTGGATCCTGGAGGGAATTCAGGTAGGTATGTTTAACTGTAAAAGAAAAACAAAAATTGGCTAAGACATGATTAAATAGAGACGGAAAGGAGCTTAGTATGACAACCATCTACTAATTGATGAAGACAATATCAGCACCTGGAAGAAAAATAATAATTTAAAATGGTGCAGATTTCTTGGTAATAGGATCCATTCAATTGCAGCATAATTTCGTAAGGCAAATTACCTGTGATAGTTGCAAAGCAGACTGGCCCAAACACCAGCAAATGTATTCTCGGGAACAATGCTGTGATGGCATGAAAATACTTATTCCAGCTTTACATTCTGTATTATTATCCGCAGTCTGCCTCCTTCCCATAAAAAATAAATAGCCTCCATATCTCAGAACAAATGGATCCCAGATTTTTCACAAGGATTGAGGTAGTTCACTGAAAAGCTCTCATTTCCCTTCTAGAGAAAAAAGAATTGGAAGGTGCCCACGATGAACTGAGGTCCTCTTTATTTTCTGCCTGTTGTCATCAGAAGTAAATCATCTTGGTAGGGAAGAAAACTGAGAGTCTAATACTCTGTCTAAAATCAGCTTTCTACCTTGGCCTGATAAACTTGCCCACTCCTCCAGCATCCACTCAGTGTCAGCTCTCAGGAGCCAACTAGGAAATTGCCTCCTTGACATGAGGCAACAACATGCTACCAAAGTCTTCTCTACAGTGTCACTGAAGTGCCTTTCATTTTAAAATGATTCCTGGAGATTACACCTCGAAGTACCTGGAGGTGGAAAGAGAGTTAACATTTAGATGACAATAAACATACTAGTTACATATAAATACTGTCTAATGTATCTTTCTCGGTTCCCTTTTGCCTACCAAGCTGTATCCTTTTCTCTGCTGAGATATGCTGTAGACATTTTTACCAGAGGGAGAAGTTTGCTCTGTCAGTAGCCAATCTATTCACCTCCTGCCTTGAATCTTCCCATAACCAGCTTTCAGGCCCCCACGCAGAACTAAACCCTGTAGCGGGTCATCACTTCTTTCCCCCTTATGTCCACTCATCACTGTGTTCTCCATTCGTAGCAGAGGCACAGAGAAAAATGACAGCCACGAGGGGAGAGGGGTACCAACTGCTGTGGATAAATCAATCCATCACAAAGAAGAAAAAAAAAAACAATTCTGCCATGAAACTTAATCACTAAAGGTCATGTCGGGGAGTGAGGAACAGATTAAATTAGCATAGTATTAGATATGGAAAATGATTTCTGTCAAAATCATCTTTACCACAATTATAATATGTTAATTACGTATTTCATTAAGGAAGTTGATTATGGTTCACAGATGAAATCATGCAGACGAAGACACCTGGAAGGAAGCACTAGAGCCTGAAACCTCTTCTCTCTCTCTGATAACACACACACACGCACATGCACGCGCGCGCACACACACACACAGAGTTAGTTACATGCAATCTTATGTAGAAAAGCTTTCCCAAAATACTTCAAAGATTATTAAAGTGCAGCTGTGTCTGGTTAGGGTAGAAACTCAGAGAAATAAAGGAAAGCATGGTAGCGTACATTCATTTTCCTTCTATCAGTACTTAGAACGAACTGTTCATTTTAAGACTATAACATCCTCTGCCCCTGGTGACATATTGGTGGCATCTAGTACTGTGGGTAAAGGATTTCAGCACTGACTAATGAGACGGTGGCTGTTCGTTTTTTACAGGGAAGAGACCATTCGGCAAATTTCAGCCAAGCTATTTGAAAGAGATATCATCAACCATATGAATGTCATACAATATCTTGCCCTTAGAAGTGGTTGCAGTTCATTTACAGTGAGTTTGGGTACTTGGGTATTGTGAAAAAGTTACATCAATCAGCAATTACTTATATAATTTCTTATCCTTCTTTTCCAAATAATTATTTGAATTGTTTGTCCTGTTTAGTGAATAGAGCAAGGTCTTTAGTGCTCTGAAAACACAGCCCCCTTGTTTCATCTAGAAACAATGCAGCCGAGTCTCCTACTCTCATAAACGCTGAGAGATGGAGACAGGAATTGTCGCATGTGTATGAGTCTGTGTGTGTGCGTGTGTGTGTGGTGTGCGCATAAGTGCAAGACAGAGAGGAGTTGTAGCCTACATAAGAAAGGGCTAATTTTATTCAATTCTGACTAAAGGAGCAGCAGAAGTGGAATAAATGGGGTACTCAGTGCAAGGAAAGGAGGAGATTATATGTATCCCTCCAAAAAAGGTCCTAGAGATGCCCCTGGGGATGAAAACGTCTGAGCCTCAGTCAAATATAATTACCTCATTCTCATATTTCCTAGTGAGTGAGAATGCATCAATGCTTGTGTGCCCTTGTGCTGATAGATTTTGCCACACAGAATAATCATTGTTGGAATTAAGCATAATTGTCAAGAAAGACTTGGTCATCATGAGAGAGACTGTCTCATACAACTGTCCTTTTGCTTTCCAACAGTAATTACTTTAGTAATTAATCTCTGTCATTTAACTGTATTACATTTTGAAAAGAGAAAATGGAAGAAAGACCGATTTCTGACTAATTTACATCACAGTTTAAAATCCTAGAATAGGGTGAATCAAATGTCAAATTTAGCCCTTTCACAGATTGCTAAAATGGTCTCTTTCTAAAATCTAGCAGAAGCACGAATGAAGTTAGGCTGCTAAAGTCATCTTCATAATATCTGCATTGTTTGAAAGTTTCCGCTTCAAGTCTTTTAGCTGTAGGTAATAGAAGAGAACACACAGAGCAGGAACCCTGGTCAGAAAAAGGTGAATGACTGCCGACTGAAATGTCAGTTCTGCTGTTAGTTGTTGTGGTAGGTGCTGTTCACCAGCCATGCAGCTCTTGTGAATGCCAACCTTGTGCAGTAGTTGTCATGTTTTCAAAACCAGCTGCTGACTGTGTGTGGTGCCAGTGCTTTTAGCCAGCCATGCTGGTGAGACAAAAGTGTGGAGCATCCATCGTTTCAGTTACACGAATGCCCCAAACACGTCAGAAGCTGAGACCTAGAGTGGGTCTCTGCCTATTTCGTTGGCATCCTTACTCTTAAAAGTATTTTAAACTGGCTTCACTCCATTTCAGCCCTTTGAAAATATTTTCCTTTACAAAGATAAGTTGTATGGATGACAACAGTCCCTTACTTACCACTCCCAGAGAGAAGGATCAGCTCAAGGGTTTCCTCCAGGATTTCACTGTTACTAACGACTGTATAGTCAGGCCCCAGATGCACCCCAGGAAGTACCTTAGAAAGACCAAAATCCTATTTATTTTGGAAACTGATGAGGTATTATTTTTTCTGATTTTCACTGTCACCAGTCTTCATAGGAATCTGACTTGAATGAGGCTTGCAGCATTTGGCCTACTATCAGCTCAAAATCATATGTAAGCCAGGTAAGGTATTGCTCTGGATATATTACAGTCAAATATTAGGTATTGCACTCAAAGCCAAACATGCTTGTGAAAGAACTGCAGGATTACAATATAAACATGGAATCTGACACAGTCTGAGGTTCTGAAGGCATGACCTTATAAAGGTGATCAGATGTGGGTCCAGAGCCAATTCGTCTCCTTTCACCAACACTTCCATTTTAGTTAGAATGGATTTTATAGTCCAAGTTTTCCTGAAACTGATTGCTTAAATGACAGGAAACAAAAGTATTAAATCAATGGCTAGGGCTTTTCTTTCTTCTATATTTTTTTTTCTTTTGATATATTTTTAATCCTAGTATCTTGCTGTCCTAAAAATTAAAATAATGAAGAGTGACAGCTTGATGCTGTATGAAAATATTTACAAGCAAAACTTCAAATTAACTTAATAGAATATTTTTTCTGAATAAAAACAGAAGCAGACCTCACGACTGGGCTTACTGAGCAGGCGTAAAAGATTATCTAGTGGGGTAAATCCATACAGCACCATGAATGTCTGTTCCAGAGAATATGCAACACAGACTCTTTGCGGAATGTGTGTGTCTATGAAAACACAGCGCAGGAGTGAATTGTAACTCTGCTGTTTCATCGACAACCAAGTACTCCCTTAACAACATACAGAGAATTTTTATTTCAGTTGCTATGTAAAGAAACACAAAATGTAGGAAAAAAAAAATTAACAAAGATGTGGGTAGGGTAGTAAAGAAGGAAGGATTCAGTTGTGACTGTGCAACAAGAGAGTCTTAATGTGGTACATGAGGAGGAGGTGGAGGATGTAAAGAGCTATGGGAGAAAAAAATGAAACAAAGGTGATTATGGTAAACAGTTATTTTCCTGTCTCTGTCCCCCAACTGCATCCAAGGCCTTTGTGAACACTCTCTTTATAATATGCCCTTAAACGTCACTGGGCTTTCAAGATCAGCCTTATAGGCAGTGTGTTCTACTGATTTGCATTGCTAATTATATTGTACTAAATTTAGTTTATAGTAATAAAAAATATCAACATGATGCTTTACAACATCTATGTAATCTGAGCTTTCTTCTTTCAGGACTATTTCTGGGTTATGCAGATAAAATGGCCCCTTGAAACAACCGGCTTTTTTTTCCTTTTTTCCTTTTCCGTTTTGTACCCATTGTGTGATCTCAGTGCTCCAGATGTGATTTCACTGAGGTTCCTCAGCCATTCTCCATCACCTTCTAGAGAGGGGAAAGGGGGGTTAGGAAGAGTGAGTGGCGCGAGGGGGGCTATTTTTACAGGCCCAGTGCATCGTGATTAGAACAGGCTTATGGTCTGCATATGTACGTGGAAAAATCTCCCAGCAATTGACCTGCTAAGTGAATATATATTAGAGAGCAGTAAATAAAAAGGCTATGAGGTTTTAGTTAACAAGAACTGACTGATACTTAAAAGCCAGGTTCTGCCCCCCTCCCTACTCCTCCTCAGTGCTAGCTTGTTATCCTTTCACACTGGACAATACAACAGCACGTCTGTCTCTCCCCCTCTTCTCCCCAAATCAAAGATCAAAGGCTGCATTTGTAAAGCAAATAGTTGGAGAGCTACAGCCGGGTTTGATGAAAACCCACTCCAGGCCTCTTGGGAGATATTACCTTCCTCATTATTCCACTGATTGGCCTTATTTCATCCAAGGATTACTGCACATTCTCCTGACGGCTGATGAGCAGCTTCATGAATATACAAAATAATCCGGCGGCACTGGGCCAGCACTGATTATTATTGTGAAACTCGGAGGAGCAGCTTCAAATGAGCTGCTGGAGACTGTGGAACTCTTCCTCCCCGTTTTCCATCTGATTTTACCACAAGGATCCTTATTAGGCTATTTTTCACATGTCTGTGAAGAGAAGGAGAAAGAGAGAGAGATATTGCATCTAGTTAAAAATGATCAGGGAATTCTGGGTACCAGATGTTTTTTGCTTAATATTGCAAAATGGCTTTTATTAGATTACACTAAGCACTTACTAACTACAGTTAAACTGCTTTGCAGAGAAACCTGATGGGAATGCTGCCCTAAATAGCTCCCTTTTATTTATTTATTTTGGGGGGAGCAGATTCATCTCGGGAGGGTGGGTGGCGAGCATGTCGAAACATGCGCGAGCTGGCCAGCACACTAGAAGGTTTGCCTGAGATGGCTGAGTACTGGAAGGCTGTGGTGCTGAGGAGAGGTCAGGCGTTGACCCATTGACCAGAGCCTGTGCGGCCGCCTGGGTGCAAGATGGCTTCAACGATCCCTCCCAAGTCTTTCAGCAGACCTCAGCCTAGCCCTCGCAAGACCACCAGAGCAGGGAGCTGAGATCCACATTTTCCAGCTCAACCCAGCAGAAACTGTGTTGATGCAAAGCACCTCTGATGGACTCCAAACCAATCTTTTCTGAGGAATTCTGACTCCAGATAGGAGCCATTTTGTGGCAGAGACTTCTTTGTGTTGTTCTCCTCCTTTTCCTCTTCTGCCTTTTTTCCCCACTTTTTAAAAGACGCCCATGGGCTATAAAAAGTGTAAGTGGAAATGGTGGCCCACCTGCACTCCTGTTCGGGATGCATCCAGGTAGCTTTGCATTTGACAGAAGCCTTTCCTCTCCCAAATCTTTCATCTCCATTAAGTCAAACAAGACGGTTCCCCTCTTGGAGGCGTCTCCCAACCCCAGCACCAAACAGAGCACCTGATTTACAAGGCTGCCAATTTAATATCTGATAAACGGGGACCCTGTAATTGTCATTTACAGTTGGGTGCACTTGTTTTTAGTGATTGTGAACTACTGAACTGCTCTGTGCTATAAATGTCTTATCCTACACTTTGTAATATGTCACATGAAATAAAGGACAGAAGCAAGTGGCTACCTGCTCCCTTGAACCCCGTTAACCACAGTTAAAACACGTTTTAACCAGGTATGTTATATTTTCTCAGCAGAGAAGTCAGAAAATCTGCTGCACTTCCTCTAACAGTGACATGCTGTCTCTTTCTTCCAGAGGAGACAGGCTGGTGGCTCACCAGAGAGACCAGCTGTTAACCCTTTCTGGAGATGCCATCAACTCTGCCACACAGATGTTGGGCACTTGCAAGCTTCCATTATGAACTAAAGGCTATTTCTCTCTGTGTATTCAGGTTTAAAGATTGTTGTTGTTTTATTCTATTCAAAATTGTCAAAGAATAATATATCATCTGCCTTTATAAATACACTTAATAATAGATCAGATGGTTTGTCTTGCTGGAAACCCATTGATAGGGATGAGTTGGAGGGAGAGACTGACAAGACAGCCTTTTCTTTTTTTAAGCAGCGTCTTGATGAACAAACCACTGCTGTATTTTAAACAAGGCTTTTGCACTGAGCTACCCCAGCACGGTAATTTAATGAATCTACATTTCATGACTGAAGTGATAAGGATGAAACATTTTAAAATAACCAAAAGGTAGACACACCAAAAAAGTCTGATGAAACATTAAATGAATGTAGTGTAACACATTATCTTTGCTTCTGCACATCCAAAAAGTGCAATGAACTAAAACATTGCATTAAGCCAAGAATAAAGCTAAAAATTAAATTGGCTTAGAAAGATCTAGTGTAGTGGTTTATGCACTAAGAACGCAGTAAATTTGGTCATTTAATATCATTCTCTTTACCTCTGATATGCACATTAAAAGCAAACTGAGCTTCTTGGTAAAAAGTCAGAAGAAAAGGGCAGAGATGAACTTTGGCATTTTATATGTTTATCTATTTTTAAACATGTAGTATTAATTGTTGGTTTATTTACTGCATAGTTGTTCTCATTGTCTGTTATTCAGGTGGTGTGAATACCCTGAGACAAGAAATATAACAAGGACTGTTACAGATTAAAACAGGATCCAATAAAGAAGACGTATTCAAAAATATAATACTGCCCCTTCAAATCAATAAATAAAGACAAGCATTTCATACACTAATGCATATATCTATGACCATTATAAATTAGTTGCTTGCCAGAAAATACACTTCTTAGCACAAGTGCCATTATTTAAAGTTGTCTGTTTAATGCACACTTAGTATATTTTCTCATCCAAAGCTGCACTGCATAATTAGACAACATCCATTCTTAAAAACTAAAGTAGATGCCAAAAATGTAATACATAAAGCATGACGTTTTACAAATTTACATCTTCAAAAGTTATGTGTGGTTTCAGATAGAAAAAAATTGCAAAAAGATCACTATATTATAATGGCCCGGGTTTCATCTTAGCTTGCTCCATCTGTTGGCTGGCAGTAATGTAAGTTATAATGCACTCATTCTTATTCAACTTCAGTGAATGGGTATTTTCCAGGGTAGTTCTATTAAGTGGACAACTAGATAGGTGTCTTAATAGTTTGCTGAATTATGGCTGTTTAAGTCTCAGTTAGATCAATGGGTTGATTGCTGGTTCTTTTCCCAGAAGGCATTTATTGTCTTCTAAGGTGAGTGCAGATTTCTGTCTGTATTCCCAGCATGGATGGGTCTCCTGCAAACTATTGGTCATATAGAATCATAGAATCATAGAATGGTCAGAGTTGGAAGGGACCATAAAGATCCATCAGATTCCAACCCCCCTGCCATGGGCAGGGATACCTCCCACTAGATCACGTTGCTCAAAGCCTGGCCTTGAACACCTCCAGGGATGGGGCATCCACAACTTCTCTGGGCAACCTGTTCCAGTGCCTCACCACCCTCACATCTAACAATTTCTTCCTAATATCTAATCTAAATCTCCCTTCTTCTAGTTTGAAACCATTACCCCTTGTCATATCACTACACTTCCTGAGAAAGGATCCCTCTCCAGCTCTCCTGTAGACTTCCTTCAGATACTGGAAGGATGCAAAAAGGTCTCCCCAGAGCCTTCTCTTCTCCAGGCTGAACAGCCCCAGCTCTCTCAGCCTGTCCTCATAGGAGAGGTGCTCCATCCCTCTAATCATCTTCGTGGCCCTCCGCTGGACCAATTCTAACAGTTCTATGTCCTTTCTATGTTGAGGACTCCAGAGCTGGACACAGTACTCCTGGGGAGGTCTCACGAGTGCAGAGTGGAGGGGGAGAATCACCTCCTGAACCTGCTGGTCACACTTCTTTTGATGCAGCCCAGGATACGGTTGGCTTTCTGGGCTGCCAGCGCACACTGCTGGCTCATGTTGAGCTTCTCATGCATGAGCACTCCCAAGTCCTTCTCCTCAGGGCTGCTCTCCAGCCATTCTCTGCCCAACCTGTATTTGTGCCTGGGATTGCCAGAACCCTGCACTTGGCCTGATAGAACTTCATGCGATTTGCACTAGCCCACCTCTCAAGCCTGTCCAGGTCCCTCTTGATGGCACCCCTTCCCTCCAGCATGTCGACCGCACCATTGAGCTTGGTGTCATTGACAAAATTGCTGGGGGTGCATTCTATCCCACTATCCATGTCTCCAGCAAAGATGTTAAATAGCACAGGTCCCAGTACTGACCCTTGAGGGATACCACTCATCACTGTCCACCACTTGGACATTGAGCTGTTGACCACAACCCTTTGAATGCAGCCATCCAGCCAGTTCCTTATCCACTGAGTGGTCCATCTATCAAACCCATGACTTTCCAATTTGGAGACTAGGATGTCATGTGGGACAGTGTCGAATGCTTTGGTTAAGTCCAGGTAGATGATGTCCATTGCTGTGCCTTTGTCCACCAAGTTTGTGGCAGTATCATAGAAGGCCAGCAAATTTGTCAGACATGTAGAATTTGTCAGGCATATGCAGCAGAAGCTCTTAATTTTTCTAGTTGGGACCCTTTGGCAGGGCTCTCCTACCCCCAGGTGGATGAGGGTGTCTGTCCTCTGCTGCCCTTTTTTGCCAGTATGGAGCAACCAGGATGGTGGCCGTTGCCTTGACAGGAGGTGTGAAAAAGTCCCCTGTTCCCTTGTGCGCTGCCTTCTGCACAGCAGGCGCAACTGACCAAGGTGAAAGAGAAAGGAAGAACCCCCTGCTGAAGGATGCAGGGAACCTAGTATGGTAACTTCATGTAGGACATGAGAAAGGCTCAGTTGCTTGATGCTTCTTAGCCTTAGTTCATCAGGAAGGTCCTCTCTCAGGCCTCACAAATACCTGTGGCTGGCAGCAGTGTCTGGTAGAATGAGGTTCTGCCCATGACAGAAGAAGATAAGGCTATGAACCAGTCTTGTAGACTGGGCATATACAGGTCCATGGGACAATCTGGGCTGCATCTGGTGCTGCTAAGAGACCAGGTCAGTGTTATTGTGGGGGTGCTCTGTCCTTTTTAAAGAGTTGTGGAGATCAGTGACGTGGAGAAAAATCTCGGGAACTACAAGTCAGTTAGACTAAAGACAGTCCCTTGGAAGACACTGGATCAAAACCTCCCAGCATCCATTGACAAATGTGTGGAGAACAGAACAGTGAAACAACACATTGGTATTTACCAAAGGCAAATTGCATATGAGCAGCTTGATTACCTTTTCCTGTGAGAAGACTGGCATTTACTTTGATTTTAGCATAGTTTTTGGCACTGTCTCCGTAGTGCCACTATAGACAAATTGGAAAGATATAGACTGCAGGGAAGAGTATAAGGCCAGTGAAAAACTGCCTGGCTCAAAAAGCAATGAACAGTGTTTTGAGGACCAGATGGTGGATAGTTACTGGTGGCATTCTTCAGATTGACAGTGAACCTGTGCTCTTTAGTATCTTCATTAACAACCTGAGTGATAGGATGGGACCTTTATCAAGATCTGGGATGACACCAAACTGGGGATGAGGGAATGAAATGTAGAGCCTTCCAGCATTCTGGGAGCAGGGCTGCCAGTCAGAGGGACCTCAAACATCAAGAAATGCAACAAAGGCAAGTGCAAAGTCTTGCATCTGGGATGTAAAAACTGCAACAATACAGGACAAAGGGTGACTGTCCAGGCCAGTCTAAAAAAGGCATCTGGATATCCTAGTGGACAAGTTCCGTATGAATCAGTAGCAGTGAAGGCCAGCTGCAACAGAAAGAGTGTAGCCAGCAGGACAAGGCAACTGATTATTCCCTGTTGTTCAAGCATGGTGAGACCATGTTTGAGTAGTACCCAATTTGGGGGCTCTGTGGTACAAAGAAGACATAGACAATGTGGAGTAAGTATGGTAGGGAACCACCAGACCCATCAGGTAACAGGAGGAGAGGCTGAGAGAATGGCATTTGCTTGGGGGGTAAATATATTTGATGACTCCAACAACTTGCCAGAAGGTTATAAAAGAAATGGAGCCATGGTCTTCCCAGTGAAAGGACTGGAGGCAATGGACTCAAGAAGCAGCAATAGAAATTCCAATGAGATACACAGTAAAAATTCTTCTTGGTGAGAGTGATCAAGCACTGGCCTTGGTTGCCCAAGGGCTGTGAAATCTCCATCCATGGACATACTAAGAACTCGACTAGACTATGCCCTGGGCAGCCTGACCTAGCTCTGAAGTTGGTATTGCTTTGAGTAAAGAGCTGGACTAGATGACCTCCACAGATTCTTAATTATTCCATGATTCTAATCACCTAATGCCTGTTCTTGATTTTCTTTTTATGGTTACTTCAGGCTGTGGTATTTAAGAGCTATCAGAGAGAATAAATTCCCTGACTCCTGGCCTGTCTCCTTTTTCTCTATTTTCCCTATGGTCTGTGGCATTTTGGCTCTGCTTTGTGTCTCACCTGGCAGCCAGCTTATGCCTCTCAGCAGCTTTTGCACGATGCCACAGGAGAGCAAAGGCTAGTGGGCCGTACAAGCTAGCCAGCATGCCAGGAGCCTTTGTGCTTCTGCCTGTTAATCACAAGGTGCTACTGAGGTGTGCGAGCCGGTCAGCGTGCCAAGAGCCCGTGCATCAGCCACACAAGGAGAAATGAGCTAGCAGCAGGCAGCAGCAGATTGTAGAGATGTGTCCCAGTGCTGTCAGGGGTAAGACCTGAACCACCCACGGCAATTAGTACAGTGAAATCAGATGCAGCGGCAGCCAGTTGGACTGAGGCTTGCTGCCTCACCTTCCCATTGGCCTGGTTGCTCGCCATGCCCCCTGTCATGCATACACCCTCACTTCTCACTGGGAGTGGAGCAAAAACCACATTATGTTAAATTGTACATATTATATTATATTAGTTACATTATCTTACCTTACATCATGTTATGTGTTGCATTGGGAAAGTATGTCACTTTCCCAATCTGGAAGCCTCCATACTGCCACCATCTTCTGCTCTCTGCAGGTGTCCAGCCTGTAAGACGTCTGAAGAGCTGAAAGAGGCTCACACTTCCTCCTTTTTTTTCTTCTCATGCAGTGCAACAGATTTCACCAAGCAGCTGAAACTGGAAATGGGTGTCCTAGCCTCAGGAGAGCGGGCAACTAGGTCAGTCGAGAAGCTGCCTGTTGATAGCCTGCTCTTCGCTAGAGAGGATGCACTAATGCTGGAGGAGAGTGAGGAGAAATGGCAGAGCTGGATCCCCAGCATCTCTTACTTAAGGGCAGATATCTGCTCATCTTCAAAGCAGGGGGATCTCTGCCACAGTGGGCTCACCCCAGTAAATCAGCATGGCGTTGATTTGTAAATGGTTGGTCTCATTTACTGCATTCCTCTCTGCAAACTGAGCCTGTGCTAAGCTGCTGGAGCCCAGCCTCACTTTCCTCCAGCCGCTCACTTCCAAAAAATTATTGACATTGCCTCCAGCCCTGGGATGTTAGTGGTATTTTTGTTTTATGTCTTTCCTAACAAGTTGACACAACTTAACAATGTTGGTCTTGTCACCAGATCATTCTTCTAAATGAGACAGTTATTCACAGTGAGTCATTGAATATTTTACAACATGGTTACAGAAGCTGCTCCGACAGGCACCTGTGTACAGATGAGAGTGTACGCACTGTCACGGCACTGTCAAATAGGAGATGTTTGCTCTATCTTTATTTATACAAACTATTCACCCTCTTCCCCCCCAGCTCACAGGCCTGCCCTTTAATTTTCATGGTACCATCTTTCCACCTTGTTACTGGGGTGGATGCACAGAGATGGCCCTACTGCTACAGTATGCCTTACATTTCTTCAGGTGTTTGGGGAAAATATGCGTTATTAACATTGTGCAACTGGCAATGTGGCCTGTAGACAGTTTATTTCCTGGCAGACTAGTGATCTTTGGGACAGGGAATCTTTCTTTCAGGCAGGGATGGCTTGGGTAACAAAATTCTTACAAATTTTCCCATTTTCACCTTCCTGCTTGGTTTGTTTTCCTTCTTCTAAAGGACTTCATAGCCAAGAACAACCAGGATATCTGCCTGATTGCTTATAAAACCACTTTGTGGCCATCTGGAAATAAAAATCTCTTGTACCTCCTCCCCACCTGAGACCAGCCCCAGGGAACAAGTGTGTGTGTGTGTGAGAGAGAGAGTGCGCGCGCACAAGACTACAGCAACTGTCCAGTTTTTCCAGGATTTAAGCATTAAGAGCCTAACTTAAGCTCATCACAGATTTTTGATATGTCAGGGATGAGAAAGCCTTGTTTATCATCTCCACTAGTTGACACGACATCAAAACCAAACCATTTCACTCTTGTGCAGGGTATTTTCTCTCCTTTTTAATGTCTGTGATAATATCCGTTTCTCAAATATTGTGGCATTTTAATTAATTCACGTTTTAAAAGTACTTTGAGGTTCTCGGACATATATGCTACTTGAAAATTAGCTATACTTGTAAGAATTTGTAATTTCTTTGCACTATTTTGGTCCCTTTTTAGTCTGTCCTTTTTCTTTCCTCCCGGAAAATAATTGTCCCAAAGCTAGTTAAATAGCAGTAGAGTCTGAGCAACAGCAAAAGGGCCTCTGTTCTCTGTCATCTTGTACCTTGCACCTTGTCAGTGACACCTGTAAGAAGCTGGTGTAAAATGGCAACGTGCAGCTCTGCTAGTACTTTACACTCATTTTGCACAGAGTGAACAGACTACACAAGGTGCAAGGCCCAAAGGCCTATGTTTCTGCCCATTTGGGATATGCTCTTTGCATCAAATCTTGAGATTTCTTCCTTTTATTAAAGTAAACCCAAAGGGATCCCCTAGAGGCATAGCCAATATTCACTCCTTGTGGGCACACAAATCCAGGATTAGCCTGTGGCTGTTCCCAGGGAAAGTGTTCGCTAGTGAAGTCTGAGCTAGTGTCAGGCAGGTACTGTAATGGAGAAGACATGCTCTGTCTGTTTATTCATCTGAATTAGGTGCCTCTGGAATGCATATTTGTGTACCCTCAGAGTTTAAAATTCCATCATGCTTGTGCTTTAAGACAAACTGTTCCTCTGAGACTGGTTTTCTTTCACGTTGCCATGAATTTTCCTCCAAGTCAGGAGGATCCATCACTGAGACTATTCTCAGCTAATTTCTCCCAGCTAATACAAAGAAACACTGAAGATGGGAGATCTTCCAAATTGACTCTTTCCTAAAAATGTTTATTTTATTTTTAATGCTACAGTTTCAGTTTCACCGAGAGAAGCAGAGGGGAAGACTGGTAGATGAATAATTATTAAAGCTAGGTCTGAAATTATTTGAAGCCTGTGCATCCTGTCCTTTGCAGGAAGATGATGTTGAATCCCTAGCTGCCTCTGTAGGTCACTTCTTTGTAAATGTTCTCTAATGTTAAATTGAAGGAAACTGAAAACCAATAACCAAAACTCCTCTGAATGACAATGTTTACGCTTTGTTTGGATCCTAGTTCAGGTTTAAAGAGGATAAAAGAGGTCTGTCCATGTACAATAATATCTTTGGATGGCTAATAATAATAATAATTTAAGAGCACTGGAATAAACTCTCATTAATAAACCAAATTTTAAGGTATCATCTGGATTTTCTGACAGTCTGATGATGAAAGATGTGAGGTGTAGGTATTACAGATACACAGATGTCTATCATAAGTAAAAGCAATTATTATTATTATTAATGTGTCTTACACCTAAACGCTCTTTACTGAGATAAGAGTCCTACTCATAGTGCATGCAATCAGACACATTTCTCATTTTGCCTCATAAACAGAGAAGAAAGGCAAATAGACATGACCAGGACAAAACAAAAATAAAATAAATTAAAAGAAAGGTGAAGCACACAGCAGGATCAAGCTCAGGCTTTTCAGAGGACCTGTTTTTCAGAGAAACCTTAAGTATCATTGAATTTTAGAGGGAGAATGAGAGCTTAGCTCTCTTACCCTATTGAAAACCTGATGGACCCGTCTGAGGTGATACAGGAAGCCTGTGGACAGGGGCAAAACCTGTCCAGAGACAGCAACAAAACCCAAATCTGTACAACACTTTTGCACAGAAATAAGAGTCTCCTCATACAAATAACTGGTTTTGGGCTCAAGTCTAGCTTAGAATAAAGAGCTATGGATATACATCTATCCTAGTTTACTACGACAACCATGAATTTTAAGGGTTAGTCATCCCCGAGACCTAGAATGGCTCATTCACATGAGATAGAAATATTTCATTCAGCCTTGCACCCCTAGAAGGCTGACAATCCTGAGCAATGAAGCTCCTTTTTCCTTTCTTTGCTTTCTTAGTGAGTGATCTTGACTGCATTTCCACCAAAACGGAGATGCAATATCTCACAAAGTGGCGCACTGCATGTTTCTGCCGGCATTCATTGGCTGTGCCTTGTGTGTAGGGCAAAGGCTTAGCCTCTAAGATTTGTTGGCAGCCTCCTGCTCTTTGTTCTTCAGAATGTGAAAATAGTGTAAATAGCAGCATCTGCAATTGCTCCTGCTGCTCTGACTGCCAGCCAAGTCAGATCCCCCTCCCCTCAGAGAGCAGTCCACATGCTGCACGCAGGACTGGACCGGGAAGGAATTATATGCGGTGAGAGTGCAGCCTCAGGAGTGCTGTGAAGAATACGGGCCATCAGACAGGGAGGCAGATAGACTGCCTCTGAGTTCGGCTATTCCCAAATGAAATTTAAAAAAAATCTCTTCCCCACATCATGACCCTTATATATTTTTTTAGGATTTTTGTGACTAAATCTATCTTGCTACCAAAAATGTTTTAAAGAAAGGGAGAAAATAATTCATCCACTGTTTCTCTTGTGTTAGGAGAGCTCTGTTACAAGAGCAACCAACCTTGCTGCCGTGATCCTCTACCTTCCTGCCCACATTCTTACGCTGAACCCATCATTACAGTTCAGAGATTTCAGCAGCTAGGTTCACTCTTTTTCTGTTTACATAATTGCTGCAAGCATTTTTAAATGTGCATGTAGAAATTAAGCCTTAGGAATGCTGAAAACCCACTAGCTTTTCTTTTTTTCCATATATATACCTATGCATACTATATATGTATACATATACATATATATATAAATAAATAAATAAATAAATAAATGTGCCACAGCAGATTTTATTTTCCTCTCCAGTTCAGGTGGAAAAGAGAGTTAAGTCATTCTTCAGGATGAACAGAATTAAAAAAAAACCCAACTGTTTGTCCATTTGAAATTAGCAAAAGAAGCAGAACTGTGGGCAGGCAGACAGACGTGTTCATGTACGGTTTGCAACAAGNTATTTTTTTAGGATTTTTGTGACTAAATCTATCTTGCTACCAAAAATGTTTTAAAGAAAGGGAGAAAATAATTCATCCACTGTTTCTCTTGTGTTAGGAGAGCTCTGTTACAAGAGCAACCAACCTTGCTGCCGTGATCCTCTACCTTCCTGCCCACATTCTTACGCTGAACCCATCATTACAGTTCAGAGATTTCAGCAGCTAGGTTCACTCTTTTTCTGTTTACATAATTGCTGCAAGCATTTTTTAAATGTGCATGTAGAAATTAAGCCTTAGGAATGCTGAAAACCCACTAGCTTTTCTTTTTTTCCATATATATACCTATGCATACTATATATGTATACATATACATATATATATAAATAAATAAATAAATAAATAAATGTGCCACAGCAGATTTTATTTTCCTCTCCAGTTCAGGTGGAAAAGAGAGTTAAGTCATTCTTCAGGATGAACAGAATTAAAAAAAA
>VZRU01003857.1:163576-220228 GCA_013398155.1 Pedionomus torquatus | reverse complement strand
GTTTGCAACAAGAGAAGTTGGCAAAGAGCCCTGAGTAAAAAACATGCCCCAGAGAGATGTTGTTGATGGAAGGGTTCTGCAAGCTTCTTTCTAACCAGCACTATCAGACAGTGCCACCCCAAAAGCAAACCCTTCTCATGCATAAAAATGGCACAGCAGGGTCAGCGACATGGATGACTTGAGTCAAAGAGTCTTGTAAGCAGTATCTTGCTGTCTGGAGTCATAGGTAGCTGATGGCAAGATTAAAACCTTAAACTTCCTCTCCCAACCCCATGGAGATATTACAGAAAGATAAAAAAAAATAAAAATTCCAGGCATACACATGGACAGACGTGTAATTTTTGTGTATGCTACGTTGTGATTTTACCCCACATTTTTTCTTACTTCGTGTAGCTACTGCAATTTTCCTTCTCTCTTCTGTACACTTCAAAAGACAGATTGGAAATAAAACTGAGTTTGCAAAAGGATTCAAGTTCTGCCTTGGCTGCATGGCAGCTGTCCCGAGCTGATGCTTCATCATGAAGTTCTTATTTTGCACATTAAGCAAAGCATTAATTATCTTCCTAAATTCCATTTCCAACCTCTCCTCCTTTCTCCCTTAATGCTGTCTTTTCTCTCTAAAACAGCAGCATAGTCCCACCCAGCTTCAGAGACCTATGCTTCATTGTAAGCCCACCTTAACATCGATTCACGGCTTCCAAATACAGTACTCTCCTGTATTTTTTTTTTCATTTGTATCATTCCAACACATGCCAACATCTAGCACATAAAATGCTTGGCTCAGAGGAACATACGTATACAGCTGCACTGTAATTGTATAAAAAAAGCACACTAATAACTCTTCAGTGCATTCAAAAACTCTGTTCATTGCAGGAGTCTGGGCAGATTGGCACATGGTGCATAGGAGTAGATTACACAGTGCTTAATGGCTAAAACTGTAGTGCTATATAGCCCAAATACACTCACTTTAAATTCAAGAGAATCAGGTATTTTTCTTCTTCCCAACAAGTGAATTTTAACCAAACATCACTAGAAAATTTGTGGAAAGCTAAGTGTGCAGTATGTTAACATAGAATACTGCAGTGGGAACCTAAGTCTAAGAGAGATGTTCTTTTAGCAAGAGGGGAAAAATACCCTATGGGAGAAGTGGCCAACCAAAACAGCTCAGATTTTTAATGCCAATTGCTCACACATGATTGTGGACCAATCATTACTTGCAGAAATTATGTAGCCAGTAGTTTTGAATAGTGAGTCCGTTTTGAGGAAATTGTGAACTGCACCTTGGGACTTCAAGAAAAGAAAAGGGAGCAAAATGCTTTAAAAAGATCGTTTCTTACAAATTATCCACCTAAGTGTCTTCCTATGTGCAGTTTGAAAATAGATTTTTAATGTTAAATCTGCATAGAGTATGCTATAAGATTTTCTATGGTTTACATGAGTGGAAAACTGCAAGTCAGGTCAGAAAGCAGACTTTTTGTTTTGTGTAAAGATTATCACATTTGCAGTACAGAACTAACATTCACAAAAGCAGACAGAACTGCACATGCTGTGAGCATACTACTCCAGCTTAAAAGCTTTAATTCAAGAAAGTCACTCTGTTGAGGAAAAATTTAAACAGTAACTAGGAGTGTTTAAACTGCTTTCCTAAATAAGGATAGACTGGAGCATACACTTAAGTGGTTTCCCACACAAGGGATTACACCTCCCACAATTGTATGAATTAATTTTGAATCCAGTTTTAGGAAACAGGGCTTCTGCACCCACTCTTCCTCTAGATCTACACTCCTCTCTCAGCCACACGTGGGCATTTGTCATCGGCCATACACTCAGTGGCCATTTGGCCCCCTGGGTCACTGCTGAGCTCCCCCAAGGGCCAGGGTGGGACTGGTCACCACATGGGCTGATTCCCTGACTGCAGCTGCTGCACACCATAAATGCACTGAAAGGGCCAGCAAATCAGTAAGCTATAACCTTCCCTGCAAACTGCAGGGGTTTGAGCTAGGGGAGACTTTTGGAAAAATATATAATGGTCCTTCTAGACTTCGTTTTTTTCCCATGTGCTGGCAAGTTGGAGAGGCAGAGAAACCTTTGGGCTGTTTGGTCCAATATCTACTGAGACAAAAAGGACCTGTGCAGCCTTGGAGACAAATTGGGTATATATATCTACAGTAGAGAATCTTTTCCTTTGCTGGCCTGAAGCTGGGGAAGTGCAGATACTGGTTGCACCCAAGGATGTCAAGTGCAAAAAAGGATCAAATTGGATACAGATATCTAATGAAAAACAGAGTACGTAACAAAAGAGAGAATCCATATAAATGTATACACATGCACATACTTGAAACATCTTTTTATCCGTATTGGCGATAAACACATTGGCTGAGAATAAAATTTCTGGTAGCTTTTGGGTTTCTGTAACATTTTCAAACATTTAGGGCACAGTCTGGAAACTAAGCTGACAGACACCACCCTTGAGCGATATTGGCTTGCCACTGACCTCGTGCACCAGTCAAAAAGAATAGCATGCTCCATCTTTTACCCTGGCACGTGACTTCAAAAAAATCAAACAAGCATTTCTCATTACACTTATTAAATTGCAGTATGGCATGTTATTAATTGACTGAGGTAAAACAAAACCCTTTCACTGTAAAACATAATTATTTAAGCTAAAGTGCTGATGACTTAAAATGTCATGTTATAGCATATAATCTATGCTAAAATGAAAGATTGAAACATCTTGCACTGAATTCATTACATTTGTTACGACTGGAAAAGTGAGACTAGACGAATGCAGGAGACAGATAGATGCTGTGTTTATCAATCACCACTGCCTAGGCTTTCCCTACCCCTATGGAAACAGCCGATCAACAGGTGACAGCAATATGGACAGCCTTACAGGGAACATCAAAGGGACATCATATGACTAATCAAAGAGCAAATGAGAGTATTTACTTTCTATATAGAAGCAGTACATGTCCCCAGAGGTGTCTGTGGCCTGGTGGGTTTCTTGCAGTCCCTTTCTTTCTTAAGCAGTTTCTGGTTTTCTGGTGTACTTTAATTTGGAGGGCGAAAGGGCTTCCTATTAGTAAATAATTCATCTATCATACTTATATCTTAGATTTATGAAGTAACTTCTCTTCACCAAAGAGCATTACAAATGACAGGCTAGTTCATCCCTTCTGATTTTTGCCATGGAAGAGAAAGTTAGTTCAAATAGTCCAGAAATCTGTCAGAGAAGAGAGCCGATTGTGGTGCTGTCATCCTCCCCTTTGCCTGTAGTCCACAGAACAGTTGCGTGTGTGAATTCTGCCTGACTGGAGGTCCGCTGAGATTTGGGGCTGGGAAGGAGCTCCAGTAAAATGTGTGTCCTGGGCAACCACGAACTCAGGAGGACCAACATTATATGTGGCATAAATGTCTGATAAATCCACATGGGAATACACATGGAAGTAATGACTTGGCTTAATCAATAGCAGCTGCTAGATTCACTTTTATGCTATTATATCTCATCAGAGCATGAGGTGTTTCAGTGTGCAATGGCTCTTGCAGGATCCGTGGCAAGCAGTGTAGTCTGGAGGAAACATTTTAAAGGGTCTCAGTCCCCTCCAAATGTGTCAAAAGTCTGTGGGGTGTTACTGAAGGCTGTTAACTTTGGCAACCTCATACATTTTTGTGTCTGAGGTGGAGGTGCCTAGGGTTAAATCCACCAATGACTAATGATGAGCATTGTGCAGCCTCACCTTTATGCACCTTGTGAGCAAGGCAGAATCCAAGCCCCTAAATTATGCATCTAGGCTCCCCTTCAGAATCAGAAAAGCCTGCTGCCTTAGAGCAGCTTGTCACAAGCTGACATGCTGAGCCAGGAACCAGTAGGAAGTGGTTTATCCGGTTACTCTGTAAGGATTAATTAGCATGGGGACAAGTCCCCGGGTCTCCTTTTATCCTGCCAAATGCTTTAACCAAGGGTTAGAGAACCACTGATTATGTCTTTTTTCCCTGCTTTGTTTATTCAGTGCCCTTTTCCCCTCTTTCAGTGGTGAACTCCCTCCCCAGTCAGGCCTCCTCTGCAGGGAGGGTATAGGAACTGGAGTCAGCCCTGTGACAGAGTGTAAATCCATGAGTGTGGACTTCAACCTCCAAGCTGGGGAACAGAACTCTGCTGGTAGAAGACATGGCTGATGGAGGGGAAGGAGAAACAGATCATTTTCCCAGGGAATTCTGTGTGGAGACAGATATATTAGGCACATTCAGAAAGTGCACCAAAACAGTAAAACATTTCCACATCTATCTATCTATCTATCTATCTATCTATCTATCTATCTATCTATCTATCTATCTATCTATCTATCTATCTATCATAGCACAAAGGCATGCCCTAACAAAAATTCTCTTGTGGAAAGCTGGTAGGGTCTCACTTTGCACCAGTAACGTGATGGTAAATTTGGAAGGCTTATCCTTTCATTCTTTACTTTCTGCAGGGTATCTCTGCAGCCAGAAAGAACATTGGGAGGGGCTTTTTTCCTGACTTGTCACTGCCCCCTGAAAAAGAATATTTTCTCTTTCAACTTGTCCTGGTTTTGGGACAGTGGTACTTGCTTTCCGATGGTCCTCTTGGCATTGAAAGGAAATTACTCCAGTGGATCCTGCCTGTGACAAGAGCTTGACAATAAACACAGAAAAATGGCATCCTAAGCAGAGGGGATTTCACTGTGAGCATGTGTCTGTATTGACACATTCTCTGTCACAATCTTTCTTTACTTAGACAGAACAAGACATGGTGTTTCATTTTTATCCCAAAGGTATATAAGCCACACCTTCTAAGAAAATTGTGTTTGCAGTTCAGAAAAGGTAAAATTAAAACCCATCCAAGAGAACGTGTCCATATGGGACACCATGAACCTATATACACATCTTCCATACATAGGTTTTCCATGCATATATTTACAAGCCTACACTGAGACCATAACCAGCAGAAACTCACAGAAGAGCATTCTTTCTTCTGTGGAGCTTGGAGCTATGGCCATCATCACGCCAGCTCCAGGACAGAGTTGGCCATATGGAGGGCTGAGGGAAGGGCAAGAGAACAAGGCACCTTGAGCATGTCTAGGAGTCTAATACAAAGTCAGTCATCTGTGTGACAGTATGACCTACAAGTAGAATTGAAACCAGCTACCCTTTCTCCCTAGGGTAACTGATTCATCCATGTAGCAGCAACAGCGACGGATCTTACCTCTCCTATGAAGACAGGCTCAGAGAGCTGGGGCTGTTCATCCTGGAAAAGAGAAGGCTCAGGAGAGACCTTCTAGCAGCCTTCCAGTATCTAAAGGGAGCCTACAGGAGAGCAGGAGAGGGACTCTTTGTCAGGAAGTGGAGTGATAGGACAAGGGGTAATGGTTTTAAACTAGAAGAAGGGAGATTTAGATTCCATATTAGGAAGAAGTTCTTTCCTGTGAGGGTGGTGAGGCACTGGAACAGGTTGCCCAGAGAAGTTGTGGATGCCCCATCCCTGGAGGTGTTTAAGGCCAGGCTGGATGGGGCTTTGAGCAATGTGGTCTAGTGGGAGGTGTGCCTGCCCATGGCAGGGGGGTTGGAATTTGATAATCTTTAAGGTCCGTTCCAACTCTGACCATTCTATGCTTCTATAATCTTTCAGCCTGTATCCCTTTAAATGTTGGCAGCATTAATGCCAGGGTTTAAGAACATCTGGGCATATTCATGGTAGGACAGCAGTATTAGATCTGCCACAAAAATGTCTGGTGCATCCAGAACACTCATGTGGGAGCACCAAAATGACACTGTCCCCTTTCCTTTTTTTTTTCTTTTTTCTTTCTTCTCAATAGAGGAAGATCATCCAGAATCAACCCAGTAAAAAGAATTGTCATAAAATCTCACACCATTGACTTGTAAATGGAATTGAATCTGTGGAGTCTACATAATGATCCTATCAAAAAGGGAAGGAGCTATCACATTCATATAACAGATGAGATATGAAATGACTACTATGGCAGATGAACACCCCAGAGGTATTTTGCTTTATTCTACTCACTGCGTTTATATCTCCAGTTTCTCTAATTTTAGTTATTTTTTCCTCAGGTCTCAAGACAAGAACAGAAAGACTTTCTTTTCTTTCTCTCTTTTTTCCTTTTTTTTAACAAATAACCTCATACAGAAGTCAATAATATAAATACTTATGTTTCCAAGGTCAGTGCTGGGGCTTTATTAAAACTGATTTTTCACAATGTATTCCTCTGCTGTTGCTTCTGCTGGTGCTGCTAGAAACCTTCCAGTCATTTCCCCTTTCCTATAGCCATCACTTGGGGTGCTGAGAAGTTAAAGTACTTGCAGCAGACAGGGGCCAAGTAGTGACAGGCTCACCTTCCTCACTAAAGAAATTGAACTGCTTAGGAAAATCAGATGCAAAGCCCTCCTCCCTCCCCTTCTAACCCTCACACATTCCTTTACATGTCTTACCTCCATCCCTTTCCCTCTTCTCCCCCGGCCCCCTCTGCTCAGCATTTTGATTAGTGACTACTTAAAATAATCAGAACAGCCACTTAACTGGGAGTCTCGCACTCGCACCTGAAGCTAAAACACAGTGTCATAAAAATGAAAAGTCATCAGAATAGCGAAGACTGCCGTTTGCATGCAGCTGCCAGAAGAATATATTCATACAGCAGTGATTGTGCAGCACTGCTGTTAGTCAGCACAGGCTGGATTAGTACACAGACCCTTCTATCACTGCCCTCCAGGGATTCACACCCTGGGTTTAATTAGGGTTTGAGCCTGGTTCTGCTTCAGAGAGACGCGGAGTTAAGTGCAGCCCCAGTGTTTTGCGCTGGGCAATCTCTGTCTATGTGGAACATGCTCCTGCTGTGGCATACACAACATGCGTGCACACCCCACTCATACATTCTCCGACCCCCTTTTTATAAATTATTGGCAATACAACAGTGCACAAGCTGGAGGGTACTGGTTAAATCCTGTGCTTTGGACTTATTAAACATTGCTGGCCCCAAGGAATGAAATGAGCCAGGGCTCATTCGTAGGAAGTGTTGTTGGCACTCTCTAATTGTATAGAACAATATAATCCAATGTGATGTAATGAAGATCTATGGAGAAAAACAGACTTTTCCTTTGAGGAGAATGCCAATGTGTTTTAATTTTTATTTCATTTGCTGACAGGTTGAGAGATGAAAAGAACAATGTGATCTTCCACCATATTCTACATACCAAATAAATCCTATACACATGTATATCCTGTATAAACACGTACGAATAAACAAGGTAAAGATTGGAAGGCAAACAAAGAGAACAAGAAATTCAGGGTTAAATCTGGTGCTAAATCAATCCTTCATGCCTCTCTCCCATTACACAAAGGAAGGGAAACGTCCCATACTGTGCCCAAAGCATAGGCAGCTACCTTTGAATTACAGAGTGGTACTGAAAGTGCAGTGCATCTAACCTTAATCTTATTTAAACTTTTTTTATTCCCTTTCATTGTTTTGGTTTGAAAAGCCTTCAAGGAAGATTGTGAAATGTGTATTAGCTACCTCAAAGAGCAGCTGTCTCCTATATGAATACATATTTAGAAACTATCCCAAAGTCCCCTGAAGTTAATGGAAATATTTCCATTGATTTCAGTGGGCTTGGATAAGACCTTCAGGCAGTTGTTTAAAAGGAACAGTTATACCAACTTTATAATTTCTACTTAGATTAGTGATTGAATAAAAATAGAGAAAAAGTAGGGAAGCCTTTCAAAATCAGAACAAATACAGTTACTTATGTTACCATAACTTGCCTCCCTTGTGCGAGTTTTCTCTCTCCTTCCTCAGTATTTGTTTACCACGCGGGAGAGGGATGTAGGCTTTGAGCAGGGAGCTGCTGTACAAAAGGAGCAGCAAGGTAAGGACAGAGAGGGATAAAATGCTTGCACCCAGAAGAGAACTGAGCATGGGATTACTATAAAGGATAGCCTATATGACTGATTTACTTGTACAGAAAGATTTGGCACCTTTGTCTCCTTTCATGTACTATTTATCCACTGTTATTTGTCTGATTTTGTGGAACCTCAAATCCTACTCTTTCCAGTGGTCTTCTCTTTGACTGTGTCCCAGTGGGACCCTTATTTGGGAATAACACAGAAAGGAAAGCAGAAAATGACACATTTGAGAGGGATGCTGGAGGGAAAAGACTAGAAGGGAAGAAGGTATGAGATGATCAAGTATGACCAAGGGATAAGCATGGAAATGTTTTCTTGTTTATAAGCAAGATCCAAGAATTTCCCCTATCACAGGTTTCTTTCTGAACATAGGAAGTTTGACTATGGAGTTAGGGCTAAATTAAAGTATAGTTAAAATCTGAGATGAAAAGCCTTAAAGAGCTGCATTCCTGCAAAAGTTTAGAAAATCACTCAGAAGTCTGAGAAAGCAGACTGAAAATCAAGAATAAAGAAACAGAGAAGGCAAATGTAGCATGACTTGTTTAATAAAGGAATGGGGTTTAAAGTCCTGCTCTTCCCATGCTGGCTCCCACACCCTCTCCCCATAACATGAGAGAGGGGCACAGGAGAGCAGGTCCCATTACTTTTTTTCTCCAGTAACTTTGGTATCTGCTTACTATAGACTGCAGCTTTTGCCTGACTTCTGTACTTATCTTCTATGGAGGAGATCCTGGAGCCTCTTCCTCATAGCACAGGCCCCAAAGGGCTGACTGGTGGACCGCCATGTCTGCACCAGCTGAGCTGGTGTCTGGTGGGTGGCAGGTGGTGGCCATGCCTTTTTCAGCCCTCTGTCCTGGGGAAGAAAAGGGAAACCTGCTGTGTCCACTCCCATGATGGGTCTCCAGGGCAGTGGAAGCTGTTGAGACAGATTATACAAGCCCCAGAGAGACTTGTAAAACATTTATTGCCATTTAAATACATATTTAGGGATTGTTCTGCATGGGTAGTATAATTTCCACACCTGGTTATTTACTGTTATTGAAGTCCATAATCAAGCACTTTTAAAAAATATTTGTAAAGAGCCTATGGACATTAGTAGCTCTGAAAGACCAAGAGCACCTTGTCAGCTTGGTGTGTGAGAGGGAGAGTCCCAACTAGGCAAGAATCCTCCATACAGGCATGGTTTGCTCATACAACTTGCACTGTGGCATGAGAGACCAACCCTTGCACCCACCTTTCTTCTGTTCTCAGATGTTGGCAAGTTGATGTTGTTAGTGACAATGGGGGATTCACAGAAGAACAGAAACAGGAAACTGTCAGAGATGGAAGGGACCTCTAGAGATCATCTATTCCAACTCCCCTCCTAAAGCGAGATTGCCTAGCATACATTACTCAGGACTGCATCCAGGCAGGTCTTGAAGGTCTCCAGAGACGGGGACTTCACAACCTCCCTGGGCAGCCTGTTCCATTGCTCTGTCACGCTCACTGTAAAGAAGTTTTTCTTCATCTGTGAATGGAGCTTCCTGTGCTCCACTTTGTGCCCATTGTCCCTCATCTTGTCTCTGGGAACTACTGAAAGGAGTCCAGCTCCATCCTCCTTCAACCCATCGTTCAGATACTTAGAACCATTAATCTCCCCTCAGCCTTCTGTTCTCCAGGCTAAAGAGTCTCACTTTCAACCTTTCCTCATATGGGAGATGCTCCAATCCCTTAATCATCTTTGATGCCCCACATTGGACTCTGTCCAGTAGTTCTCTGTCTCTCTTGATCTGGGCAGCCCAGAACTGGATGCAGTATTCCAGTTATGGCCTCACCAGGGCAGAGTAGAGGAGGAGAATGACCTCCCTCTACCTACTGGCCACACTTCCCTATGCAGCCCAGAATTCCATTTGCCCTCTTGGCAACAAGGGCACATTGCTGGCTCACGGATAATTCACTGTCTACCAGGACTCCCTGATCCTTCTCCTCAGAAGTGCTTTCCAGCAGGTCCACCCCTAACCTATATTGATGCCTGGAATTCTTCCTCCCCAGGTTCGGGACTCTTGCCTGCACTTTATTTAAAGGGGGGAATTGGGCCTTGTTCAGTCTCTCTGATAACCCTCAATATTTGATTATTTCACACTCTGTTGAAAAACAAATCCTTTTTCCCTTCATTGGAAAGTACATACTAGTTGAATATGCGTTGCAGTCTATTTTTCCAGATGCAGAAGACCTAATTACTAACTGATCTGCACCTGGCAACCACGCTGCAGCCACAGGGGTAGATGATTTTACCAGGCATAGAGGAGGTAAGAACTTAGTCCAATACAATAGTTAACTCAGGTCCCTTCCATACCGCCTCTTTCATACGTGAGTCCTCACCTCAAAATATCAGATTACTACTTTGGGTTTTCATAAGTGGAAAGAGTGCCTGAAAAAGGTGAGAAAAAAGTCCCACAAAAAAACTGACCCCGATTCTTTAGAAGGAGAAAGTTGTCATTGATACTACAACCAGACCTTCCTGTCCCTACAATGTGAGCTGCAGGTTCCTCTCTTTGACATGCTGACAGTGTTTCTAAGCTTGCTGTTCTGAGCAGAATTGCCTCATCTTAACTCATTCAGATGTCCTTCCTCTGAGTCAGATGCGTGAGCGTACTGCTTGATGTCTCCAGTCCTCCTGCCTCTTCCCCAACTGCACAGCAGTGACACACAGCCTCTGCCGTAGCACAGCGGTGATTGTGCAAATGCAGGTGGAGGGGGAAGACTGGGGTGGGAGAGCAAAGCCTGATACACTTTGTCACGTCTTAAGACTTGCTATGTTCTTTTCCTCCTACTTTGGTATGGTTTTGCCTCACCTCCCATTGTCCAGCCCCAAATAAGTTTTTCTTTCCTTGTTTGGATATAACCTGCGGGTAGCAGGTAAAAAATCAGGGAGCTGCTCACTCCCAGGTCATCCACTTGCATTGGGTTTTTGGTGCTCTCTCATGGGAGCCTTTCTCCCACCCTCACATCTAAAAGCACTTTGCTCATTCAAGAGGTTCAGGCAGGGCAGGTCTTAGTGGTAGTATTTTTGTGTGAAGGAAGAACTGCACCACAGCTAACAATAAGCACTTCTTCAAGAGCTAATTGAAGATAGAATGTATAACACCATCTGTAACCAGCCATCTGGTGATTCCCAATAACACTGCCTTCCACACCACAAGGAGGGGAGGAATTTATAGAATAGCAATCTAGTTTGAACAATCTGATTTGGATAAAACGTGAGTCCCTCTTTGCCACCTCCTCGGCCATTATCCATATTCAAACTGTGTAAAACCACAGCTCTTGCAAGGGTTCAAAAAAATTGCTATCAGACTATGAATAATAATGATGATGATAATCAGAAATGTATTTATTAGTTACCTTTGAACTTTCAGATTCCAGCCAGACAAGATGCAGGAAACTAAAATCTCAGGGGAGTCTTTTTTCACAGAAACAGCAGACCAGTTTTGCCTTCCCAGGGGACAGTGCTAGCAGAGATAAGTATCTAAAGTTGGGAATGATTATCTGAGTTGAACTTCCAAACCTTTTGCAGTTCACTAGCATTCCCTATGTCTTCCCTCGCTAACACATGAAGGGACTGTAAATTAATGATTGCCAACTTGTCAGTTGTGAATCAACAATACATTTTACTCATAGGAATGCAAAACCAAAACAAATCCCCCTCAAACACCAGTGGTTTCTGATGTGCTCTTGTAACGTGAAAACATCTGACATTATTTTTGCCATGTATCATTAGTGAAACTTGAACCTGTGCTGAATCCTCAAGCGGCTTTTCTTTAAACTGTGAGAGAATTTTAGCAACTGCATTTGGTACCCTTGCAAATACAGTCAGAGAATGGTAATATGGACAGACCTTCACTTTTAGCAACACAAATGGCACCAACTATAATAAATATGAGGAGCGATTCCCAAACCGAAGACTGGCAAATAGTTACCCAGCTGCTACAGAAATAGCAAGATAGATTTTTTTTTTTTAAAGAAAAGAAATTAAATGAAATGGATATTAGCTGGAAACATCTGTGTTCACCACAGAGCAAAATGCATATTCAGCAGCCAGTTTATTGGCTCTTTAGAGGATGTGAATGGTGCATTGTAAATAATGACACGCCTGTAATAAATTCCCAGTAAAAAAGAGAGGGGGACTGAGCCTGTTCCTCCCACAATTCACATTTCTGGGTCCCTGCTGTGAGTGATGATTCACAGCAGTCACAAATTCCTGTTTTCAAAATGCTATTGTATACTCCAGGGCTTTCATTAAGTTTTACACTAGCAAGGGAAATTTAAAACTTGAGAGAGAGAGAGAGAGGCTCTGTGGTGACATTCATTTAACACTCACTGTACTGCACTGATAGATGTGATAGGAGGGTGCATGTCAGAAATCAGTCTGTGTTGCTTTCTTTAAATGTAAAGAACCGTGCGTGAAACCCTGACAGTGTATAAGAAACAATTCAAAACCCACCAAAATTGTGACTTGACAGCTTTTGTGTTTTGGAGGTGTATAAAACATTGCATAAATGTATTGGGCTTCAGCATTTAATTTGTGCTCCTACGGGACAGGCAGCTGTCTTAATTTCCTTCCTGACGCAAGTATATCAGGTCTGTGAGTGTTATGTATAAAAGATGTAGTGCTCCAGCCTTACAGTTCCAGGACTGAGCTAGCTGCAAAGAAAGATCTCACTGCAGAGAATATACCTTTTCCTGTCAAAGCTGGGTATCAAGATGTGCAGATGAATTTTCGTACCCTGACCAGGGAATTCCTAGAACATCATTCCAGTGCACAGTGTTCCAGCATACTCCCTCAACTGGGCCTTTCACCTCCAGGACATGGTTTTATATTCAGTCTACATCATTTCAGCCAAACGGTTGTTCTACAGCTGCAAAGCGCACTAATGAGATGAGTTTTTGGCAGACTCGCAAAGTTCTCGGTGCCCAGAGTTACACATGTTGTACACTGTCTGCTGGCTACCTCTGTTTGCACTTAAGGAGGCACTGTAAGATTTTTTTTAGAGGAGAATATAGTGCCCAATAGTTAAAATGTTATACAAGCTTCTTCTCACACTAGCAAAAGTGCCATACCCCATCCATTTAGAAAGGAGGCGTCCTTATACTTGGCTAAATTATGGGCAGATTTTCCAAGAACCAGGGCCAAATTCTGCTTCACTCTTTTTTTTTTTTTTTTTTTTTTACTCAAGTGCAAGTTCATCTTTTCATTGGGATTTCTCAACCAAAGACAAGATGACTGTCTGACACAAGATGACAGTTGTAGTATGTTTCTCTCCCTTTTTGCTCTGAAATTTAAAACCTTCTGCCACAATTTTTAGCTATATTTACTGAGTTCAGAGTTTCATGGTGAAAGCTGCACCCAATATAGGTATGAGGACACAGAAACATAAAATAAAAGCAGTTCAGATTCTGCCTAATAAGTCTTTAACACTTCATCAACATCACAAGGTTATTAATTTCAGGGGAATTTTAAGACTGAATTTGTGAAATTTGCAGAATTTTCCACTTTGAACCGGAGGTTGGTGTAAATCTTGGACACAGACTCATTATATTTAATTAAAACTTAAGCAAAACAAAACACTTGCTCTTCTCTCCCCCTCCCTTTGCACTTTTCATTCTCTCAGTGGGTATGTTTCATGCAGTTATTGGTTGTGCCTGAATTTTGCTTTAAAAAAAAATACCTATAAGGTGGGAAGATGCTTGAAACATTAAGTAGTCAACTAATGGTATTACTCTAAAAGCACCAGGCAGCAAGATTTCAGAGCAGGACCTACATGATACAGCTCAACACCTCCTTCCTCTCCCATGCAGATGTCCCTGAGGCTACGCAGCACAACACTCCCTCTGTACCTCACCCTACCCTGAGCCAACATTTTGGAATCCAGGATTTGTAGTTCCATACCAGTTATTTAATTTTCCAGGGAGTACCACTTCATCTTTCCCAGAAGCTGCTGCCTGCCAGGCAGCTGCCATTGTGTGGAGCAGCACTGATATAGCATGTTGGAGAAGAATCAAGCCGTGCATGCTCTCTGAGAAGGTGCTATTTTTGGTTCTTCCTTTTTTGCTCACCTACGTTGAGGAACTACAGCTATTCAAACTGATTGCCTCCACCTGCTTGAGGTATGGAAAACAATTTCTTTTTCTATCTGGGGTTGGAGGAATTGCATGTTGTAAAGGCATCTCTTCCAGTGGGCTCATGGTCACTGTGTCGCTGCCCAAGCTCTTCAGGCTGGGTCCCCTTACATGATGGCAGTGCAGCAGGGAACCTAGATACTGCCTAATGCTACGGCCGTATGAAGTGACAGCAATGGGGAGAAGCAGACACGTTTCATTTCTGTAATACAGTGTTCTTTTCTAAGGATATTTTCTATTTCTTTTGTTTGTAAGATGGGTAACTTGAATTTCCAAAAGGGGTTGGTGTTAAATGCCAGGTTCACTGGCAGAAGATGCATTAAGCTATTTGGGTAGATCTGCTGATAGCATTTGTTTTCCAAAATAATAGTTAAATTGAGATGTGTTTTTAAGAAAGAAAGCTTTTGCTTTGCAAGACACCTGAGAAAAAACAATGGAAACTGTTTGTTGCCCTTTATATCATGGAAAAAAATGGATAGATATATTTTTGGAGGTACTCAGAGATTTACATCAAAAATTACCCAAACTGATTCTTCCTCAAACTTCAGCACTCATAAGAAGTGTTTTGTGCTATCTCTTTGTTATGTGCCTCCCCTCTTCCAGACGATAGCATGTTATGGTACCATGATACCATGTTATTGGGTTCATATGAAGCTCTCAAAGATGTAGAGCTCAGATTTTAATGTGGACTGGTTGGTGGGAGAAGACTTTCAAGAATTTTATTGGTCTGAGAAAGCCAAGACTTTTGAATGCCATGGTATACTCCAAAACGTAGTTCCTTGACTTTTGTGATGATGGAGGTCCAATTGGGAAAGAGTATGACTGCAAGTTAAGATGTGAAAACTGGATTTGACAGAGCAAGTACTGTTTGCTGATTTAGCAAATAATTTCCTTGCATAGACAATACAAAGCAAATACATGTGCGTGTTAAGGTCCTGAAATGAATTAATGCTCCTTTCTTCTAATCGTAAGCATCATTTATATGTTCATGTTAATCTAAAACATTTTAAACCATCCAGTTCTTAAGAAGGTGCTCAATGCAATAAGGATGTTTTCCAATACTAGTTTTAAAATATTATTGGACTATATTTCGTATAAATAAGTCACATATTTTCTCCCAATTCTAGGAATTTTTTTTTTCCCTGTCTCAAGGTGACTTTGAGCATCGTCACTTTAAAGCAGACTTCAGAATTTTTCATCACCCTGTTTGCAAGTACCATTTCAGTGGTTAATCACATCAGGGACAGCTGTCTCTGGGGTGTCCTTTTTGATACTGGGATGGAAAAAGCCTTTACAGACCCTTCCTTTGGGGCTCCAAGCACAAAATCAGCCACTGACATATGCCCTGCAGAGAAGGGAAGCCAGTAAAATGATATCACAGCTATTAAATGGTTCAACTATTTTTGTCTTTTTTTTTTTCCTGTTCCAATAAATTTTTTGGAACTTACCCCACTGTCATTGATTCTACCCCAAGAGAAGGAAGCAGAAAATCAGTCACTGAGAGAGTCTGAAGCATTGCACAGCAAACTGCTTTCAGCTCCCAGGAGAAACTGAAATATGTTCCCAAATCGAGGACTTAGAAACTTTTCTCTAAATTGCAAGAATGTGAATTATTCCTGTTAGAGTCAGAGCATGAGAGAGAAGTGAGAAGAGTTGCTGTTTCTCATCACAGCCCTATTCTTCCCTTCACCACTTATCAACATGTAAACTTTGTTTTCTCAGGAGTAATGATTTTACAGCCACTAGGGACAATAGGAAATGTCAGATAAGAGACTCATTACACATCAAAACAGCTCAGCCTGACAAGACTGGAACAAAATTCAGGAAAAATGAGTGGAATTTTATATGGTTATGTTTTGTTTAAAAGTGGCCACACAACAATAACATAATATGTTGGATTTTTATTTAAACCCTATGCTCATGGTATTTTTTTTCCCCTCTTTGTATCACAACTAAAGATTGACTGAAAAGAGAACTCCACGTTCAATGCTACCATCTCATTTTCAACTTCAGGGAGAAATTCAGAAGCAGAGGAAAGTTCACATCTAAACTTTGTGTCTCCTGCTTATCTCTCACTGCATTCCACCACACATTGCAAAAGGAGGTAGCTGGCAACACGTATGTACAGCTTTCAGCTACTGTATAATGGATTTTGACACAGGCCACAGTGGTGATGACCTGTGTGAAGTGGACACCTGTTACGAAATCTCATATGATTTTGCAAAAGGCTCATGATAAATGTTGTCAGTTGAACAGTCAAGCTCTACAGGCCATGAATTCCTAATGGATTTCTTGGTTGTGACTATTTGTGCTGGGATATATAGATTGTGAAATGAAATCCAGATGATAGCCAAATTCCTGTTTCTTCTCTTCAACATCACAAATAGCCTGAAAAGGGCCCTTGAACTTTGACCTGTAAAGGAGTTTACATGTCAATGGTATTGACTTAGGGTACTTTCTGGAGGTCACCAGTTTCTGTAAATTAAAAGCTTGCTTGGAACTTTTAACACTAGGTGTGCTTTCTCAGTGATAATTGCCATGTATATATTAGCCAGTGCAGCAAGGTTCTCTTCAAAATAAACCTTCCCTCTATTCTGAAAGGAAAACCTGCAATATGTGATGTGCACAGAGGAAACACAGGTGAGAAAAACAGAACAAGAAATATCTTTTTCTCTTTATTTCTATTCTTCCTCCTTCCTGAATGTCTCAGATTCCGCAGATTCAATTTGAACATTCAGCTAGTTGATCACTAGACAACTTATTTTGTCTGTAAGTCGGCTCTACTTTCATGATGGTTTCCACTGTGCAGGTGTCAAATGAGCATGGAAACCACAGTGGTCTTAAATGACTGCTGGAGAGGCCTAGCAGAATTACCACTTCCCTATTTGGTATCTAGTATTTGCTAAAAAGAAAAAATCATATAAAAATGAGTGGTGGTGTACGGCCCAACTTAATGGTAGGAGCTAGTAGTGAAGTGGGAAAAATGCAATCATTCCACAACTGTAAGGACCACAAATACAAAACTTAAAGTAGGTCAATATAGCAGTATGAGAAGTAAAGTAAATACAGGGAATGTTTGTCACTCCAGCTACTGATTAACTGTGATTCAGATAACCTGTTAATCTGCCTTCTACAGTCAGTTTAAGTAGGACTGACACCCTCTTTGTCTCTTATTTCAATGACACCCGGTGTAAACGCTGTGTGTAAAAACCCAATTAAATATCCCTAGCCTCATGTTGTGTGCAGATGCACAAAAAACAGAGAGATTTCTTTCCCTTAAGTATGTGGGTTGCGTTGGAAGTTTTATCAGGACCTTTGGGCGCCAATTAATCTGTCGTGGTTTCAGCCAAATTTACCAAAACCTGAGTGACAGATGTCCCNTCCTCCTTGGATGTCAGCCATCGAAGAAGGGCCGAAAAAGGGGCCAAAAAAAGGGAGTTGACCTGTTGATCCTTCAGCTTTTATACGGGGCATGATGCGGATGGGATGGAATACCCCTGTTGGTCCGTTCTGGGTCACCTGTCCTGTCCGCTCCTCCTTGAAGGTGGGACCTCCAACGGGCAAATGTTGAAAATTATCTGACCTTGGTTCTTCCAGCAATAAGTCTAAACAAGGGCCTCTCTGCATACCATCCCTTGGTATAATCAGGTCTTATCACTGTGAGACGGAACAGCTTTGAACAATGTGCTGTTAATTTCAGAGTTTAGCTAGTTAGAAGAGGCCCAGCTAAGAAAGTAAAACTGTAGAACAGAAAATTGGTTCGTTTTACCTCAAACCAGGACAGACTGTCTAGTTCACACATTGCATCTCGACCAGCTCTTTTGGTCCTGAGACCAGAAGGCAAAGACCCATAAGGAACTAATTGATGAGAAATAAATGAATGTTTACATTATTTGTGTACTATTATATTTCCCATGTAGTATTGTCACAAATTTAGTTCCCAGGGCACTCCAGAGAAATTACTTAATCAGGAGGAGCAGTTTTGTCAGCTGTTACACACTGGGTAGCTTGGACATGATCCTCTCAGATGGTTACAGTCATTGTATATACTGTCCTTTGCTATTCATTCAATCCAACAGGCAAATCCTGTGTCATAGGCAGGCCTAGAGACAGCAGAAAGACTCAGAGAGACCACAGAGACACCTAGAAACTGGGAAAATTCTTTTACTGTGACCTTTACCAAAGCCTGTTTGGATGGTCAGCTTCCACTCTAGACTGCTGGAGCTAAAGTTTCACTTCTTTCAAATAATAAAGTCAATAATAATAACAATTACAATACCTCAAGAGATAACAATGTCCTAGCCACTAATAAATCATACAGCACTAGTCCATCTTCAAACAAATTGGCTTCAGCCTTTGGTATTTCTTTAATTCTTTTCTGTTGTATGTTAGGGCTCTTGACTGGATAAAAATGATAGGAAAGTTTGTTTTAGTTCAAAAGCATCTCCTATTCCAACTATGTAGCTTATCAGGTCAAATATTATTTGCTTTCAGCTATGAGTAAAATAATAAATCATTCACTGTTTTCTGGACATGTAACTGCAAATTCCTTTGTTACACTTATTTGCTTGCCAGTTGCACTAGGAATTATAGATTAATTACTCAATAACCATTTTGAAGGTGGTGCCTGATTGAGGATTCACACTCTCACATTGCTGAGTGAAGTCAAACACACGTGTTTAATTTCAGTCTAAGCTTTAGCATATGAGCCACTCTACAAAGGGATCATAAAACAAAGTACAACATGACAACAATGGATACCACTGATGTTCCTTCTGCGAAAGAGACAAGATGAAGGAATATCTACTATAGAAAACCAGATGGAGAGGTCCTTATAGATGTTTGGTCTCCTGAATCAGACACATCTGCTTGGGTGAATTTATTGCTCTCCAGCAATGACAGCCTAAACTGTAGCTCACTGGCACCAAGAGGAGTCTTTCTACTGACTTCAGAGCATTAGGATCAGATTCTGAAGGTGGATACAAGTCTTCCTGTTAACATCACTAACTGTTAGGTAAGGAATATATTTGAGGAGATAAGCCTTATTGATTTAATCAGTTTTAACTTTTACAAAAAAGTTTTAACTGCTTTTTGATATATTACCTGGTGAGGTTTTTTTTACAACCTTTATTAATTTAAAATCTGAAACTTATAAGCATGTAAATGCAGTACTGATAGAAGATAGCAAAAAAAAATATTGCTAAGATATAGCAAACAAAAGGAGAAAAATGGTTCATAGTTATTATTAGTGTATAAATTATGATGCCAATTACGTTGTTTTGACCATTCCAGACTGCAAGAACTTTTAGGAAGAGAGTTTATATTGCATATGAAGCCTGGCTGGAGTTAGGTCTCCTTGTAACTTAACCTGTTAAAACTACTTGGTGAGAAGAGCAAGGTTGTATAGACATTGTTAAAGCAGAATTTTACTATTGCTATACAATTTCTTAATGGGTACGGTCATCACATCAGTGCAAATTCCGAAAATCACAACATATTCCTGACAATACTAATTTTTTAATATTGTTATGATGTAGAACTCCAGTGATATCACTGACAAGCTCTTGGAAATGAGGTAAAAAATGGGTACCACCGGTCTTTTGGGAACTGGAAAGTAATCAAGGCAAGAACTCTTCAGTTTTACGTTTACCCAATTATAATAAAACTAGTCAGAAAATCTTTGCATGAAGCATCCATGATGTTCTGTATTTCTAGATGATTTTATTTTGTATGTTAGCAAAGAGTATTATTTACTCACTCCATTACAGAGGAGCAGGATGAACTGCATCTTCTGTGTCATTGATCTTTAGAAATATTGTGTGTGAGCTGCTAAAAAATTTAAAAAGACATCTTAACTAACTGACATTATCTTGATGACTGGAATGGAGTTGCAGGGATTTTGCTGAAAGCATGATGACAATGTCTCTGAAAGATGCTGAAGTGCATCTCGGAACGTATTCGTGAACATTTGGGACCAACATGACAATGCTGGATGCTAGCTTTGTCATAGTTTCTCCTCACACAGTGATTAGGAACAAGCAATCTCAGGCTATCTGCTTTTTCCTAGAACCAATCTGAACAAACTACATGACCGAGAACTGAAAGCTTTCATTTTCAAGAGTGCTCCGGCCATTTGGACTACACCCACTCTAGTATGCTCCTGTGTGCAGCAGCAGCCGTGGCTTCATAGAGAAATCTTTCAGCTCTTGAGTGCACATAGACATTTTCAAGCATGCTGAACCCGCCTCTGCACCATACAACTTATCCTGCATTGAGTCCATTTTATACAAGAAACACTTTTCTACTGCTAATGGCAGTTGACACTCCAGTATACTCAAATAAATTTGCAGAGGTTTATGCTAAACCCCACCAATCCATGTCATCTCTGTTGAGAAGCAAGAAGAAAGTCTCCATGGATAATATAATCCAGCACATTTTCCCAACCCTTTCAAGCAATTAGACCTCAGGAATTTTTGATGAAAGTGGCATAATCTATATTCCCCACTTACCCACATAAACAGACACTCTTCACTACACACTGTTTTGGTGCTTGCTGGTACATACAAGCATCAGAAAGCATGTCATGCTTCCAGCATATGGACAGCAAACTCCCCACCTTTCAGCTCACCTTCAGAGATTTCCATGAATGATCAACTGCTATTTGTCAGCAGAGGCCTTGTAGATGTATTTTGTAGAGAAAGGCTTTAGAAGCAAGTAGTCTGCACTTTCAGATTCAGTTTCAAATAACTAGCTGAGGAGGAAACAGCTGTCAGCATCTCTGAAGTGAGGAGAAAAGAGACTGAGAAACACCAGCACAATTTTGGACAACTTCCAAGAAGAAGTGGGACATATAAGTCCTTTGCAAGGTTGGACAAGGTAACTGTGTGTAAGCTGGTTTCCAGTCTGATGTTTGCAGGAAGGTAAAATGATAGGAAGCATTTGTACTTAGGATTGGAGTCCGAGCTGCTTTTCATGTCCACATAGAGCAAGGCAGACTGGCATGACTCTGATCATTGGTAATATCCTAGTATTCTCAAGGGGAACAGAAACTTTAAGTAGGCTGCAGAAGTCTATCTATGAACACAAGGCAGAGTAAATAATATATTCTGGCTACAGAAACATGCATCAGGTGCTTAATAATCAACGTTGGGGAAGACTCTCCCAAGTAACAGTCAATAGGACAAAAGGAAACAGCCTCAAGTTGCACCAGGGGATGTTTATGTTGGATATGAGGGAAAAAAATTGGCATTGAAAAGGTTATTAAGCATTGGAACAACAGACACAGTCATTCAATTTGTGCCGAAGAACAAATGCAACAAGTAGATTATGCAGGAGGACCTTTCAGGAAGTCATATTCCCCAAGCTTGCTGCTTTTACATAAAGCCACAAGCTAAATATTCTCCTGAAATGTCCAGGCAGATGTCCTGCAAAATTCAGTAAGTCTTAGTGCAACAAGGAAGATGTCTACACCATACATTTTTCTTCAGTAGCTCAGGACTTGTCCTTTCATTATTGTGAACAGTTATTTAGTGGAAAGCAAACAACATATCTGTGCTTTGCATAAAAAATGCAAAGGAATAGCTGCTGCTCACTACATTTTTCAGTGTGAGGATGAATCTTGACCCCTTCACATGTAGTCATGGCTGTACCTGTGCAGAAGCTGTCTTTATCAAATGGGTCTCCACGTTGGGGTGGGAGGGCACAACACATTGTGATTGCTAAGGTGGGGACAGAACTTTTAGTGTAGCAGGGAATAAAAGGTGAGGAAACACGAGCAAAGACAGTAATACAGCAGCATGTCTTTGGAAACATTTTCCTGTTGCAGAAGAGCCCAATACAAAGGCTTATTCTTTCTCTCCTTACAATTCCCAGTCAGGTCACCTGGGTCCTCCTTAGCACCCCAGCTTTTTGTGCATCAAGTGCAACTGCATTGCTGTGACACTACGCAGGCTGTCTCTCATCAGCCCCTGCTGTGATACTCCTAACGCTTTCACTCCAGGGAGTGCTTTCCTGCTTGATGCTGCTAGCAGATTAAAGCTGTTCTAATTTTCCATCCTAAGCCAAATAGATGCATAAGCAAGCTGTTGGATTGTTTCGCTATGAGTGCAGTGTGTCATCAGCCTGCTTCCTGCTCCCCCCCTTCCCCAGCACTCATACTGGTGGGTATTTGCAAGTAAAATGGGGGGTGGAGGGCAGAGGTGAGGTTAAGACACACGATAGACAAGGAAGAGTTTCCGGAATATTTTTCTGCCAAGCCCTATTTTTCAAGCTACTCTCCTGACTTCTATCTCTGTGTTAGTGTCAGGAGATGACTTGAAAATTAGGGAGTCTTTTTCTAGGATCAGAAAAGTCATCAAGATTCATTGGATCAGAAGAGTCTTTAAGATCCAATGTTTTTCAGAAATAGGCTGAATGAGCTCGGTAAAGATTAGATGCCAGTCCAAAAATACAGTGCAATACAATTTATTTTTATATGCCATCCTTCACACAAAGTACCACAAAACACTTTAGAAAGATGGAGAAATAATGCTTTACAGAGTTAGGTACAGCAACTCCCAGACAGGCAGAAAAGGAAAATGACATATGGAAATAGAGCAGGGTAAAAGGGAAAGCTGAAATTTAAAATCAGTAAAGATGCAAGTAAGTATCCTCATGGATGGGTCCCCCCAAAAAGACTGTGGAAGAATTTAGTGACAGGGCTAGAGAATGGTAAGTGGAAATTAGTGTTGAAAAGTAGGCTAGAAAACATGGGACAAAACTAGGAATGTTTTCACTCAGCAACATCCAATAAGAGAAAGCAATACAGGGGGATACTTGACTGTCACTGTAGAAGCTAATTAATTTTTTAAAAATCTGATATTATCAATAAGCCTAGTTGTTTTGATCACCCATCTGAATTAGGCTCAGAAAGAGTTTTGCACACCCAAAGATCTCCTTTTGCTTGAGAATTCAGTCCATCTGTGATATGAGGATTTTATGATGCCTGAACACTTGAGGGGCATTGCAGTCATTTCGAGGTAGCTGCTAACCAAATGACATGGAGATGGCTTTGTCTGGGGCAGCCAGCAGAAATACTTGCATGCACACAAACGTGGTTGCCCATACACATGCACAAACTTTACCTAAGAACCCCTTTCAAAATACATTACCAAGCTAAAGTCTAAATGGTGCTCGATGATTCTGAAGTAACTTGAAGGACTTGAGGCTAATTGTTGCAGGGGAGAGGGAAGCAGGTGCTTTATGCATGGAAGTATTCCCCTTCCCAGAAGACCTCTGTAGCTGGCTAGAAGACGAAGAGGCACAGGCTGCAGATGAATCAGGAATAGGGAAAGGGGAAAAAAAGAGGAAAAAAATTGTATTTTTCAAAAATAGGATAAAAATATGTTTGTATAATACTTTGTATTGCTGTGATTTTTGTCACTGCTGGCCTTGGCGGATTTTCCATCTGTAATGGGCTTGATTATTGTTTGTGAGAGCACATGGATGGCATTGCAGCAAGCATGCAGCACACTCTGCATTGCCTGGATAGAACAGGCACTGGGCAGTGGGTTATCACATTCCTCATATCATTCAAGCTTTGCTACAGTGATATGTCATTATGTATACTTAATTCAAAAACATGAAGCTGGAGAAGTTGCCAATGCTGCCACTGTTATAGAACAACACCCCAGCAGCTGGTCTCTGGTGAAAGGTGGGTGAGAGAATTTTGTTACGAATCTCAGCCTTTCTCAGGGCTTTTTTTGTTGTTTTCCTAATCTAACTAGCAATGAGCTGAAGCATATAGAATATTAGTGTGAAAATTTGGGCCCTGATTCTGCATGAACCTGCCCTTAGATACATGAATAAACTCACTGATTCCAGATTCCCTGTCTCTAGTTAGATTTTGCTACTTAGGCTCATGTCTTTTAACACTTGATGCTAATAACACACATTATTCTAAGAATGATAGGTCTACCCTAGTAATTTCTCTTGGATTTTTTTTTCTTTTCTTCACGAATATGCCATCTGATGAGGTATCTATCTTAATGGCTACCAATTTACATTCAGATCAGTTTTCCCTATTTACCAAGGAAACTTCAGTTACCACCACCCCAGTTTCTCCCTTTCATTAGGTGTTTTTTTATCATAACTTCTGGTTATGATAAAGAGGCCAAGATGGTTAAGTTAAAAACCTATGAAGTGAGGGATGATTTTTTCTTCTTTTTTGCTTATGCTTTAAATTTTTTACAGGTTCTTAGTGGAACATTGCTAGAATATTTTCTAATTTATTTCAAAAAATGCAAGTGTGCTGTTTTTAGGCTCTAGCCCAGTTTAGAATTCAGGTGATAGCACACACAGTATATCTGGGGTGTACTGGATGATCACCAGTGCAAGTCATGTGACAGTCACTAACGGATATGTTCTGTTATAGCAAGGTCATATATTAAAATGTCAAGTTTGGGGTGATGAGTGAGTCTCTCTGGGAACCGTTCATGTGTCTTTTAATTAAGTTGTGGTTTGTTTTATTTGCTTCATATTTAATTTATTTGGGACTCTCTCCTGGGGGATCAGCTGTTGTCCCAGTCTCAAAGATGAGTCAGTGTGCTCCTCCTGTTAGACAGCTCTTTTGGAAAACTCGTACTGAGAGAGGAGTGTGGCCCCTCTTCTTCCCTGCCTCCTTTGCCAGGACTTCTAGTAGCAGTGGCAAGAGAGGTGTGTGGTCTTAATTGTACAAACTCATCAGAACTTAGCTCCAGCATGCTGACTGCTAGGCAGGGAAAGTAATTTTTTGGACTGGTTTCACATTTACATGTCATTTCAGTTTAGGTCAGATCCTGCCAGCCTTGCTCCTGTGTGGCACACTGCTTGCTTCCAGGACATGGCAGACTTGGGTAAGGAATAAGCCTTTAGCCACAAAAGCCCTTATTATCCATAGCATCTCTCACCTTCCACATTTAGATCTTCATGATTCCTGTCTGACAACTGCATAAAACTGGAAGGTCCTCCAAAATGTAGTGTGAAGCATGGGTAGTCTCCTTCATCCCAAACCATATTAAGAGCTTGTGACTCCCAAGCCTGTAGTCACAGCATATAGTGCAAGATGGGAAAGGACAGAACTTGACTGAAGTATTAAACAAATGTTCACTTAAATCCAATTTACACTGCCAGGGAAGCTTACACTGTGAAGTCCAGAGAACCAAAGAAATATATCCTCTCTGTGGCTCACCAGATGTTCAATGCAACTTCCCAAAGCACAGCATGAGAAAACAGCAGTGGTCACTTGAGAGATGGAAAGTAAAGCTACTCATACATTCAGGCAACAAGAGAAACCCCTTTCATATTTCCCTTCCTGCACAAGTAGGCTAGGCACTCAGGAAGCTGGCCACCCTTTCCAGCTAAGGAGGCCCCCAAACTCCAGGAAAGATCAGTAGGGATTTTCAGACTTACTATCCTAATCAGGGGAAATGTCCTTTCAGGTGCCCTCTTCTTTGGCATTTTTCCTTTTGGGAGCTTAGAAAGCTCCTAACTCACCTGCTGGGTTTTGTGCTCCCATTTCAAGGGCGGGGAGAACTAACCCCCACTTAACTACCTGCAGGTGATTTCCCAGGTCAGGGTGCCTACCAGAATAGGGATGCAACATACGGACCCTTCCATGTAATCTAAGTACATGTGAGAGTTAAGTTGAGTAATTGTGAGAGTCTGGCATTATAAAAATAACCGAAATACAGACAGAAAGTTGTTACAATAAAGATATAGAGTAAAAGAAAGAGTACAGTAAGGAATACTGAGATACTGGGTGGGAGAGGGGTAGAGGGAGACAGAGAGCTTTGGGGGATGGTGAAGCCCAGTACAGATGTGCTCTATTAATTCAGGGGAGTTTTCTCCAGGAAGATGACAGTCGGACTACAAAGAGTAGTCACTGGTGTTACACCAGCAATGTCTTTGGCTCTGTGCGAATCCTGTAGGATTGTGACAATTCCCTTCTTACTCTATGGGCCTCCAGATTGGTGTGCTAAGCGAAATAGGGTGCAGCATTCTTTTAAAGATAAAAGGACTTGTTCAAATTTTACATAATCGTAGAATTATTCTTTACAGTGGATTTACATAGACATTGTCAGTGGGGAATTCTCTCCGCAGCTTCAATTACTGTATTTTCATGTGCATTGTCTGATAGGAGATGTGCTGGATCTCAAATACCTGCTTACCTGATTAATGTGGATTATTCATCCCTTTGTAATTACCTGTGAATTTTAGGGTAGCATACATGTGAGAAGAATTTGTATAAAAGCCACAGGATTTTTGAAAGGCAAATATTTCCCAAGAATCTTTGTGTGCAGGCTGACACATTTCATTCCTTATGGTGATACTTTCTGCATTACAGCATTTGACTTGATGTGAATGTGATAGTGCTAAGTAATACTGACACGCTGCAGTGAAATGCACTGAAGAACTACATTAGAAAACACCTGGCTATTGAACGGTTTCAAAAAGTGAAAGCTTTTCATCATCAATTTAGCTCTCTACAGAACTGCCCTCGGATGTCTGTTGTCTTGTTATTTTCCCTCCTAATTAAAAAAGTACCATTTTAGCTGGTCATGCTAGTGAACCAGGCACAATGAATACCTCAGCAGCACAAATGTGTGGTAAAAGACATAGCCTTAGCATTAGACACCATTTTGCACCTCGCCTGACAACTAGGTCAGGCTGGCAACTGGTTCTACGCAGCCTGTGAATTGGTATCAGTGTAGTTGAGCTGAATGGGTGGGAATTTGTCTTAATAGGATATGTGCTCCTAAATCACTCAGGACTCCTTTCTACAGGCACAGGCAGGCAGACCTGAATGCTTCTGCTAGCACAAGAGGCCAGATACAAGCGGGATTTGTTGCTTGAGAAGTCTTGTGGTACATCCCTGTGTTTCTCTGCATAACTAGCATGTTCTTGAAAGCCAAGCATTCCCTTTTATGGGCTGGGTTAGTGAGTGTCAGAGGAAAAAGCTCTGTGTTACTATTACCTTCCCGCACACTATCTTATTTGCCTCCTGACACAAGGCTTTCCGAAAACAATTTTTTGCTTTTTCTTTTTAATATCCAAAATAGTTCCACCACTAGGATTCCCACTAAAAAATAGGGAGGAGGACAGAAACACGACCATGCGGCCAATGGAGCTCACAGACTCAGATGTTGGCTGAATTCTGCTGAGGTGTTTAGAAATATTCTCCTGAATATTTACTGACCTTGCTAATTTTCACCAATGTCATTCCACAGCTTCAGGTCAAAACAGACTGAAGTGAGAGTAAAGAAGAGACTGAATCATCTGAGCTACATTTAAAGTTAAACAGCGCAGCTGATAAGAGCTTTATGATCTTGAGCTCATTATAGCCTGTGCAAGCAGAACTATATTGATACATCAAATTGAACATTAACGCTAAAAACCCTGTGAGCAGCCTTTGTGTTGCTCTGGGAACATGTACAGCCCATGCCAGTAGAGAAAGCAAACGCAAAGAGCTTCAGGAGGCATGTGCTCATGTGATGTCCCCATTCGTTTAAAAGTTCTCTGGCCACCTTTTTTTTCCTTCTATCACATAATAGGCATGGTGTCCATCATCTTCTTCTGAAAGCCTTTTTTATCTTCAGTGACCACAATCCAGAGTTACCGCTTCCTGACAGTGATGTATTGTATCTCTGCAGTTAACAACAAAATCTCATATAGCCCTCAAAGGATTTCCTCTCCTCTTTCGGGCATTCCTTCCATTTACCGTTATTGGAAGATGATGGTAAGGATAGGATTAGATCTGTACTGATAGGACTCGTGTCCCTAGACCTGTTTATCATGTTATCATCAGGTCAGTGTTTTACCTATTTATTCGGTGGCTTGTGTTGTTACCACAGGAAATCTCAGCCTTTTACATATGTATGCGCCAGCTGAATATGGAGGCTACAAAGTTAGAAAGCTGTAATAGTTCCCATAGTTCCCATGTACTGATCCAGGAACGGGTCTCAACTTTGAGCCAATAGACTCTATTTCTGTTGTCCCTCAAGGGGACAAACCAACGTCTGCCTCTTTGAGAAATCCAGCTCAACTTGTTCTTGAAACACAGTGCCAGACATGCTGACATGCATTGAGTGAAGTGTTATAATTGAATGGTTTGGACAATTTGAGACTTGAGATGTGATGAATACTTCAGCAGAAATCCTCCTGATACTTTCCCTTCATCTACAAAGAGAGTGGGTGGTTTGATATCTACATCACTAGTTACCCACCAAACCTTACTGGGAATAATTAACACCTGATCCAAAGACATAGCAGTTATTTCTTTCAAAAAAAACCTTACAAGCAGAAATGAAGAGATGCCATTTTATTATTAACCTGCTGTGCTGTATGGAAAAAATGTCGTCAGATTAAGGACTAGATCCTGCTCTCAGTTATGCATGTGAAAATTCACTAAACCCAACAGTAGTCATGCACACATGTGGGCAGGATTTTGCCCATAATCACTGATAGTACCTTTCCTCACAGTTCACATGCAATGTTGTGTAAATCTGTCTGAGACTTTCTGAGGTACACAAAAGTGGCAACATGTGGAATTTGGAGGATGGTAAACAAAAATACAAGTGATTTAAAAAACACTCTAAAGGGGAGATTTCTAAATATGATTTCATTTTGTCTAATTCACTTATTAATAAGGCCACCCTGAAAGTTTCATCTGTCAATCTGTGTTTAACTGTGCTATTGATAGATCTGAAAGGGTTGCCTACAGCAAAACTTGCTCAGTACTCCTCATTATAAAACTCCAGCTTTATTGCTTAGAATTTTGCCCTGGTTTTAACTGTGATGAAATGCATGTCAGCTGCCTTTCTAGGGAAGAATTTTGCTGAAAGATTTTTGAGCAGTTGTCTTTCTAATATGGCATCTAATTTTTTTTCACCTGTTTCAGAGAAAAAGGTAAAGGAAAAATGCAGTTTACCAAATTAGAAATAAATTTACAACTGTTTTATGGAGAGCTAGCTGTTTGACCTTCAGCAAGAGATTTGTGTTTTGACAGAGAAGCTGCCTTTAGTCCAGGATAGGGCTGTTGTAATCAGTCACTGGGAAATTTTGCTTTAATTCCATTGAATCATAAGACCTGAAAAATCTCAGGTTCATTAAAGCAAAGGTTTTCTGAGAATTTTCAGCAAGGTTTTTGAGAGGCTGATTTGCCATGTTGGTTACTAGATGATCTCCAGAGGTCCCTTCCTCTGATCTCCAGAGACCAGACTAGATGGTCTCTCTGGAGGTCCCTTCCAACCCCATATTGTTCTGTGATTCTGTGTGAAACACTACCAGTTTCCAGATCCACAATTAGAAGTGGCCACTACCAAGCCATGTTCCAAATATTGCTACACGTCCCTTGCCAGGACCAATGCCACCCATAGGCAGCTGGGCAGGTAGTGCCTTTCCTTGGCCCCTGCCTTTGCCCCTGGTCTCCCACCTTATCCCCAGCACCACCAGCTGCTCTGTGCTGCTGCCTTTTTCCCACCAAAAATCACAAATGCTCTTTCTAGAAGGAGATAAGGGCAGGGAGGTTTTCAGAAACTGTCCTGGGTTTCTAATCATGCTTTTAAGTATGTATCATTCATTCTTCACCAGAATCTGTGAACATGAACTGCACTGCGAGGCAGCGCACACAGGTTTTAGTTAGCCCTGGATGATGATGGTTAATATCACCACTACTAATAACAATAATCAGAAAATTCTCAAAAAGCAGTACTTCATTTGTCCCTGTGCGACATAGCAAGCTTAACTTGAACCACCCAAGTAAGTAGGTCTGGAGGTCTTCTCTTCCTTTCCTGGAGGGAGAAGAAGAGTATTTATTTACAGCTGCAGCACAAGCAGCAGTGAATTCAGAGCTGGGGCTGCTCCTGTGTTCTTTGTTCAGGAGCTCCACCAGCCAGAGCACTCCTCTGCTGTGGGAGACTCAAGGATCTCCCTCTTTCTTCTGCTGCCAGAACAGAGGACATCCCACATGTGTCGGGATGGAAAAAATCCCAGAGCTCTGCTTTCAGACAAGCAAGCACTTCTTCAGGTCTTGAAGAAAGAGCCCGAATGCCAAAAAAAAATGTTTATTTTTAAAATCAGGCTTGCTGGTCTATTTGTTTGTATAGAAGGGACAGTGTCAAGGGGACAGTGTGGGAGCACACATACCCAACTGGAAGTTGGAGCTGGGGCATTGCCCTCAGGCAGAGGCAGGAATTTATCTTGGGTCTGCTGGTCCTCAGACTTTTCATATATCTTTCAGCTTTCAAGACCTTTAGGAAAAAGGAAACCACCCTAATTCCTTTTCCATCTTGGGCTAGATTAGGTCTTTGATATCTGAAATAAAGCTTTCAGCTGTGGGTCGAGCCAGTTAGTGAATACAACAACATTTTATCCTAATTTTAGTTTCAGGGAAACATTTCACATTCCATTCAGCCCAAAGTTAAACTGTAGTTCAGTCACTTTTTGGCTTAATTTTTGAATGCACCCCAAAATTTCTCACCATATGTCTTGTTTCGCAATGCCCTACATCTCGACTGCTTCTTGGTGGCAACAAATGCAGAGCTGGGAGGATAGTTTAGGCAACAGCCATTCAACCCAGCATACTTTCTATTAATTACAGCGGGGTAGGAGTATTGGTTTTCCTCTGGCTGGGAAAAATTATATGAAAAGAACACATACCACCGCAGGTCAAATCCCCGTCTTGTCCTGCAAGCTGCAGTATGTCATGTCTGTGGAGCTGCACCCACTTACAGAAGGTCTGAATTTGGTCTTGCTCTTTTCTGACGATGTTTCCCTTTAGTAGCTCACTTTATGGTCATTTAACAGGAACCTAGCACACATGCAGGAGAGGTGTCACAACATCAGTTACCTGAGATTATTGTAAATGATGTGCCAGCACCTGAAGGAGATGTTAGGATGCATGTCAGATCATCATAATAGATACAGTGTTGTACCAGGCAGCACAAAACCAGATGTATTTATAATTCCTGCAGCTGCAGCCCTGCTATTCGTTAAGTCTAGGAATGGAGCCACTGATAGATTTGTCATAGATGAGTTCTCTCCCTAATAGAAAAAAAAGTGATGAAAGGAAATAGATGGTGACTCAAGTTATTGGCAATACAGAGAGCCTTTAACTATACGTCTTCAATTCAGAGCCCGCCAGATGCCTGTGCCTGTCCTTTGTTCCTCCCCAAACCAAACCATTCAGCGCCTTCTGTGGTACAACCCGATGTGAGCTAACTACAGGTCCCAATAAGAAGGGACATTACTGATACTCTCTCCAAAGAGAGGGAAGATGTGTAGGCAGCAAGACTGACTCATGTAGTCACAGTGCTGTAGATCTGGGATAAAACATGCTGGCCAGGTTGGGAAGGGTCCTCCTCCTTGGTTCTCTGCTGGAACTTTTTGGAAATGGATAAAAGATTTTGGCTCTTCATATTACACTCAGAGATGGTTCAGGGACCCATGAACTAAATTCAGAAGAGAACTTCAGCTGAGGTCCTAGAAACCCTGTGGTCTTCTTAGCATCATCTTGTACTGAAACAGTTGTACCGCTGCCAGTTGCAGCTCAAACATAGAGCTTTCTGCACCATATTTCATTACTTTTGCCCTGTAATTGAGTAACTACAATAACTGTGAATTATTTTTCTACATTTAAAAGAAACAGAAGGATATATATCTAGAAGTTTGGGAGATAACCATTAGGGATCAGTTGCTGAGTCAGGCTTCTAGGGTGAGAGATGATTACTCAGACCTCACCATGAATATTCAGAGACGGAAATCAGAACACAGACAGTGGAGTGGGGTGAGGTGATCAGGTAACATTGGCATCAGAAAAGCAAGCTGGGGAGTAAGAATACTAAATGCATTTCCTTTTTCGGATCATGAGGAAGGAAAATGATGCCAAAGTGTGCTACTTAGATGCTAAAAGCCTGCCTTCTCCAGGGATGGATGCAAGAGCCACATTGTGCTAAGTTTTGAACACAGAGGTTAACTTATTGCAGGAAATTTTCTGGGAGTCTTCAAAGAAAGGACTATGTAAAGACTACCTATGATTTCCTTGCCTTTAAAGACACTTCAAAATGGATGTCCTTTGGCTATAACACAATTTTTATGTACTTACCTTGATTTGTTAATGACAAAAATTGCCATAATTAGGAATCCAAAAATTTCCATCAAATCACGTGGGAAATAATATTTAGAAGGAGTAAAATTTGTGCTTTTAGATCCAAGTCCTAGTGTAATACTAGAACCTGTTGATAACATCACAGGACCACATGTGAAAGAAATCAATGTGTGGTTTTTGTTAAAAGGTCTTAGAAAAGTGAAAAATATTCCAGCTGTGTAAGTCTAGAAAAAAATGGGCATTATTAAGCACTGCCTTTTTGCGATTCTTAATGTCTATGTGCATAATTCCAAATCAAACATATTCACATTATTAACTTTTATAAGTTTATTAGTCTCAGTGCTAATGAAACCATTCATCCTTTGCAAATGCACATGGTTCCCTAATGAAACTTCAATAGATGGATCAGCAGTTAAGTGAGTACATCCAAATGTTTATGCCAAATTCTGTTTGCTGCAGTGAACAGGGAGACAAATCTCTTCCAAAAAGATATCTATACTAACCAACCAACAGATATAATGATGCCACATATGTAACAAAAACTCTTTTCCTAAAAAAAACCCCAAAACCAAATACATAGGATACTTGTATTTATTATTAAGACCTAAATTTCCTTTTGCTTATCCTGGTGTCAGTCAGAGAAATTCCACTTGAAACAATCAACATTAAAAGTAGTGAAAAATCTAGTAGTGGCAAAATGAAAGGATAAATCAAATCAAAACATCATAAATACACTAGGAAAATATTTTTAACAGGAACTGAGCAAGAATCCAATGATGGACATTCATGTGCTTATTAGCTGAGTTTTGAAATCTAAAGCTTATTCTAATTTTAAAACTGTTTTCACCCTTCCATCCCTTTTCTTTGTTTACATTTTTCCAGTTCAGGGTTCTAGATGGGTGTATATTTAGATGTTAGGATGGGAAGTAGATGATATTCCATATGACTGAATTTCTCTTCCTTGAAGAGTTGATGGGGCTTTTCCTTTCTGACTCTCAATTCCAAAGCTATAACAAAAGGCCCCTTCTGAATTTGAGATTTTTGGCAGTACTACTATTAAGTCCCCAGCTCAAATATTTGTGTCTTGACATTGCACTATTTTAGAATTTTTTTCTTTAAATGAAAAAAAAAAAAAGAAATTAAGTGAAATGTCTAAAAAATGTACAAGATCTGGAGCTTCGGGATTAATTTTCAGCAATTCAGAGAAAGGAAGATTTTATTATTGTGCCAAGCAACAGAGAAAAATGCATTTGCTTCTGGACTATACATATTATCTTAAATTTTTTTATTATTATTTTCTACACTGAGGTATAAATACTGTGCCTGTAGCCAAATATGTATCTGCACAAAACAAACAGAAAACATTCTTAAACCAATGAAGTATTTACTTTTTTAAAGACATTTTAATCCTATTAACAGTAAATTATATTACCTATTGTGAAAGCAGACATGAAAGAAATATCTGAAGCATGCAGTTAATTATGATACCAAGTGAAACATAATATTTATGCTCTCCTTGTGTAGCTGGAACAATTTCTCTTTCACTAACTGTGAGTCATCTACTGATTGAAGTCTTGAAACTGATGATGAGAGAGTTGGCTGGCACATCTGCCATGGAGGTTTCATTCTATAGATAATTAATACTAAAAAAAAATCTGGGTTTTATTCTTTTATATTCTCAGTTCTCTATTTTTTAAACAAAATCTCCTCCTCCAATGTATCTCTCTGTTTAGAGGTTATGTGCTTAAGTATATTAAAAGACATCAAAGTCTCTGATAAAGCTAGGGAATGAAGATTTCGCTGAACAAGGGTCTGAAGCACAATTTCAGATCAAAGTTGCATTTCAGTGTCAGAGCATCGGAAATCTTTGAATCCTGGGGTTTTTTCTACAGTCCATTTTAGTGAGCGGGCTCAGAACATAGTCTGCTTAATGTCCTGAGTTTGGAGTCTCCCTCTCTCCTGAGAAGACTGAAAGTGTTTAGATAGCCAATTTTTATTACTATACCCTTCTTTTTTAAAAGGTTGTTTTCCGCCCATTGTCTTGCTTAATTTTTGCATTTGTTCATATTAAGCTCTTGCAGTGGCTGTTTAACTAGCAAACTAAGGCAATTACATTTGATTCTTATAGCCCTGATTCTGCATCCCAAACCAGCTGTAAAGTTGTGTATAGCAGAGAATCTTATGTACCGCACCTTCTATATTTGCCAGTTTTCTGCTGTACTTATTTTTCCTTTCCTTTTTTTTTTTTTCTATTGGATTTCTCCTTATTTTATTTCTTGTTCATTCATTTAGCTTCTATTTTTTCAGTTCCTCTTCTTCTGAGAGGATGCTCTTATTTACCACTTGATTCTGAGAAGGTTTGCTTTGAAAGTCCGTTCATATACGCCCATCTGAAAAGTTACAAGAAATCAGCCAGAAAGGTGTTCTGTGAGGAGTACAGCTGCTCTCCTCCCCCAGGAAAACTAATTCATCAGCTCTTTGCAACAGACAGTCTTTGTTGTTTAGAAATAAAGAGCTATGGATTTTGTTTGTTAATGTAAGTGCCCTGCATAGAAATACCATCTAGTGTTACAAGCAGGAGGCAACGCCTTGGCACTCATGACTTCAGTTAGGGTTCTCATTCCAGCCTTAATAATTTTATGGGTTTCAGGTGCTTAAGATCCTGTTTTCGGGATCTTAAAAAAAACAGATTTTTCTTTTCCTTTTGTAGAACTAGTTTAAAAAAACTTCTTTACACTGTGACCGATCCACTTATAATCTGGGGTTTCTTGCCATGCAAGATCTGTTCAATCATTTTAAAAAGTAACTTTCTGCAGCAACCTATGGCCCTCACTTCAGTTCAGGGGAACTTCCCTTTCTCTCTTGATGGTACATGCTCCAACCCTGCAGCCAAATATTAATCTAGAGAGGTATTTCAATCCTATAAAACTGAGGCAGGGATAGAGAGCACAATGTGGGTATGCTCCTTCTGTTGCCTTGGGACATGACCCATATCAGAGGCCAGCCCCAGCATTTTTTCCTTCCTTGACATATCAGTAACCATTCAGTTATTGTCTGACTACATTTTATAAGTGGCTACATACATAATCGCCCAACCCCCATGGAGTAAAGAACCAGTTGCTAAAGTGAAATACACTTCAAAAGATACTATAAGAAAATCTGAATGTATAATATCTCAAAAATGGTTCCAATTTTCCTAATGCATGACTCCACTCACCTTACCTAAATATTCAGTGATAATTTTCCTCCATCATTCTCAAGTCTGTAAGCTTTTAGGGACAGTTGTCATAAATCAGCATTTCATTGTTTCTGGCTATCACCTCTTTACAATAAAAAAGATGTTATCAGTTAAAAAGTACAAAATGCATTATGGTCCGAAGAGCACAATTATAGAGCATACTATCAAACTACAATATAAGGCCCATGCAAATCCACTACTGTTATCTATTTCATAGATTGCAAAACGCTAGCAGTAGTAAATGTGCAACGGTATAAAAAGGCAGTGATAATACAGAAAATAAAAGCCTCTCTAATCTCTATTAGCAATTTGTACTAAACAGCAGGAATAAGCTCCTTGTTAAAATTTTGTTCTAGGAATTTATGATAACCTCCTCTTCTTTCTGCTAGCATGAGTTCTTTTGGTATCTCAGTTCAGATTGCTAGCGGAGATGACAAGCAAGTGTCAGCAGGTATATACAGATATACTAAATGCACATGACGCATAGGAAGGCCTCCAGGATGCTGCAAAACCCATTCAACTTTTAAAGGTGTTGTGATTTTGTTTGAACAAGATCTGTAAAATCAGCTTTTGTTTATGTAGCACCTTCAAGAAGTATTTTTTTTCTATACTTCTCAAATTCTCATTTAATAGATCTCCTTGCAGAGTGTCAAGGAATTAGGACAAAATTTAGCTGTAGTGAACAGCATGACTTAAGTGATGAAATTCTCATCTCATGACCCTGCAAGCATCTGCAGAAGAATGACGCTTCAGTCAAAAGTCGTTCTCTGAAAACGGGCACTTGCAAATGGTCTCCTCAGCGTATTGTCTCATAGCAGCCTTCCACATGGCTGCGTTTATCACATTCACATACACATACATTTGTGCTCTGCTTCTGCTGGAGTGAGCCCCACTCTTTGGCCAAGCAGCTGTCACACCAGGCCAGTCAAGATTAAACTGTAGAAGGGTACTTTTGCAAAAGCCCGTGCGAATAGTAAGGCGTGAAAGCAAAGCTAGAAGCACAGACAGACTGGCCCACACAGCCTGACCTGTCTCCTCCTGAACATCTATTGAAACTGATTGATCTAATGCCTTGCATCTGCCAAACTGTCATTCAAGCCAGAGGGGATTTGGATGAAGACAGGGGAAGCATTGTAAAAATGAGTTTGCGTGTTAGTTCACTGAGCAAGCTTTGAACTCCTAGGTATGGCAAAATTAGCTTATTGGAAAGACTATGCCAGCAATGAAATGGCTTCACTAGATGAGGGAACGTGAAGGGAAGGGGAGAAGCACTATTTGAGGAGTTAGAAGATTTCTTCCCTTGATTGGTGCCTGAAAGAAAAAAATACCCCAGCTGTCTGCTGCATTGTGTGAATATATACATGCATTTAAATTACTTATATCATTACTTACAGATGTAATTGTGAAATATGTTCTTTTTGCATTCAAAATTAGGGGCAGAACAGATGGTGAAAACTCAGTTTAAGGCAATATGTCCATTAAAATAACCCATACTGTTTGTGTATTATAACAATAGCAGTCTTCAGCATAGCTGAGGTTTTTAGCGGCGCTAGATTATGATAGAAATACAGATAGACTGTAGAACAAAATTCAGTATGACTGAAAATTCATCCTGAAAAAAATTAGCTAATTTCTCTTTGGTGGCTGTCAGCAGATGAGCCCACTTCTGCATCCCCTTGCCTTCGCAGTATTGACTGCTATGCACCAAAAAGTAAACAGTAAACTTTCTGGAGGTCATGTGACTTACAAAAGTTTGCAAATTCCTCTGCTGGCACTATTTTCACCTAAGAGTGTATATATTACAAACATATGTATTTACTTCATATATATATACATATATATGTACTCTTGCTATTAACAGGGCTTTGTAGGAAAAGGAGAATGAATGTGTCTACCCAGGCTTACATATACAACAGCCTGTATTCCCAATTACTCTCTCAGATTTCCTTTAGCAGAACCCAAATTCATTAACACTGAAGTTTGGATCAAGTGTTCTGAATTTGCAGTTTTCAGGGAATTTTAAAAGGAAAAAAAAAATAGAAAAAGTCTGTTAAATTATTAGTATTAGTTTTTTAAAGCACCTTACTGAGTTCATTTCATGAGTGAGAGCCGGCTCACCTATGGTATGTCCTAGCTATATCTGAGGTTACCCGGGGCATTTTGAAGGAGTTAAACACAGTAAGCTCTTTTTTAATGAAAGGGCAGCTAGCTTGGAGATGCTAGTACAGGAGCAGGAACAGGGAGATGGTGCAGACACCAGGCTTTGACTGTGAGTCAGGTTCCCAAACACTGGAAGGGGAAAGTGTCCACATGGTCCCCAGCCAGGGCATTGGCAAATGACCAACACATCTCATCTTCCAAGGGGGATGTGTGCCCATTTGGCGTTATACAAGTTGCACCCTGAACTGTGCAATATTCAGCCTGCCTCTCTTGGAGCTGGACTCAAGAGCTGCCAGCTCTGCCTCCTACATGGTTGTCTGTGGATCACCCTGGGCACCTCCCTGGAGACGTGCTCCAGAAAGGAACCACACTAGGAGCAAACAAATCTCAGCTTTCATCTCTGGACTGTAAATTTTTCACCCTTCTGAACATGAAGAAAATCTTGCAAATATGAGCCAGGTGCTCCCCAAAGGCTTAAAAAGCAGCAAGCTATCATGCTGTTTTCTGAAAAACCTTGCATAGCTCATAGCCCAGATCACCCTTAGCTAACAGTGAGCATCACAACCACCTTTTGGTCTTGAAGAGTATCTTTTCTAAAGCCAGTGAAATGACAATTAAAAAGTAAAAATTAAAAAATGCATTGTATTTTGGGCTGAACTAACAATAAGTAAGGCACTAACAAAACATTCCACGCTCTTCATTTGCTTGTGATCCAGCACAATAAAAATAGAATAACATTATAATAGCCATGAGTCTTGTGTCTTGCCATAAAATCTGGCACACCCTACATCATTTTGGATAAGTAATTTCCATTCTACTTTGTTCACTTGCACATGGTAAAGTAGTTAGCTGGAACATTTATCCTTTTCCCTCATTCTATCAGTCCTGACATTTTGAACTATAATTCCCAGTACATTGAATATACATGTTTTCATTTCATTCGTGCAAAAGAGCAAGGCTTAACTTTTAAAGAAATAATGACAGTTTATGAGAAATTTAAAGAAAGATTAGATTTAGCTTTTGCATTTGTACTGGACTGAACACAACAAGAATCACACCTCTAATATGTTGTATTACACAAGGATTAGAATGGTGGTATGTCTTCATGTCGCATGCATGCAAAAGAGAATTTACTCCAAGCAAGACAGATGTAGGAGCTTTAAGCAATGTGCTCAATATCGTATCTACTGGAATTTGCTAAAATGCATTTATCAGTGAGGAACCGTGCCTTTAAATCTTACTCATAAATACCTGATGCTTTTAAGGGTATTTCTCTCATGGACTGCTAGAACAGCCGAGAGTAGGAAGATTATAGCAGAAGACTGGAAGAACTTGATTTGTTTTCTTGCATTTATTTAAAGATACAAGAACTCATGTTAAGAAACAAGAAATATAAGGAGGTCATTAGCAGATTTAATCTGCAAACAAGAATAAATATTAACCGTGAAAGAGACAAAATTTTAAACCAATACTCCAAATGTGTGCATGTGTGAGGGGGAGGAATGACTGAGTTCAAAGGTGGAGTTTGATAAACTGTATGAGAAGACAGAAGTGTGTTTCAGGATGCATGAGTTATCACACTTATGCTTAATTCCAAAATGTAAGTCTTCCAATGGATCATTTTCAAGGCCTGAGGAGTCTCTTTTCCAGGGCACTGTTTCAAAGTTAGTGTTTTCCACTTTATATTTATTTAGCTTTGCTTTCCTCTTAAAGTATCTCACATAGGTTCAGATCTTAATATTATCTGGCTCTAGCACAAGCAACCAATGTATCCTTTGTTTCTCTTACTCTTTTCTAGTCATGCATTGTAGACTGGATTTGATTCCTTTGCACAAAATATCTCAGGTTGTTATAGAAGAAGAAGGGAAAGGATAATTTATAACTTCTGAACTTAATGTCTATCATAGCACCAGATTCAACTGTGGTCTTTACAGCCCTCTGTTCAACTGCTTTATTGCCAAGGTCTCATAGAACTTTGCAGTGAAGTTGATCTGGAAGGCTGATAGAAAACCACTTCAGTGTAGCTCTCCTTAAGACTCCTTCTCCTTCAAAACCACTAAAAGCCTCCTGCTGTATGATCTATGCTTTTCAGGGTGTGGTCTGTATTTTCGTAACCTTCTAGATCTGAATGTCATTCAGAGGAAAGTATTCGACTTGTCTGAAATCTCTAGTTCTCCTAATTACTTTTTAAGAAACAGCATTATTAATCATGTTTCTAAAATAACCTGTAACTATTCTGAAACAGATTTAATTACAAAGAGGCCCAAACAGAGCAGAGCACTTTCCACCTGTCAAATTGGACAAGAGAAATCAAATGTTTTATAGGAGTAGCAGAATCCTCCATTGATCTTAGAACAGCTGTTAATAAAGCTAGGATCAACAGAAAGATTTATTAATTCAAGAAAGAGTTAACATGGTGTAAAAAGGAAATGTTGCTAACAGTAATGAAATGGTCAGCATTTTGCTTACAAATACCAGTTTTCCAGATACGAAAAGAGTCTAGCACCCTTTTTGCTGATTGTTTAAAATGTGATGTTGTTTACCATGTTAAAATCCGTCATTAAGAAATGGAAAAAGCAAAACTGATGAAGGAGTTGCACAAGCTGTGGATGCACTTGTTTATTAGGTGACTCCTGATAATCAGAGGAATGAGTGCATCCATATGCTACTGTTATACTGTGGTTAACTTTCAGTAACACTTTTCTGTTAAATGGGAATAGCAACCTTTAATTAGGATTTGGGGTTTGGTTCTGAAATTGCCATACACCTGCTTATTCAAAACAGATGTTTTATCTGCAGTGCAGTTTTACTCATAATATGTTATGACGGCAATAGCAGGTTGCTAACAAAATACAAAGGAAAGGCAATATCTACTTGCTGTGTTCTCTTATACGAGGTTAATAAAGTTGACTGATTAGGAATATCAGTTTGCTTTTACCAACATCTGACTATGCTAGCATGCCACATTATAATCTATGTGAATGTATCCTTCAATGCTCTGTTACGGAGACTTTAATTCAGTTTTAGTCAGAAAACAATTATAAAATGACTTGGCCTTTACGTTGCACTTCATTTTTTTAGTCCTTCATGCATCATCAGCTCTCCGTACATTACACGTCTCCATCCCCATTTTACAGACAAAAGAAGCTGAAGCATTGTCCAGCACTGAAGAAAGGCACTAGCTTGGCCAACCTCATGCTACTGGCATCACAAGCAGAACAGATCCAGGGAGTTTCCCACTCACTCCTCATGTAGTGTCATTCCTTCCCTGGGTACACTCAGTAAATCCTAAAGCTGGAGGGTAGAAGAGGGTGTTCTAGGCTCAAACATGGGAGGGAACATTTCCAGAATCCCTTGCTCTGGCTTTATAACAGGCTTAGAAGGTAGAAAGCCCTTCTGATGCACAGAGAATGGTTGAATGCCCTTCAGATTTTAACTAAAATTTGCTTATAATGTGCAATTCATATCCTATGTAAATTGAGGGTACCAGTTAATTGGTGACTATCCAGGAGAAGCCTGGAGATGTCCCAGTGTCCCAAGTTAGTTTCGCCATGTTTATCCTGAAGTGTGCACTGACAGGGTTGTCCTGCCACCATAGCCAGGCCACTTGGGCAATTTGTGTTGCTTTTTTGTCAGGAAGATGGAAAAAGGAGAGGTGTCAGCAGATGGGAGGAAGTTACCCCACCCAAATGCCAACAGTGAGGCAACAGCAAGGATTGGAGCTTCACAAAATAGACATTAGCACGCCTCTCTTTGTTTCAGGCTTACAGTAGTTAAGCGGGTCGTTGTCATGCCTTCTCTGTCAAGAATGTAGAATTGTCATATTGAAGGCTAATGTAACGTGTCAATTTATTTTATAAAGGTACCGTGTAGGTTTCTAATGTGATAGAGATGTTAAGTAATATGACAAGAAAGGCATTACTATAGCACAAAGATACAAATTTTCTGCCATATTAGCACTTTCTATATTATAATAAAAAAGCATATTGCAGTTGAGAAGTGTGTCTCAAATCTGCAAACCTTGAGCTTTGGTTTCATCCAGTTTGCAAAATTTGTTTCAATCTGATCTCCTGTATTCTATTTGCTGCCATCCAGAACAATACTTTGGCACTCTCTAACTGGTCCGTTGCCTTTGACGGCATGGCTTTATCATTTCAAAGAAGCAGACAAAGCTTACAGTGAGTGAATCGGCTTCATTATCACGCTTTAAAGTGCTCTCACCCTAAAAAAAAAATAAAGTAACTATAGCCAAATGAGTACAATGCTCTGGTTTACTTGCTTGCTTTTTGTTTGCTCTTTATCACTTTTTCTTTGTACAAAATGTTCCTCGTAACATCAGAATGTAAGAAGATACAGGCTGTAAAATTATTATATATTGACTCTTCTGGATACTAGTTTCCTTTGGAAAGAAGGTTTATGTGATCTGACATGCAGCGAAGCCATCTTCCAGGCTCCATTTTATTGATAGCTCACAAGTACGTGTGGATCCACTTTGACTTTTGGACTTAGAGATGTAGAAAGTGAAGCACCTGTTTAAGCAATTTGCTGAATCAGGGCCACAGTGAACCGAAACATCAAAAAAATATGTAAATACAGGTTTATAGCTTAGCAGAGTGAATATGCTGAATGCATAACTGAACAAAGAATCTATTGAGTGAATCTAGTCTCTCTTTGTGTCTGCTTTTGGAATAGCTGTGACCACATCCTGCTTTTTTTATATTTATTTGTTAGTTGAATATAGTCAGCGACTACCTTTAACAGATTTCTTTTTATTTTCCAGTTTGATTGTTTTACATTTGAGATTTATTGCTTGATGGGACACCTATTGAAAGGACTGGAAAGATTCCTGTTGGCTTCAAAGGACAATGAATTGTGCCCGGAGCTCTGGTACAGCAAAGCATTTAGACACGTGTTTAAACATTGATGCTTTCAATGGGAGCTGAGCACATGTTTAAGATAAAGCATGTGCTATGGGTTTTGTTGCATAGGAAAGCACTTCAGCACATTCTTAAATGCTTTGCAGAACTGGCACTATAACAACTTCTGCTGTTAGTTACATTTTTTATTTTTATGAAAAAAAAAAAGAAAATAAAAGCACTAGAAGAAGTTACTGTTACTTTATGATAAAATGAATCTAGTTTTGAATGGGCAGATTTGCCCTCTGTTTGTTTGTAAGAAAGTTTACGTACACTTTGATCTATTTTTGAAGAGCAGAATTCAACCCTGTCTTAATAGGAGATGAAGGGATCTTTTTCCACCCTTTTTTGGCAACTTTAGTTTGGCACTTGTTTACGGTGTTATTAATGTGCACATTCAAGGGCCTTCAGTAGTCGTCTTATGAAATGCCCTTTTTAGCGTGTAACAACTTTTGCCTCCTATTCACCATCCACTTTTAGTGGTCTCCCTGTTATCACTTCAAATACTTTCCAGAAAGTAAAGGAACACGAATGCTCAAAGAAATACCTTCTTCTCAAACCGTATGCATTTTCATTAAGAATTTCTTAGCTCCCCACTCCCACATGCCTTTCCCCATGAAAGTGAGAGGAATGTGCCTCTGCCAACTATTTATCCTTCATTATAACTAAATATAAGCTTAAAGGGACAGTCAGGAAATGCAAGATGCTAAGGCTTAAAAATTCGCTGCTTTTTTCCACTTGGAGAACTGAGCCTTTACCAAGCAGGATGAGTGCCATCATACATCAGCAAAGTCACTAGCAGACAGGAGATCCACAAAGTGACAGTAAGTCCAAAGCTCACTGAACTCATGTTTTTTTCCCAAATGAAGCTCACAAAGAGAAAGCTTCCCTGAGGAAATGGGGTTGGTCTTGTTCCCTGCTCACAAAATCTCTGACAGAAATCCTGTGGAGTTTCAGAAGAGCAAACCTGTACCATTCACAGCTGAGCTTGTCTCTGAGTTTCAGTGAAGTGAATAGTGAATATGTTAAACCAGTTCCAAACTGTCTTGGGCACTTTTAACAGTTTTGACTATGCTTAACTGCAAATAACATAAGAATGATATTAACCAGCCTTATAATGCATTTACTCTGTAACCTGAACATGTGGTTGCAATTCCTGTGGACGTATCCAGCCTAGCTGTGCAGCCTGATGGAGTTAAAGCCCTCGCCTGCCCAGCATCCTGGCTAAATACTCTGGCATGGTCAAAGCTGAACACCCGCTATGCTCCTGTCAGTAGCTCAGCTAACTCATTTAGAAGCTGGCTTGGATATAATTATCCCAAATACAACTACAGGTTTGGATCACAGAAAGGCGTAACCTTGAGCACACCCACGCACAAAGTCATGCTACTTTAATGACACTGATAATAAACCACTTCAAGCTACGTCAGACCAAAAATCTAAAAAAAAGATAAGAGTTGCTGGTAATCCAAACCTAAATAAGGGAGGATAAAATTCACAAAAACATGAGAGACAAGGAAAAACAGGACACCACACAAGTTCCCTCAGGTGTTTGGCTACTTCCAGTTTTGGGTTTGTGAAATATTTCTTTTAATATGACTTTTGTAAGAAAATAATTGTTTCTTTGGTTACTGTTCCCTACCCAACCTTCAGGGTTTGTTGCTGTTTCATCAGAAAAATGAAAAGAGAACACCAATTTCACCAAATTAAAAATAATGAATAAACACAATCTTGTTTCTATTGAAAAGATGTTATGAATACACGATGTTAGCCAAATTATCTTTTCTTTCCCTGCCTATAGTTTTATCTTTGTTTCAGGTGGCCTAGAAGTTTTTACCTAGAAAACTAATTAACACCTTTTCAAAAAATCCTACCTGACCCACATTAAAGCTTTCCAACTAGCCAGGAGCCCAGTGCTGGGGAGCTGGCTACATCTCCCTGATGTCCTGAAAGTGCTTATGTTCAGTTTTACAACACATGAGTTTCACCCTCTACATGCTGCAGTGCTAGCAAACATGAACTCATGCCATCTCCTGAATATCTGGCTACTTTCTGTGCAGCATGAACAGCCTTTGAAACCACTACTGGTAAAGCTTCCTAAGACGCTTTTTCAGCTTCTGTGTTGAAAATGTTACTGGTTTAGACTTAAGACAGAAGACACTCTCAGTAGAAATATTTTGAAGACAAAATAAATAAAAAAGAAAAAGGGGAAAGAAGTCAAACAGGCAATTATTTGTAATTGAAAAAACTATTGATTTTCCTTTTGATACATAGTCTAAATTATCCCTCAAGAAAAGTAGTAATGCATCTTTAAACAGATTTATTGGTCCTAGCTGTAAAAATGTGGCTTATTTAACTTCAGTGCCATCACATTTTTCTGTTTTCATTTGATACAGAGTTAGGGTAGAAGAGCAAACTTTGGAGAGGAGGTTTTATTTGGGGATCAAAAATGTTCCAGGTCCTGAGGGCTCTAAGACTTTTCCATAGCTTTCAATTTGATCTCTCACATTCCAGTTTGCAAGTCCCCAGTTCCCCATCCCTCTTCTCTGTGTACCTAAGGAGCAGCCTGCTCTACTTCGCCCCTCCAAGCTCAACTCTCAATGGGAGGCAACATTTGTCTGCACAGGGGTCTGCCACAAAACCCACACACCGTTTTCTACTCAGACGTGTTTAGTGTACACTCAGATCTGAAGGCAAAAATGTCCCTCAAATCAAATCCAAGACTACAGTATTACAATACAACAAAATAATAACGCATTGTCACGACTTCACACTCATACCTGTCTACCAACCTGCTGCTTCTGCAGGCTTGGATTTTTTCCTGGCAATCCTAATAGTTCATCTGTAAAGGTAGTCCATAAACCAACATTATACAAAAGGAAAGTTAAGGGCAGAATTACACTGTGTTACAGTATAAAAAATCCTGCAAAAATGGCTATGATTTTCCAAAGTATAACCATGTGTCTGGCTGGCTAGCTGAATGGATGGATGGCGGAAGAAAAACTCTGCATCATTCCATTGCCAGTGAAATTTACACTAACTCTGTTCCTGTGCCTTTGAGCCTCAGGTTCAGATTTACCTGCATTTTCTAAGGTGCAAATCACAGCAGAAGTTTACCCACAGAGGGACATTTCATCATGGATCTGTGTTCCCAGCACAGTCTCCTTCTCCTACTCTTTCCTGAGTCTGTTTTCTGGAGTCTGATACAGATGCATCTGCAGATTCACTCTTCAAGCAGTCTTTGGTGGGAGTACTAACTTCTGTCTTCTGTCCAGAACATATATGCGCAAATTCTGTGGGACCTTTATGCCCCCAAAATACCAATCTCGGTTTGATTGGAGACGGGCAATGCATTCAGGAGTTTTTTAGGAAAGGTCTAAGAGACACTCAATCCATTCACAATGTTCTGATCTCTTTTTCTCAGGAAAAAACAGAAAAGAAGCTAGAGTCTGCTTCAGTAGAAGTGCTATCTTTTTTTGTATGTATATGCTATGGTGCTGTGGACAGGCTTAATACAACTACTATGATTTTTACCTGCCTCTTGCAAGAGGAAAAGCAAATATGCATGTACATAATTCTCTTTGAAATAGTGTCTGTGCTAGGAGGCTAATTGTGTAGAAAAAGTGTGATAAATATAGGTGACATCACAAATACTTATTCTGGGAGATTAAAAGCATATCACAAAGTGATATTGCTGATATCCCCATGATAACTCTGTGGCATATAATACAATGTGCAAAACACAATAGCAACAAGGGACTTAAAATGTTTGAAGACTAAATGATCAAAAGCTGGCTCCAACTACTCAATGTGATGATAGTCTGTAAATGCATACACAGGCATACGGGCATGGATGGGCAGCAGTGATGTGCTGTTATGTGTTGGCTATTGCACTGGGACGCTTGGACAAGACAGAAGATACAAGCATTAGTATTGGAACAGAAAAGATGCGAGAAAAACTATATATTTATTATAGTAAGGGTCTGTAACAACATCACTGTGTAGAACATGATGAAAGAACAATTCCATGTTCTTTTTTCTCTCTTATACAGAAGGACCCACATGCACATTTGCACTCTCTTGACACCTGCAGAGAGTGGAGGGTATGGGCAGGACAACTGTGTGTAGAGGGCTACAGGCAATAAGGACATTTTGTTCTGAAAATTGAAAAACAAAGTTGAATGCTCTGGTTCGTTGTTATATCCCCATTCAGCAGAAGAAGTATCAAGCAGAAGATATAATATGGCATATAATGATTTGGAGTTTTTCTTCTGCACAGAAAGTATCCTTATTGATGAACAATGCTAATAAAAATTGGACAACACCTCACCCCCAAGAATAAGCAAGAGAACAGTTAGGCACAAAAGCACCTGCAGTTTCCCTTTTGGACTCATGTACATTGTGATGCTTGTGGCCTGGCCACACCAGTATTTCAGAAAAGGTCATGATTCACCCTCTCTTTCACTTTTCCAAGCTATATCAAGCAGTCCTCAGTCACAAAGGAGAGTCTGACCCAGATTTCCTCCCTTTCTTCTTTGCTTCTTCTCTGTACCTATCGAGCATCTACTCCCCAGGCCAACTTTCTGAGCCTCATCATCTCCCTCTCATGTGCCAAAACTATCTTATTGCTTTCAGGTCTTTTCCTCCCTTTGATCTCTCCTTCTCTATGGACATATTGCCCTTCTCTTTCTTTTCTCCCAGATCCCCATTTCTCCTTTCCTGTAGATCCTCCAGGTTGATTTCTCCCTTATTCACATCCTCCTATTCCCTCAGGTTTTCCCTTTAAAGACTCAAGACCCAACTCTCTGTTATGAAGCCTTCAGTTCATGAGAGTGGGGGGTGGGGAGGAATGGGGAGAAGGTCTGCAGCTTTTCCAAATGTTGTGTTGTTGTGAATACTTCCCTTATTGTGCCTGTCTAAAATTTAGTTTATACAGGTGGCAGAATGAAATGTGCCATCTCATAATTAGTCCCACATGCACTGCAGGCAATTTATCATCAAAACAATCAGCAGTCACCATTTGATTCAGTGAATACCAGAGATTATCAGAAAATTGAGCTGAGGGAAAGGAGGAGAATAGGATAGAGCACTTCGGCTTTTCTAAATTTGGTGGGTTTTTTCTCTTTCTTTTTTTTTTTTCTCCTAAAAATATCATTTTCCCTGAAATGTAGTGACCAGCCCAAATGACTCCATAATGAGTAGATTCACAGGAAAGCTGTTGTCTTGGACTTTACAACCTTTCTTTACCTCTGAATTTGTTGTATTGGACTTTCTTGTATACTTAATAAACTGCCTCAATAACAGCAATCAGCACAAACATGCTATTTCATTGCTGAGAAGGGTGTTCTCTTTCTTAGCTAAATGCTGCTGCTTCTCCTTTTGGTGATGGTAAGACAAATTGTTATGCCTCTGTTGTGGAGGAAAATGTGCACAGCAAACTCTGGACACTCATTCATACATACACATCTACACATACACACCTTCAAGCACATACGTGCACACATGCATGCACAGCCATTTCCTCAAATGCCCGAGGAAAAAAGAGGGGTGGAGGCAACTCCTCACATGATAGCTAAGGATGATTATAGTATTATTTGCTGCCAGTCCTCACTGCATCACTGATCATTTCAGTGGAGAAATACAGTAATTAATGAAAAAGCAGGATGCCACCAATCCCTGAGGAAGTGCTAAAATCCAAGCATCAGAGTTATCAGGGTACAGAGGAGAAATGTGTATGCAGGGCAAGACACCAGTAACCCCATGGTCCTGCATGAGGGCATGTCTGCCTCTGCTCTGTATGTAGGAAGTGTGGAGATATATTATCCTCCTGCAAAGCTATGCAGAATTGGTCAGCGGTGTGGGGCTCACTTGCCCCATGTCATGAAACCAGGCATGAGAGGGCATAGCCCCCAGTATGGTCTCCAGCAGACAGAAGCAAGTAAGGATCCCTGATGTCTGAGCTTCTTATTACGTACCAGTTTCAGAAAGGAAGTAGTGGGGAAACCAAGAAACTTTTCTCTTACCGTCTCCCAAGGACTGTTCAATGTTTCCCCTTCTGTGCTTCAATAGCTGCAACTCTTTCTTACCCCACCCCCTTGTACTGACACACTGCTAAAAAAACTCACAAGCCAGCCTTTAATATTTTTCCACCATGTGTTACAAACTGATCATTATAGTCTATGAGTCAAAACGAGTTTACTTTTTAAACAAACGATGTGTCAATAAGAAGAATGGACTAATGTTAACTTCTATTACCATAGACATGCCTGGAGATGAAGAGTGTTTGATCTATTACTACTTCTTCAGGGCAACTTTCTTTAGCAGAAAAGGCTTGTATTGCTGTGTTCTCTATATCCTCTGCTTCCATTCTATCAATGTTCCTTTTGTTTTAGAGGCTCTTCAGTTAAATTAATATAGTGATCAAAAGCAGAGAACTGAGTTCAGGCTGGGCTTAGGTAATAAATCTAGAGCTGCTTCGAAGAGAAACTACACAGCTCAAATACATCCTTTTAGGTGAAATTTCACAACGGGTAGATAGGTGAAGGTCATGTTATTTTAGCCACAATATAGTATGACCTCAGCGATCACCTTAAATAGCGCAATGTTTTACTACTGTGCTGTTGAACACTGTAGTGTTCAACAGTTACACACATCAGAAGCCAATAAGCCAATATGTTCTCCATGTTCTGCTAATTAGCATGAATTATCAAGTACAAAAAAAACCCAACGTTCCCATATCCCACTCCAGACAGTGAAAGTCATCTGTGTCAGTCTCAGATCGTGCTCACCCTATGAAGGTCTTGCATGCACCTGAACACAGGACATGGCAAACACAAAATCACACAAAAGGTGAATGCAAAATTACTTGACTCATTTCCATTTCATTAAAACACCACCTTCAGAGTCAACATGAAAATGTCAGTCCTTCCTTACCTCTTAGCTGAAACAGAGTAATGGCCATTGGCTGTACATACACGTGAATGCCAATATATTTCACCTAAGGCTACAGCAGAGTGCTATTATCAATAATTAAGAGCACACACAAAACGAACGAGACAAATAAACAGCAGTCCTTTTCAGCTGCTTTAAGACTAGTGTTTTCCTTTGTTCCTTTAAGCCCTGACTTTTTGTCTGGAAACAAACAAGGCACCACACAAGCCTGCACCACCATGGAGGGGGAAGGCAGAGTCAGTGTGCCCATGCTGCAGAGGAAGAGCAGCTGATCATTGTCCTTCCTGGCCCTTATGCCTTTCTCTTCAGTCCTTCCAAGCAGACCTACTACTTTAGACAGTGGGGATGTCTTGAGCAACATCTGTACTCCTCACCATCTGGAGAGAAGCTAGATAACCCTGGCACAGGTAAGCTCTTGCTCATAAAGCATGTAGATTTCTGGCTCATATGGAGATTTCTTATTCTACCATGGGATGTGGCTCATGGACAAAGATTGGGTATGTGCCTAAGGAAGGTCTCAAGTCCACCATTGTAGCCCTGGAAGGCCTTTGAGAAGTGTCTTATTTTTAACACCTTTGTAACCTCTATCTAGCAAGCTGTGCCAGTAAAGGCATAACAAAAGGAAAAACTGGAGAAGTCCTCAGCTCTCAGCTGCATCTAGCAGATCACAGAGACTGTAGAGGTAGGTGGCTCCCCTACTTGTCACACCAGCACTGGTAGGCTGTTAACGTTGGAAGCAACAGTACTTCACCAATGTCATCACTTAACAATATAATATGACAGTATCTATAGAACTGATTAGCATAAATCAACATAATACCCACTTTGCAGCATTAGTATTGAAAACTTTCATCTTCAGGTAGTGGTGAGGGGACACAATATATGATGAATTGTAATGATTTTTCATGCTTTCACATGACATAGTATGTGAGACTATACATACACACACAGGCATTTTAATAAAGTGCGTAATGGTGTAGCTATGCCATTAGTTTCATGTCTTCTCCTAACAATCACATGCCAATTTTTCTGTGGACTTAGAGAAAAAACAAATTTCCAGGAGCTTCCACATGGGGAGGGGTGGAAAGAAAGGGGGGAGTGTATTCATTTTGATTTCAAAGCACATCAGCATGTCTTTCTGTGCCCAAAGGGTCATCATGCATAGAGTCACGTAAATAGAGACTGCTTAAAAAAATAACTCGAGGTCACTCAGAGTCAGACCCCTAGGTTTAAATTACAGATAAACACATTTCAAAGTGCAAACTTTGGAAATAAGGTACAGGGAAGAACAACCTTACATGGCACTTCCATCAATTTTGATAGAGCAGTTTCAATTTTCAGTGTAATAATTCAAAGGTCTTGTGGCTTTCTGACAACACTGAGCTCTCCTTCCCTCCTCCTCATTCTCTGTCCTTCCCTCTAGTGTTCTGTGAACACTCTGAACATTACCTGTTTGCAACCTGAATGCTTTATCACATCCAAGTGTATTTTCACAAGCTCTTCCAAATTCTTCACTTTAGGCAGCATTTTCCTCAACAAGAGATCTGTTTGGGGTTAAGATGGCAAGCACATTTGGAGGCAGCAGGCAAAGTACAAATAAAGGAAAAGTACTGTGCAGTGCATGAGAGCAATCCTTCTCCCGTCTTAACGAGAAGTATATAAACACTCTAGACTCTCCAGTAGGTTACAATGAGCAAAGTCTGCCATTCCTTCACTAGCAAAGATGGCAGGGAAAACATGAGGAAGTTTCTCAAGAGTGGTACACTGATCACTCTCCTCTACTTCCCCAAGCTGTCACCTTATTTCCCAGCACCTGGGGAACAGAAAGCTTACCATAGGCCTTGCTTGCCACTATATGGCATTATATCTCTGCACTCACCCTTTCAATCATGTTAATGCCAATAATGCAACAATCTTTTTCTTTTATAAAGGTCTTAACCTGGCTTGTGCATTAATTTGGTTTGCCAAGTTATTTATGCGCCTATAAAAATGCAGAGTAGGCATCTCTACAAGCACAGACAGATCCTATTTATGCTGATATGAAAGAGTTCTGAGCTCACTGTTACAGGTCCTTGATAGCATTGCCCCTTTACTGCATGTTTTCTAAGGGCCAGAGGTGAACGAGCTGATTCCAAGAGGAACCCATTTGTCTTCCACCTTAACCTCAAGTCCATTATTTTCCATTGAACATCCTCACTCCTCTCTTTCTGCTTCCAGACAATCCCATAGTATTTCCAGACAGATAGAAACAAGCAATTCTGACATATCTCCAAACACTGCTGCTGTGATATTTCCAACTCATTTCAGCAACCGTTGAGAATGTGCAGTACTGCTATGAATTCACAAGCTTTCTTTGAACAGTTTGATGAAACCTGCTCTGAGAACACTGGCAGTTTTGTCCAAGTGAAGCCTGGAGGATTGGTCTGTATGTGGTACTCCAATAATAACAGCAAAGTAAGGAGTATTATTAAGGGCCAGTTTAATTTTTGAATGTATCATATAACACACTGTGAAAGTAGCGCAAGGTCAAGGAAAACATTCATTATTTAATTTGACTTGGAGCCAAAGTGGTGGTGATGTTGAAGGCCACACTTCCCACCCTGAATGGAACTTTCTTCATTCTGTCTTTCCAACTTGATCAAAACTTTCCACTCTCCCTACTTTTGTCATCTCTTTCTTAGCAAATACATCAAAATCAGAGGTCCTCCCATCTCCTTGTTTCTTTCTTTGCCAGACAAATGAGAAGCACTCTTAACTCTTTTATAAGCTGCACTCTTTTTCCATTTCTGCCCTCAGCTGCATCTTAGCAGCTCCAGGAAAGTCAAAGTAGCAGCAATAACGACAGAATCTCATCTTAGAAATTATTGTCATTGTCACTTGAACCCTTCTTTCCAGATAACATTGCCCCTCCTTTCTTGTGCAATAGGATGGCGATTTCACATCAAAGGTAACCATGACAGCATCATGGCAGATATATTTGTTTGGTAGGTGGGTTAAAGCAGTTCTTCAGCACTGTATGCCAATTAATGTTACTACCCACAGACTCTTAAAGAAATCACTACTTCAGTCATTAAAAAGGTACATGTGAATGCAAGATTTGCTAAGCCTGAGTGGATGTGATCAATAATTTACATATTATCGGATAACAAGTAAAGAAAACAAAAATAACAGCTTCAGTTTGAGGATATATGTAGTTGTCTTATGAAAGTAAATATATTAAAACATTCCTGCTATATTTTATGACTCTGAATAAATATCAAAATAGGTTTATAAGCTGAAAAGACAGCATGCCAATTCTAAAATCATCAGTCACAGCACTTCAGTTTATGCAATTACCTCTCCCAGCTAACAGCATTCTGCAGGCAGTTGCTCTCCAGCTCAGGAGGCAAACTAGACATCTGCCTTTTCAATACCCATGGTAAAAAAATCAGTCAGGAAATGTAGGCCTGCCAAAACACATTGAAAGTGAGTGGGGGTAAGGAGAGTCACCACAGGCACTAGGTGCAACACAACCTCTGTTGCGTAGAGTAGAGGGGACTTAGATGAAGCAATTTACTATGTAAGGGCATCATGGCATTGGTGTCTAATGCTGCTTCCCTTGGCACTTCGGATTTTTCTTTCCACACTTCTACATGTCCAACGTAAAAGCTGGACAGTAAAAGGTGCTGGAAATCTCTCTTTCCTTTTCTGGATAAAAAGGTCAGTATGGTGAAAGGTAGTTTTGCATTCTGTAGAGAACAAACCACGTATCTTTGGCACCAGAAGCTAGGCTGCATACAATGAGGGGCCACATTATAAAACCAGATTTAAAAAGCAAGGCCTTCATCAGGTGTGAAGTGTGCTTGAACTGAAACCTCTTGACAGAAACTTTACCAGTACCACAACCACTTGGCTGTGTGATCCTTTTGTTGGCCTCCCCCCAATTGCAGTTAACTGGAGTTTCTGTAACTTTGATGACCATATAGGACTCAAAGATGGTTTTATTAAACATTTCTGTGAAATGCTCTATGAATTTCCTCAGGTCTCCCCTCAAGGCCAAGAGGAAGCTGGATCCCAGATTTTTTCCAGATCTTTGTTTCTCATGAAATCTGGTTGTCATAAAGACATCAATGGAAAGGAAAGGAAAAGGTTTGATGAACTTCTGCTCTTTCCTGTCTTTGATTTTGGTAGTATTTTTCTTAGGGTTATGTTTCTTGGACAATATGCAAGGCAAAGTTGACTTAACCTGTACAGTCTTAGTCTTATTCTTATGTTGTCCAGAAATCATTCATCTGGCATCAAGAGATCTTACAGAGATGACATAGATAAAGCCATGGCAGAATTATATTGACATTAGTACACCCAACCTTTGATTCAAAGAGCTGTACACCTGGATCCCAAAAGCTTCTCCTAATCCTAAAGAACAAGACCAGAACAAATTATAAGTACTAAATTTTGCTAAAGCCTTTCTTGACAGCACTTTGGTACTCCATGAGAAAACCTGAGAGGAAAACATGCATCCAGTTATTATCTGATGGAACAGGTCATTGTTTAGTTTTCCCAACCACTTTCTAGGTAACTGTTTTGAGTGATGGCATGGCAAATAGTCACTGCCTCCTATTAAAGTCTGTTCTTGGATAGGTCCTTCTGCCTGAGGAGACCAAATCCTTTCTAACCCCAGTGGATGCTTCCTGTCATGGTGGTGAAATAAGATATTGGAGCTCTGGAGGAGGGTCATGCAGGTGAGTTGAAGGAATGCTTGTTGATCTGAGTGGGAATCAGGTTGCCTCTCAGGGACCACCATGTAGCAGATGGGGACAGACCCAACTCTTTTTCTTCCAGGTCACAGGGCCAAGCACTGTAGTAGTGCCAGACAAAACTCCTGAATGGCTCTTCCCCAAACCCAGGCTAAGAGAAGGAGCAACAAACAAAAAACAGGCAGTGGTTTCCCTCAGACACTTTAGAAGAAATATTTCGACTGATAGTCCCTTTGCAGCCTACTTTGCCTTGACTTTTCTCTTTCTTTTCTTTTTTTTTTTTTCTTTAAACATTTCCAATACTCCTTCTGCACCAGAGCTTTATTTAAGGCAGTTGGCCAGGAGCCCCTGGGAGGATTCCCAGTTCCCTGGGTGGATTCCCGGTCCCTGTACTTCACAGTATTATGAGTGTGGCCTCCTGCCTTGCCAGGACTTTAAAGGGCCCATCTGCCCTGTTACCATTGATCACATTGGCTAGTTGTAATTCACACACACACACCCCCTCTAAAATTACCCACATCTTAATTCCCAGTCCTAAGCTGTATCTAAAGCTATTCTTTGCTATTCTCTTTGCAATGAAAGAAAAATGCTTAATTTAAACCCTAAGATCCCCCCATCCCCCTCCCTAACATTTATGCATAGAGTGCATTACTATTATTATATTCTGAAATATAACAATTTCACCAAAAACTATTCCTTTTTATAAGTGCTTTGTTCCCCACTTTTTTTCTTTTCCCTTTACATTGCATATACCAACAGGGGCAAACTTGATTTCAGTATTGACTTGGATTTTGATGAATATGCTTCTATTTCATTTATTCTTTATTTGTGCAAAAGCTAGGCAGTATTTTTTATATTGTTTCCCACTTCCTTTTTGATTAAACTGTTATATTTGATTTTCCAGAAATAAAGCACTACAGAGATAGAAAAGGAGAGAGAAATACATCATCCTTGATTCTCCTCTGACTCATAGCTCTGTAAGCTCTGACCCAAAAGCCGATATTAACTCACTGGAGATAAGTGCCCAAAAGGAGCCATCAGAGAGGAAGCTCTTCAGGAAGTGACTACCCAAAGTGCTAACCACAGGAGAATAAGGCCTTTCCCACCTAAAATTAGCCAAGCCGCTCAAACAAATACACTAAACCTACTACAATAATAATAGGCGACCCGAGTCAGTACTTTTAAATTGAATTGCTATAATCAGTATCAAATATCAAAGGATACTCAAACTTCAGTGTCATTAGTTAGCACGTCAGGAAAAATCCAGTTCATACAAATTCAGGGAATAGGCTGTGTACCTGTTTTTTCCTTTACACGTAACTTTCTAAAGGTCTCTTCTTTGAGGCTCAGCATTCCCCATTCTTTGTTTTAGCTTAGGCAAAAAAGTTTTCTAAGTAAAAAACCGCCATCTTTGATAGTTATGGGGTGTATTTAAAAATCCTTCCTTTTTTACTGAGTGCCCACAGCAGGACTTGGCAGTAGACTAAGACCAGGACAGTAGCTTCTTCACTATACCAGGCAGCAATGGGAGCATGGGTTCACCAGTGCCCTGTGCTAAGGGAAAGAAATTTACTGTTGCTTATTTGAGCAACTCCATGGGACAAGACTAAAACATCTTGGGGAGAGGGAACCAGATAGCATTATTATAATTAAGGCAATAGAGTGTAACCCTAAAAAGTTAATGTGATGCTGCAACCTTCATCCGCTTTGATTTATTCTTCCCTCCTTCCTTTTGCAGCCTGACCGGCCCATAGCCAGTGCAGGCAACCCTCACCTTGCAGCACGTGGTGACTGCTTTGGCAGGCTACCAGTTCCCAAGCTGTTAAGTTTCAGTTAAAAATGCCAACAGTAACGGCAAGAGAAACATTAATTTTCACAGAATGACCAGAAGAAAAGAAAAAGCAAACAGTAAGCCTTTTTATTTTTCCAGAGTAGAAAGCTTTAGGCCAGAAGAACTGGATCACAGGCTATCCTTGTGGTCTTTCAGCAAGGGAATGACAGGCATTAGAAACGGATCCTGCACGTTGCTGACTCTTGCAGCTTACTCCCTTCATTTGCCTGCATCTGTCCAAAACCAAACAGGACAAAAATCTGATCGTAGGAAGTACCATCTAAACACAAGGAGGAACTTCTTTACTTTGAGGGTGGCAGAGCACTTGTCATGTTTTCAGCCAAATTTACCAAAACCTGATTGACAGATGCCCCCGCCTCCCGCCTTTGGGAAAAAGAGAGGAGACGAAGAAATTAAAGAGATTCAAGAGTTTAGAAAAAACTAAACTACTTCACTGAAAATATAAATAATAATAATATAATTCAAAGGAAATTTAGCCAGCTCCATTATCCCAGCATGGGAGTAACCAGGAGACAAGTGTCTCACCATCATTGCGTCTAAGATCCTTTTTTATATTTCTCAAATCTTTTATAGAGAAGGATTTAGT
>VZRU01003857.1:62645-163566 GCA_013398155.1 Pedionomus torquatus | reverse complement strand
CCTTGGTATAATTAGGTCTTATCACTGCAAGACGAAACAGTTCTGAACAATGTGCTCTTAATTTCAGTTTAGTTAGAAGAGGCCTAGCTAAGAAAGCAAAATTGTAAAACATAAAATTGGTTCATTTTACCTCAAACCAGGACAGGACTGGAACAGGCTGCCTGGGGAGGTGGTGGAGTCTCTGTCTCCAGAGACATTCAAAACTTGCCCAGATGTCTGCTCTAAGTGGACCTGCCTCCATATCATTCTGTGATTCTGTGAAACTCATCACCGTTTTAACCTGAAGATTTGAGGTGAGTAGGATTTGCATGGCAGCTGCTCACAGTCACAGTCCCCAATATAAGACAAACTCCCTGCCTGCTCCACATTCAGTTGCAGCTGAAGTCTGGCTGGGGACTCCTTGCAGACATGTAGGAACTTCCCCTGCCCCTTTCCTGCTAAGTCGAGAAGCAGTCTGGGTGCTGTGGGAGTAGGGCTGAGGACCAACCAAGAAAGCCTGATGGGAAACAGGGCAGGAGGCTGCGGTTTTGCCCTGAGGAGCTCAGTCTAACGTGGTGAGTTACAGCAAGGTATGCCATCCAGAGGGAGCTGGACAGGCTTGAGAGGTGGGCTAGTGCAAATTGCATGAAGTTCTACCAAGCCAAGTGCAGGGTCCTGCACCTGGGATGTGGCAATCCCAGGCACAAATACAGGTTGGGCTGGAGAGCAGCCCTGAGGAAAAGGACTTGGGAGTGCTCATGGATGAGAGACTCAACATGAGCCGGCAGTGTGCGCTGGCAGCCCAGAAAGCCAACTGTATCCTGGGCTGCATCAAAAGAAGGGTGACCAGCAGGTCGCAGGTGGTGATTCTCCCCCTCTACTCTGTGCTAGTGAGACCCCCCCAGGAGTACTGTGTCCAGCTCTGGAGTCCTCAACAGAGAAAGGACATAGAACTGTTGGAACGGGTCCAGTGGAGGGCCACAAAGATAATTAGAGGGATGGAGCACCTCTCCTATGAGGACAGGCTGAGAGAGCTGGGGCTGTTCAGCCTGGAAAAAAGAAAGCTCCAGAGAGACCTTTTTGCAGCCTTCCAGTATCTGAAGGGAGCCTACAGGAGAGCAGGAGAGGGACTCTTTGTCAGGAAGTGTATTGATACGATAAGGGGTAATGGTTTTAAACTGGAAGAAGGGAGATTTAGATTGGATATTAGGAAGAAATTGTTAACTGTGAGGGTGGTGAGGCACTGGAACAGGTTGCCCAGAGAAGTTGTGGATGCCCCATCCCTAGAGGTGTTCAAGGCCAGGCTGGATGGGGCTTTGAGCATCCTGGCCTAGCGGGAGGTATCCCTGCCCATGGCGGGGGGGCTGGAACTCAGTGATCTTTAAGGTCCCTTCCAACTCTAACCATTCCATGATTCTATGATTATAAGGTGCAGAAATCCCAGCCATGCAAGTGGTAGTGAATTCCTGAAAGCCCCAGAGCAGATTGGTGGCCAGGAAGAGACTCCAGTCTTCCTCAGCAATGCCTCTTGCAATGTCAGCCTTCAACCTTTTTAAGCTCATTCTGCCCTTCTCAAGAATTGTAAGTGGTATCTGTGCTTTGGATGAGTTTGTGAAAAGGCCTCCAGGCCATCAAGCTACCAGCTGCCACCAGTTGTGCTTCCCTTCTTTCTCACAGTGCTCCTGGATCCCAGAGCCACCAGCCAACTCACTTTGCAAATGAACAGCCTAAACTATTGCTGCCTGGGTGCCCACTGGTGGGGTAGCCTGCCACTCATGCAGAAAAGGCACCAGAAGCTTACAACAGAGAGCAACTGCCAATTTATTTATTTGCTCAGCAAAGAAGCAGAGTGGTAGATAAGTCACCAGTGCAGAAAGAGTGGAAAAGGCCAAGCAACCCCTTTTGCTCTGACATGCTCCGTATCAGGTTTTCACTTTCTAGCCCCTGATGGATAGTTTGCATGTAAAATGTCACTAACAGACATATGTGCACTGCCCTGATTCTCCTTCTACAGAGTGAGTAAGCAGAGAAACTGTAGACATTAATAACGTTACTGCTGCTGTTGCAGCATCTGAACACTGGCTTGGCCAGGACTCTCCTTGTGACATTTCAGTTCACAAGTGTAGAAATAACCAAAATATGTATTTCCAAAAAAGTTTCTCTGAAACTGTGACTGACCATGAGACAGTCGATGCTGAGATATATACAAATGGGGATTTCTAGGAATCTGATTTCACCCATAGATTCATAGGAAAATCTAACACTACCATGGGGACAATAAAGCATTTATAACCTGTCTGCTGAGCCTACAAGACAGTTGTCGATTAAGTCATAAGGAAGTCAGCTATCCAGCTGTTATGTAAAGCTTTCTAAAAGACAGTGACATATGTTTTACCACCATCCCAAAATAGGAACATCAGGAGAAAACATTTTTTACAATAGCTCTCATTTGCTGTTGCCAGCTTCTCTGTGAAGGGAGCAGTGTTTACGGGACCGGTGTTTGGAAAAGTAAGCTTGAATAGCAGTGTCAAAGGGTAATTAGCACAAAAGAAATCCCTACATTTGGAACAAGAGGAATTAAGTTCTCTTAAGCACATTGGGACCACAGAGGGCTTGTTGTTGATAGACCCACAAGTAGTAAAATTACCAGGTTCACATCAAGGGTCAGAGCGTGCAGTGAGACAACAGCTCCTCAGAGCAGTGAGAGCAGGGTCACGACTCCTGTGTGCAGCTGATTGATCCTCAGAGTTCAAATCTGTGAGACGCATGGGGGAAAATAAGTGTATTTCACAGCATTCATTTACACTTGGCTGTGAAAGGTTTTTATTGAGGCAATGATCACCTTGCATTTGTGCTTTTCAATTGCTGCTTGAAAACCAGTGGAAGGAGTTGAAATGATACATGACCATGGGCATTTATCAGGAGAACACATTAGTGCACAGGTTACATGCAGGGTAGAATTTGGAAGCTTTTGGTAGCTTTTCTTCTCAAGGGCTCGTATCTAGAGTCTGGTCTCTGGTTTCCATTCAGCTGGACAGAAGCTTGAAGCCTTTAGAAATGAAAGTGAAACTATGCGCCACCACACCAGGGGCTCAGTTTTTGTTCATCATGACCGTGACCAAGTGCATCTAAGTCACATTTCCACTGTACTGATCTTGAGCCTCAACTCTCAGAATGGACTTGAAGAACATTTAGGACAACCTGAGAGCCAACGAGGTTTAGGTTGTTCTAAATGATGCTCTCTACCATAGACTTCTAGACCCCTACCTACACTGCTCTTCTAATGCCAATACTCAGCACAGGGTGCCTCTGTTCCTTGGTAGTCTCCTGCCTCTTTGCCACCTGAGGATATCTTGTTTCTAGAGTTATACTCTGTTGCTTCTCTAGAGTTTTATTTCTATTTCTGGCAGTGGAAAGTACTCAGACTCAAGTCTTAAGAAGGAGCCCATGGCTCCAACACACAACCTTAAATAAGTCTACTGTGCCTGCTGGAAGGTGAGCAGAAGCCATTCTGGATCTTGTGAGAGTTTTGAGTCACTTCAAGCTGTGCTATGCAATGTCCAAGGGACACTCCCTTGGACTGATGACCAGGATTATACAACAAAAGAAACTTCTCTGTAAATTTTGAATAAACACAGAGGTAGGGCCTTGGGAGTTTGGCCGGTGCTAAATGAATACAGTAATCAATAAATCTTATAGCTACACGCACTCCTACCAAGCCTCAGTGCCTGGGTTCAGGGAGCTCCCTGTAGAACTGCACACAGACCAGATCTGATCAATACTGGAAGGTGGCATAATACAACGTTATTAATGTACCTGGCCCTGCTGAACTCAACAGAAGTTCTGCCATTTACTTCAGTCACGATAGGATTTTACCTAGTATGTCTTTTCCAACTCTAATGTCTGTGATCCTGAGCACATTACTAAATTGCCAATGGGATCTGCCAACAATCACAGTCTCTGATTTGTCAAGTACTCTATTTGTATTCACCACATCTCTGTCGTGTAAAGGATTCCAGTAATAAGCTATTAAAGACATTTAATGTTACCAATTTAAAACTGAAAAACACAAACTAGTGAGGTGGTGAAGTTGCCAGAAGAGACATCAGGCCCTATGTTAGAATATCTGATTCATCAACTCCTATATGTGCAAAGCCTGCAGATTGGATAATTATAGCTCCATCAGTGAATAGTGTGTTTATTAGACCCAAATTTGGTGCAGTAATAGAGGCAGAATAGAGCCTAACATTATCAGAAGTGTTCAGAGAGATTGCCATGGTACAAAGGGCTGGCAAATGTGGACAAATAAGTATGTTTTATTAAAATTCAGTTTTTGTGAGGGGTGCACCCATTTTCAATGCAGCTACGTAATAGCTATACTGCAATATGTTGCAGTAATATATGACTGTGTTATACTGGTTACTTAGCAAAGCTCAAAACCCCAGCTCAACACTTAATCAGACAGAGATATTGTTTTCCACTAGTTTCACTGGAGCAAGGCTTGACAGAAAAAAGGAGGATCTCAAACGCCACTTATTCTTGCTAAGTCATTAGTGGTGGAGAAAATACAGATAGCTAGATGGTTAGTCTAGTCTGGTATCAATTGTCTGTGTGTGTTAATGCTTTTGTGTGCACATAAAGAAAGAAGTTACAGATGTTTAAAAAATTACGAGAAATAACATTATAGGCCAACATTAGAAGTGGCTGCAATGAATTGCATTTCAGTTATAGGTCTGTTGTGGGACAGCTGAAGTATATGGAGTGAAAGTTAAGGAAAGGGTGATAGTCCCGCTTGGCCCATATGGGGACAATGCAGCAAATAATTGTTAGACAACTGTATTGTGAGAAACCTAAATAGACAACAGCCCAAAAGCCAAGGAAATGCTCAGGCCTGTAAGTCAAAATGCAGAAGTTGCCACAATAATGAAAATATTCTGAAAACTCAAGCTGCCAAAGTTTATCCTCTTTTACAGTTCTAGCAGATTCTTGCAACCATTAATACGCAACCAGTTCCATGAAGTGTTTGGCTCAGCCCACACAGTTGGTACAATCCCAGTTTCTCCTATTTGGTTCTGCTTCTCATTCTCAGTTCAGGTCAACACTTCAGGTTGCCCTTCACACATATCTGACTGTTCATGGACAGTTCTGACAATAAATGTATTTTGGGACTGGTTTTCTTTTTTTAAATTTTTGTTTGAATTTCCGGTAGGCTGAAAGACAAAGACAAGCATTGCTTTGTGTCAAGTTCAGTGTCTAGCATGATTCAAAAGGTTCATCTTCTTTGGGAGCTTTTTCTGTATTTTTTTTTTTTTAATGAAGTACATTTTTTGGAGAAAAGCATCCACTTAAGCAATACTGAGACACATTAATTTGGGCAGGGATCAGATGACTCCAGGGGTACCTTCAGTCTATTATTCTGTAATTCAAAATGTCAAAAAAATCTTTCAAAAGTCATTCAAAGCAATCCTGTGAATTGATAGAAATACATCATTTTTTTTCTGTTTAACTAAATCTATATTTTTCAGGATGAAAAATTGACTGCAAATTTTCATCCAGCTCTAATTGAAGTTTTTCTTTGAAAACATTCATAGAACTATACTTTTGATTTTGTCCCTTCAGGAAATAACCTGTTCACAAGTCAATTTATCAAAATTACACCTTCCAATACAGAAAATAATAAGGTATTTCAGATACTTTTCTTGCACCATTTTTAAAAATGGTAGAATTAGTAACAGGAGAAAAGAAAGAAAAGATAACATACTTTAGAGCTTCTTCAAGTCTTTAAAACCACATTCTTCAGCAGGACTCTGTTTCCATCATTAAATCAGTCTGAGTTTTCTTTCTGGGGGTCATACAAGTTCAGATAAGCTTCAAGAAGTAGCTGATGTCACATTGTTTAACTATATAAAGCTTGTTTAACAAAATGCAAAAGTCATCCAAAAACTATCAACACACGATAATATATCACCGTTAAACATTTGAAAATTATTTATTCCTTTTAAGAAGAGAAAAACATCTAACTATATGTAATGTATCTTACCTCTCAATAGAGTTTTCACTGGTTTTAATGATGGCTTCTTGGAAGTCAGGAAATAATCTTTTGCCCACGCTGTTGATATGTTTCGTTCAATAAAAATAGAGGTATTTGGAATATTTTATGAGGCAACGCAGCCAACAGAGATTCTTTTGTTTATTTAATTATTTAATGTTTGGACAGTGCTTTGCAAGCATAATATGCTATTATTTTTAGTACTACTTGGGCATACAGCATTATCAGGAAGATATGAATAAAATGCTCTCAGCTTTGCAAGCAATTTTCTTGATTAATTTCTTTGTATAAAGCAGCAGAGGGAGCTCATACATTATTTTTGGTGTATCACACACAAAAAATGATAAATTACGTGTGCACACACATGTGCACGCACACGCACGTCTAGGTGACATACACCCATGTCTGTATGTGCCCGTGCAGCTGGCTCTGGGACGAGCTGCACAGCTACTGTGGCTGTGCCTGCATTAGTCGTGCAGACCAATAGGAGCAGATATGTGCAGCGAAAGAGCTGGGAGAGAGTATCACACGTCTACAGCACTTGACTTGCAGGGCTGTCTCCCTGGCCTGGCAGCAGCCTGGTCCCATAGGCTGAGCCACCCATTCTGGGGCTCGAGCATGTTCAGTGGGATCCCAGCTGGCTTTTTCCAGCTGGATTTTACCCAAGAGGAACCCACCTGGTGCCTTCTGACATTGCTCCGGGACACAAACCGAAGCTGAGCCGGTAGGGTGATCGGGAGGCACTTGTCAACAGCAGATACCTGTTCCAAACGAAGTCAACCACCACTAAAGATGTAATAGGAACTTCTAGGTACCTTACCTGAGTTGTTTGCGGGTTTGTAAGAAATAAGATGGGTGAATTCAATTTAGACCCATTCTTCCCAAGCAACATGTGAGGTGCTTACGTGTTTTTTTAAATTTTTCCTTTTAATCTAGATAATTTTTACAGGGTGTGTTTAACGATGGACATATGCTGAAAAAGAGATGCTGAAGTCGCTTAAAGGATAGGAGAAACTTCCTAAAGCTTTTTGCTTTGTGCTTGGAGGAGCTCTTGGGAGCATGTCCCAGGTAACAAGTGACAGGACAAGAGAAAACGGCCTGAAGTTGTGCCAGCGAAGGCTTATTTTGGATATTAGGAAAAAATTCTTTACAGAAAGGGTTATCAAAACATTGTAACAGGCTGCCTAGGGAAGTGGTGGAATCACCATCCCTGCAGGTATTTAAAGGATAGGTGCCACCATCCCTGCAGGTATTTAAAGGATAGGTGCTGAGGGAAGTAGTTTAGTGATGGTTTTGTCAGGGTTAGGTTGATGGTTGGACTCAACAATTTGAAAGGTCCTTTCTAACCTAATCAATTCTATTTTTCGTAGGCCCTCAGCTGGCTCCCTGAAATCTGTAAATCTAAGGTGTAAGGGAGGCTTAACAGAGGTTTAAGGGCATTGCCCTTAGCAACCCCTAGCACTCCCTGAACTGCACAAGTATAATTGTTATTTCCTTTAAGAGTTATGTAGCATATTTCCTTTTCAACATGCTGGGCCAGCCGGTGGCTTGAGAGCATGGTTTAGTTTCCCTAGGCCCTCCTGTGAGAGTTTAGGAGGAAGCAATGGGCAGTGGATGAGATGGGGACTGTGCTTTGGTGGAGGAAAAAGCCGTAGAGAAGTGGCTAGTCCAGTGGAATATCCTCTATTTTCTCCCACACAGATGGGTGCTGTTGAGGCCCAAGCACAGGAAATAGTGGGAAAATTGGCCTGCTAATACCTTTTGCTTCCAGTCTGAACAGAGATATCATGAACTTTGCATCATGGCTGGATGTTTTTGCTTCCAGACCTGGACTAAGCAGACATGAAAGTGGTAATAATGGGACTGAGAAAACCAGCAAAATTTGGGGGATTGGAGAATTGTGGGGAGGGGTGGGAGTGGGATGATGAGGCATCAACTGTGAAGATGAGACACCAAATGACTGTGGTTTTAAAATAAATCCCTGTTTGGGGCAGGGCTTGAGGCAAAAGGAATAGATTTGGAGAGAATTACTTGTCATTTCCAAACCAGCTGGCCAAACTGGTAGTAAAAAGCCCATAAACCATCGTTGTGAGAGAGGGAAAGCCACATTGTTTTTATTTGTCTGTAGTGCAATATGTGTCACCGTATAAATAGTAACTAATAATAATAACATGCACTGCAGCACTTCTGTGATATTTTTCAATAATTACTGTTGTTGTAAAGGAGTTTAGTATGAAGTAAAACATCTCTATGCAGGAAAAAATTGCTACCTCTTTCCCTGATATTTGTGTAACTGAATTAAAAATATGCAGATACATAGAGTCAAAAAATGTTATTCCTAGTCCCAGCCTAGGATCTCAAGCTGAACACCTTGAAAAATTTCTCAGCTACATTGTTCTCTCATATTTTATGAGGATTTTTATTTCCTTTTAACAGCAGTAAATCGTCAAATGAAAGAGGCTTATATTGCACATACCATTGCGAGACACGCTTATGATGTAACATCAGAACGAACTATTTTTTAACCTAATATACAACAATTTAGCGGCATTAGAAGAACATAAAACAGATAAAAGTATAGCTTTTACAGCCATTCATCAATGGCCTTTTTTTGAAGAGTGCAGATACCTCCTCAGGCTAAGCATACATCTCTCTATTTCACATAAATACACAAAGTGACAGGGCTTCCAGTCAAAATAAACATTTGCTCAGTGTATACCTGATTTCCACCCATTTCATTCAACAGGAAAGATACTGAGGTTAACAAACCCACTAATCTCTTGTCTGCTCTAGGGATGAGGATGGTCCAGATCCACCAATTTGTGATTGTGTTCAGTTTGCTGTTCCCCTGGACTTCCATGCTTTTCCATTGGTACTATTTAAAAGACAAACAAACAAGCCTTAAGGTGGATCCAGCCAAAATTACTTTCAGTTTTTAGAAAATGAGAGTGGCTCAAGGCAGAGAGGACAATGTCTCAGGTTTTGTAATGTTGCAAGGAGCAAGAAGGATTGCTGAAGAAAGCGTTGCTTAGGGGAAAATGCAGCACAAGGTGACATAAAGATGGTATCAATGCACAAGAAAAAAATTTATACGTAGTATGGAACAAGACAAAGCAGATACAATTCATGGTTAAAATGATCCAAACCTTTCAAGAGTATGAAGCTTTTACATCTCATCAGATTTTGAGGAAATCAGTAGTACTAGACCAGAAAGTCATTATTTTGCAGTCTCGGCTCTGGCCACATTGCCTCAAAACTTGTGTGGAAGGAAACACGGTCCTGCTGCCTCGGACTTTTTCTCCAGCACTTGAGGAGCTGGAAGGAGAAGTAGAGTTGAACATAGCTCTCTTACCTCCTTGGGCAGCGCTCATTGAACATCACTGCAACCATCACCCTCAGGGCTGGCTCCCTTGCCAAAGAGGGGCTGAGAGGATCTAATAGATCCCCTGTGGATCCTGCACCTGGCTCACCAAGATGATAGTCTGATGCTTTGCCAAGTAAAGCACATGAATTCGGACACACTGTTTGGTGATCTCACACTAGGAATTCACGCCACTCTGGTAAAGAAAAAGGAGATTAAACTATTTTAATAGTCATGATGCTGGTCAAACCTGATTAACAGATTATTTTCCACTGACATCACTTCTGTATTCTATTTACAAGCTAAATAGCCCAGCCACTCAATTGATAAATGCTCATTTCCCTCCATCTTAATTAGCTAAATATTCTTTTACTTAAACAGACCCTCATTTTTCCATAGACACAGTAATAGATCCATTAGCAGGGTCTATCTGAGACCAGGGATCTTTTATTTATGAGGACAAGTCCAAATGGTTACTATTTTTTACTGTTTTTATTTTCCTTGATACTGTACACCATGTAATGGCTTTGGTCCAAACAGTAATCACACAATGGGTGCCGTTCCTTCTTTCTTGACCTATCACACTCCACATGATTTAATCCATTGTTTTGGATGTTGCTGATGATTTATTGTACGAAAAATGTAAATGATCTGGATGGCAGATGTTTTATATTTTCTGACCATTCATTTTCAGTGGGAATGTAATTAAAATTTATGAAGTGTATCTGCTGAATTGCATTGGCAATTGATGATCTCCTCCAGTGCTGTCTGTCTGGAGATGATGAGTGATTGTGGACAGTGAGATGTGTTGACAAGGGCAGAAACAGACGTGATGTTACTGTCATGAGTGAGGCTACCTGCAAAAAGGCTGCCGTTTTTTTTCTTCCTTTTTTCCCACAGGAAGAAGGTGGCAACCAGAGCTGTCTTTCTTCTTGCAAGACAGAGTACAAAGCCTCTGCGTACTCCTGAAAGCTGTCACTCCTCACAAGTGCAATCTCGGTCTCTCTCAGCAATGGGCATCTGGAAACCATGATATCACTTATAACAACCCATGTCAAGGATATTAATTAAATTCCTGGTGGCCACCCAGAGAAGCTAATGAGTGTAAATTTCACAACATCCCAAATCATAAGGCAGCACACTTAACCTTTTTAGCATTGATATCCTTCCTCTGGAAGGGAAGAAAAGCATTGAGCCGTTTGCCAAGGGAGGGTGGTAAAGAGGAATAGGGAAAAGAGTGGATGCTTGGTCTGCCATGGTTTGAAATAGAGATGGATTGGAACCAGATCTGCAAGATTTAGATATCCCACAACCCCAAACAGAATGGGAAGGGTTGTTTGCACAATTGAGATTCCAGGTAGCATTTTGCACAGAGCCATTACTGCTATGAAGCTGAATGGATCTCCTTATCTCAGCCCCTTCCAACTCCATGCACAAGTCCAGCAGCTCTGTTTTTAACCCCAGTGAGCTATACTTACCAAAGTTTGACTTCCCCTTGCTCTTGACACAGCATATGTCTTATGAGGGCTATGGGGGAGACAATATGTATATGCTCTCTCTACAGTAACTACACAAACAGCCTAGATTAGCGTATAGTGAATAATGTAAGTTCTACAGGACCAACAATCAAACCGGGGAGTTTCCGGCACCCATGCTTATTATCATCAGTGATTTTGATCACTTGAATGTTTAAAGTGCTTTCCTAATCCACAAACCTTATTTAGTATAGCTAGCATTAGACACTAATAAAAATGCCTTCACTCTTAAGGCATGTGGCCACCTCATTACCTTAGCTAGCAAATGAGAAATTTATTCCAAAAGCAAACCCCAAAGGTAGTTTGTCACAAACTGCCCACTGCAGTTAGTGTTATAGCTTCCAATGAGCTTTGCCATGAAAGGTAGGGTCTGAATGAAGGAGACTGTAGCTATCGGTTGATCTAGAAAGCTAGAGTTGAAGTCTACTTGGCCATTCATTTCAAAGGCGAGCATTACAAGCTCAAGAACTAATCCAAGCTTCAGGCCTGATGGTGACTATGATATTTTGAAGTGTGTGATTCAAGACAGACAAGAGATTGAAATGGCAGGTGCAGCAGATGGTCAAGATCCTGTTACACGAAGGCATTTTTGATTAATCCATGAATGCTCCCAGCTCTGCTACTTGTGCATGCCTCTGGCCTGTGACAGGGGGCTGTGGCAGGAGAGGAGAAAGAGTGAGGGAGGAAACGAGACACAAGGTCTGGTTAAGCAGATTTTGGAAAACAACAAGGAGGAATACAGATACTCTCATCCGACCACATCCTACAAGAGGCTTAGTAAATACTACAAATCTCTGGGAGCCAGGTAAGATTAAGTTCATCTTTTGACTTCATTGCTACCTTATTGAGTGCCTCAGTTTACCTATCTGTAATCTTAGGTCATATCCCTTACCTGGCTTTGTATGCCAAAACTTCATTAATACTGATGTCAAAGAGGGCATTCAGAACCTCACAGGAGGCCCAGTGCACCTGCATTAGTTAGCCATAAATCATGGGAAACAACACTTTGAAGTGTCAGAGAGATTTAATGTGGGATACAGAACAGAAGGGGAATGTGATGAACTGAGCCCCAAGCCCCAAATAAGGAATTTAAAATGCACCTTCCCCTTAAAAGTGTCAGCAAATGAAGAAAAAGAAGAGTGGGGGAGCCCCAAAGGCAGCAATTTTGAATGCTTTAGTTTTTTCTATTGACTTTAATTAAGCTCACCCAGGATTGGAGGCCTGTCACTTGGGGAACCTTTCCATAAAGAAAAAAGGAGTTTGCTCCCCAGGTGGGTTTTCCCAAGTTTCTCAGGCTCTTACCACAATATATGCCTGGCATCCATGACAGGGTCGTCAAAAATAATAGCTAAGGAATTCACTGTCTGTCATTCCAAAATAATTATGTATGGGACTTTACTTCTGCTTGAGATGGGTTATATATTTCATTGAGAAAATCCACGTAGGCTAAAATATATATTTATATGTATGCTTGTGATATATGGAGGTTGCACAGATTAACAGGCAATAAAGAACATAGGGGAACAGAATTCTGTATACATGCATGTGAACCATGGGGTGGGTGGAGAGAACTGTCCTTCCAAGGTTTGTTAAATACAAAATTCATTAATATTTTATTAGCCCTTTATCAGTAACTAATCACCTACTTGGATGTAAAGTTCAAACTCACAAATGCACCGTGGAAATTGTCCCTTAAATATGAGCCAAGTTTTAAGGGTTAGCCAGAATCATAGCAAAGAGCAGTGTATTCCCCTTAGCTGGCTGGAAAGGACTTTCGATGCCTCAGCATCGTGCCTGCGTCTCAGCACATAATAGCTTTTGGGTGCTTGCAAAGTCAAAATAGTGTGGGGGAAAAAAAAAGGAGATTACAAGCAGAAGGGGAGGAGGTAGTATACTCAGTGGTATTCTTCAGGTGCACGGTTTGAATAAAAATGCAAAACAGGATGCTCCCATTCAGTAAATATTATCATTTTTATTCACTCATTAATTAAGTTGCTTAATTGCTGCTGTCAAAAGACTCTTGAGTTTGTGACTGGGGTTGTTGCACTGTTTTGATAGTAGCTGAAGAAGGAAAGAGGCAGTATCACTTGGCTTGCTCTTTACCTGATAATAAGGAGGCACTGGTGATAGGAGGTCATAATGAAGCTTCAGAATTTACACATGGAAAAAGATATTTCCAGGAAAATGAGGAAGAAGGAAGGTCAGCTTTATGAAATTCAACAGTTGTTATTTCACTGGTGTAATCAACACACCATAGCTCGGGCATTATTCTTTCATTCATTACTTTGTGAAAATTATTTTTGTGCAAAATATTTCCCCCATTTCAATTTAACTTCCCCACAAGGACCCAGAAATGGAAATGGACTCAAGCCGTGCCAGCCAATGGAATTATAAATATTTTTTTCTAGATCTGTCTCCAAAGGATTATTTTAAGATGGTTTAGGAACCATCTCTTCCATTTGCTCCCATATTAACAAACTCTTATGGTATATTATGCATATGTTTCCGAGACACTACCTATTGACATGATGATGATGATGATCAGCCACTCAAGGATGATGACCATGTCACTCAAGGCATTCTTAGAATCATGCCCACTTTACTACAGGCATCTCACATCACAGCATCACACTGATGAAGTGCTGTGGTCATGGTACATTAAGTTGTCGGTGCAAATATTCAATGTAAAAATGTCCTGCTGACATGGATCAGAACCACTAAGAACCATTTTATGGTTTCTGATTATTAAGAAGACGAAATAAAAAACAGCTTGCCATACAGGTAGTGGAGAAATGGCTATGGTACATCTGGAGTCAGATCATTAAATGTATGTCTATGCCTGTAAGAAGGACTAGAGATGTTCTAGGTTATGCTCACCTCAGGCACAGAAGGAAAGACTATTGTACACAGGCAACTAAGCAGAAAGAACTAGGCAGAGAGATTAGGACTAGGATGGTGGAAGTGGTTTGCAGCCACCAATTTTACCTTATGACTGAGAAAGAAGCATGCAGCTTATCCTTCGGTTCTAAAGTCAAGCCTGCAGTTAAATTTATATGCCCATTCTCTGCTCCTAACCCTTCTTTTTTAGTTCTGTGTAATGAAGCTGGTGAGGACTTAAGGGGCTCAGGAGGGAGAATTCTGCTTCATGCTGGAGCTGCCTTACCCAGGCATGGAGAGGAATACAAGTCCTGGTGGCTTTTCCTCTGCACCATGCAAGGACTGTCTTTAATTTTTTTTTGGTGTCACATTGCCCTTTCTGCTGGCTTGTATGTATTTCAGAGATAGGTTATGAAAGCCTGCAAAACTCTTTGACCATTGAATTCTTGGAAAGTCTCTCACTGCATCTTAGTCTGTCCCAGATACACTTGCTAATGTCTCCCCCCTTCTGATGAGAAGAGACTACATTTTGCGCTAAAATGTGCAATGCATTTTATAATATACACAAAGATACTCCAAGAGAGAAGCAAATCTAGTACACTGTTGTGAACATCTCATGTCCAAAACTGCATCTGGGTTTTCTGAGTTGAAAGGCTACTGGTCTGCAACGTCACACAGCTTTAGATCTTGAATTTGTACAATGCTTACAGGTTCCTTGAAAAAAAAAAAAACCAAACAGTGGCATAATTGCGTGACTCATAGGCACTTGCTGCACTCATTGCTTTAATTCCATCAGAAAGGAAGAAAAAAGCAAAACTGCTATGAAACATCCCATTCTACATATTGGAAGGTGTGAACAAAGAAAAGTCTTCAAACATTTCAAAGCTCCTAGTCACTATTCAGCTGAAAAAGTCATAAGAAACACCCATTCATATTTCTAGATTTCATGGGTCAAGATAACCTCTTTAAAATTTGCAGGTCTAGGAAGTGCAGGAGTGCTGACTGACGAGCTGGGACAGCTTTACCTTAGGACAAGCTGAAAAGGTTGGCAGCTTCAGCTGTCCACCCTGCTCCCAATGTCCAGATGTCTAAGCTGCTTGTCAATCAGCTCCCAAACCATTGCAGTTTACAGGGCAGACTTTTCACTGCAACCATCACTGATTTTGGTTTGCCTTAAAAGGGTTCACTGTAAATGCTAGCTTATTTCTGTGGAGGATGACACCGGATAGAAAGAAGTACCTCTATCACCTGCCCCCATACAGGCAGTCGCCAGCAGTCAAAGTCCCAATGTACTTGTAAATGTACTCTGTATTCCTCACCATGCTTTTACAAAAACAGTCAAAGCACTGGAATATGCATTTCATTGCAATACAAACTTAAAGCATGCACATCCTGCTTTTCTATAGAGTTTTTGCCATCAGTCCCTGGAGCTGGTATTAACAAGCACTGTGTCCCTGTACATCCTCCTCTTCTGACCTTAGCCAGCTCCTCTGACCTGCAAAAATAGTGATGGGGCACCTGAGCACTCATCTTGGTGGTCCAGGACACAGGATGCTGAGGCTACACACTCATGCCGCTCTCAACATACCTCCCGTCCCAGTTTCTGAATGCAGTGGTGAACATACGCAAGGAGTTAAAATGTGAAAAAACCATAAGTTTTGAGTGTTCTTCTCTTATATAACCAAATACCTTTTCTTGTCCTTTCCCTTGACCTTCCTGATACCTCTTGTCATGCTCTTTTGCCTCTCTTCTCCTGTCTAGTACCTCCTTCATCCAACCCTAGAGAGCAGAAGCTATGAGAATCATTGTGAAAGGACACTAGTTTTCAGAAGAAAATGTTGTTCCTTAGTTCACCCCACAAGAGTTTCTCAGGTGTACTCTGAAGCTTATTTAGGCTTCTCTTTGTCTCCAGTGACCAGCGGTTAAATTATGCTCTGATAAAAGGAGAAATGAGCCAAATGAAGGGATCTAAATTTAGCTACATGAGAGAAAGCAGCTGATGTAAGTTCTTGATATAAGTTCTCAAACAACCACCTGGACCTGAGTAACTCCTTAAGTAATTCCCTGATATAGCAGTGGTAGGCTCTGCCTAGAGACAGTGTAATAAATTGCCAGAGCACGTTATTCCCTGAGGACACAGCAGGCGAGCGCATTGAAAGCTTCCTTGGGAAAAAAAAAAAAAAAATCACAAAAAAACACACAAAGGTTCAGCCTCTGTCCTTGGGTTTCTGTCTTAGTGCTTCCCCCAGCACAACATAGGCAGACCAGATGATTCAGAAATGAGAACTAGCACCTTCTACACCCTTTGTCACACATTCTGGAGATGTCAGCATGATTCCCCTCCCTGACGATGGCTTCCAGAGCCATCGAATGAAGGCCACTGCTTTCTCCTCCAAAAGAGAGGGGCTATGGCCATCCAACACCAGACGAGGCCCCGGAGCGGCTCTACAGTTTTCCTCTGTTTTGTGCTGGCAGGGGCAGGCAGAGAGCAGCAATGGAGTCTGTCGGGGAGAGCCCACAGGTGGACCATGAGAGGTCAGGACAAAAGAAGATTAAAAGTGTAAATTGTTATACAGTGGCTGTATCCTCCAGCATGAGACAATATTCCTATCAGGACTGGGCAGGTGAGCCTCCTCAGCTGGATGTTGTAGGTGAGGGGAGGCAGAGATGATGCTGTAGGGCCAAGAGCTGCCATCCTCCTGCCCCGGTGGGGCACCCAGAGTCTAATGAGGGGCAGAACATGAAGTAGAGGTGCTTTATGAAGACTTTGAGCCCTGTGTAGGCTTGATTCACGCCTTGATGTATGTGTGGGAGTTGAAGAAAGGTTCAGGGGGTGAGGGAAAGTTCAGCCCTGGGCTGAGCGATGGCCCTGCCTGGGCAGGAAGGGGACGCCCTTGGCCCCTGAGAAGAGTCACTGGAGGTTCATCCCGCCAGGGAGGAATTCCTCCCAGCGGTAGCCGTCCTGCTGATGGATCGCCCCGCTGACGGAGCTGCTGCTCTGTGCCCCCGCCTCTCCCGCAGCTGTGCTCCAGCCCACTGGCAGATGTATGCTGCCACCCACCGTGGCCACTACAGGCACCCGCACCCGAGACATTTCAAGCCCCCTTGATGGAGCAGGGGACAGCACAGGGGAAGCTTGAGCTCACCCAGGAAGCAGAGGTGGTGCCATAGCTACATGGCTTCCTCACGAAATCTGAGCAAAGTTTACATGCTCCTCCCTCCACCTGTTGCTAAAGGGAGCACAGTAGGTGAGGGAAGTTTTTCTGTGAGGTTATCTCTTCAGTCACTTAAAAAGCGCATGAAGTTGTATGTAGAGAGAGACCTGGTCCACAAAGGCTGCATATCTGCCACTGTACCCAACTTTACAGGGCTGGGATGATGCTCCAGCAGTGGGAAAGATCACACTGTCCATATGACAAGATCATATGACCATGGTATCCCATAAACGATGAGACCTTTCAAGCTGCACTGTGGAGCAGGCAAAAAACGTCACCACAGCTCAAGCACTGGTTTGCAGCAGATTTTAGCAGCAAGAGTTTTCTGTTAAACAGAAACAGGGGCTTCAGAACAAATACTTCAAAAATTTTTAAATATATATATTTTATTATATGTTTTTATAAAAAAGTAGTGAGAAATGGAAGTGATTATTTTATCTTCCAATCAAGCCATGATGGATCAAAGCAAGAAAGTGTGTATCTCAAAACTGACACATCCCTAAAAATTTCATGATTGCTGCCATTTGATGTGACACGTCACAGAATTTTATGTCAAGCTGAAGAAAATGTGACAACTTATATGTAGTATTTTCTGAAACAGAGTATAAGTGCAGTATTGAGAAGTGTATCTGCAAGATTTTTAAACTCTGCTTGTTCCTAGACTTAAGAAAAGCAACCCCATATGCTTTAAACTTCTGCACCCCATTAATTAGTCAGAGCTTAAAAGTAATACCAAAAATAATTGGCTGGATTAGAAAAGACTGTGGGTGAGCTGAGAAGTTACCATTGCACAAATATTAATAAATCACTTTTCCTGTAATTAGCAGGGGAAAAAAGAGCGCAATGTGTGAGTTAGCAGTCATTTTGCAAAAGTATGTTGGCTAGAACCTGTCATCCTTCTTCCTTTTTCTTTCCACACACACATCTTTCCAAAGCAAGATACAGCTGCTGATGCCATTCATAAGAGAGAGATCAGCAAGGACAAAACAGGATTTTGAAAAGGTTGGTAGAAAATGAGGAAATAGCCAAATGACCGAGGCTGTTAATAAATGATTAATATTATGCTGTTGTTACCAGAAATGGACTAGTACAGCTTCACAGTCTTTATCCCCATTCTTGAAAGGTGCTATTTTATAGCAATACTAGGCAGTACGGGAGAGCACTAAGCACCCCTTGTTCTTTCTTCAGCACTTTCCTAGATGTAGCTCACATGGAGAGAAAGAATCATAAAGACCTCTAAGCCTTCCCCTAACCTAAGGAGAAATCCAACATTTGTAGGTTTCCAAATTAAAGTCAATAAATAAGAGCAATGTTTTGCAAAACAAAAATAATGTCCTCATTTAAGAGCATCACTAAGAACACTGGCTAATTGTTTTCTTTCAGCAAGCAAGTAAATAGCTATATACATTTCTTGCTTGAGCACACACAAATAATCCAAGGTACAAAATAATCACAGCCTTCCTGATTCAACAGATTTCCCAGAGGTAGATTCTGACATGCTTTTCTCCTGGGTATTTTGTCCACCTTCCCTTGGCATACAATTGTTCTGCTTCCTGGATATATCACTTTTACACTGAAGAGCTCACCTTCCTGTCTCCAGGAACATTGCCTCCTGCCTCTAGATTGCCTCTTATCCCTTTTGTATATGCCCAAGGTTCTCCTCAATTTTTCTAAACAACCTCTCTATTCTGTTTTACCCCCTGGGGAAGCTTGCCGAAAGACAAGTTTTCCTGCAAGTGGGTTTTAACTGTTACATTCTTGGTAAAAAGAAAGNATAAAGAGCATTTCAAAGCACTCAAGCCTTTAAAAGTTCATATACTCATTCTAGATATCCCCTGATCTTTTTGGCTCCTAAGCCATAATATTATGAACTTCTGCTGCCTTATATCTCTGCCCTTTTGCACACACAAGTTCCATTGACTTCAAAGGGAGCTGTGCATGCACAACAGTGACATGTAAAGTCTCCTCAATCCTTTAATCTTCCAAGAATTTAGTATTTATTACTATCTCAAAATAAAACCCTTTTTTTTTTTCTTAAAAAAAATCTAAGAATATTGACCATCTCCCCAGCAAAGCACTTAGGCATGTGGTAAACTTTAGGCAAATAAATAGTCCAATTCACATCCCGTAAGATAAATTCACTTTTAAATCAGTAGCACTGCTTACATTTTTAACGCTAGGCATGTGTTAACTACTTACCAAATCAAGACCATAGGAAAGAAATTCCTTCAGCAAAGATACCAGTCAGAGCACAGGGAGTATACAAACTCCTTAACTCTTGCCTCCCAAAAAAATGGGTTAATAATTGCCAGCATTTGTAACAATATCTGGGCTTGTGCATTACAGTCACTTGGGGCAAACCTTAGCCTACCCCACGCTCTTCCCACAAAGGAGGACTGGAAGGTTCTGTGAATGGTGCAGACCATGGGCAGTGCCAGCAGCCATCCAGCCCCATTCTGGCCTGCAGACAGGACCCGCAGCAAAGTGACAGCCCATCTACCGCAATATGTGCGTGGGCAAAAGTCAAACTGGTTCACATGAGGTCAATGGCAAAAATCCCACCAACTTCAACCACTTTCTTTGGGTAATTAACTTTTCTTTGCAGTGGCCCCATACTTTCACACTTGTCTTCACACTCCAGATATTCTATAATTGCCACAATTATTATTCTTGCATACTCTACAGTTTTTATTGGCATCACCAAACAATGAGAATCAAATAAATACTGATATGTATTCATAACTGATTCAAGAAAATCTTGGGGTTGAGACTCTGGGACTGAGAAGTTTTTTTACCCATAGAACATTTTTGCGCAGTAGAGAAAGAAACAAAGAGAAATGATGCTGTTTATTTTGATGATTCTGAGAAGCTAAAATTCACCCCGCTCATCCCAGGAGCAAACAGCTGGCAAACAGCTGACAACATAGATATCAGTCAACTCCCACATATCTCACAATATAATACAATAAATATAGGTAATAATGATATGACATGACAGGATGTATCTTTGATTGGATGTGTTAAAAAAAATGAAATCTTACAAAGAAGTATATGGAAAAGATTCCAAGAAGTCTTCCTTTCTCTTTTTGCCTCTCTTGCTTTCCTACTTTCATAACATGGTTGCATATTTGTGATTTTTCTGTAAATCATGGTTTCTATTTAAAACATTTTTCTTTAATTTCCATATTCCCAAAAAGTCATTTTACTATTTATGTGGTCAAATCCCTCCTAATGTGATTTGATGGCACATAAATAGTAATATGACTTTTTATGTTGTCCATTGCTTATGTAGAGTTTTCAGAAACCCTATATTATAGCCTGTATTAAACCCTGATAATTTTCAGGGGTCATCATTATAATATATGGCTGGAAGACTGCTATTGTGATGCTGTTGTCAGCCAAAAACCTTGCCTTCAAATGTGTGCCACAACCATAGTATAACATAAATCAAAGTATGTGTCTGCCTAGCTATATATCCATTCTGTAACTTCAAATATTTTTATAATCTCGGGTGCAGGACGGGGCACTGGGGACGTTTTATAACCGTTCTTGGAAACAAATAAAGGTTAAAAAAATATTTTCAAATCTGCATGTTATAATCCATAATCCTATAGCACAAATGTGTTTCCCTGTACATTCTTAATAAGGGCATAAGTTTACTTTGGGTGGTAATCCTCATGCCACTGTATGTAACTTTCTGTATCTACCACTAATCTATTAACCCCTGAACAAACCACTTGGCAACTCATTTACCCTCACACACACTCTCATGCACAGACACAAATACAAGTGTTTCTGCATCAGCTGATGAAGACCTCCCTGGCATGATTATGCTAGCTGGTGCCAGGTGACAGACAATGCCAAGTGGACATATCTGGATGGAGGTGTTGATGTAAGACTCCCATCCATACAGGTGCATGGATGTGGTATTTTGACTCAGAGTCACACTCTGGTTTGAAGGCAAACACTGAACCTATAGCCCTTACTCCAATGTGCTCCAGAAAATTTAAAGACATTAGGACTTCCTTTGTCCCTTTTGCATTTCCAGATCTCCTATCATCTTGGTTTAGGAACACCAGTTAGTTCTGGCTGCATCTTCAACTATGGGGCTCTGTTCATTTTATTTCGGATATTCCTAAACATCACAATGTTTCCACTTCAGATTTGGTTTAGAGCAGGAATGAGGGGGAAAAACGTGAACCTTGAACATGCAATGCAGTTCTGTGGGTACTAACAGACCAGGGCTCTTCTCTGCTCTATGAACAGTGTAGGAGCCTGAAGGCCCTTTTGAAAAAAAAATACCATCCTCTGCCAAAGCATCCCCTTCCTGCAAAGAAATTCTGTATTGGAGAATACATGGAAAAATCTAGAGGACAGTGCCCTCCATCCCCGCAGTAGCTAAGTTTTTATGAAGCTGCCTACGGCCAAGTTCTGCAAAGCTTTATGGAGTGTGCATCTTCCTCACGCCACTAATTCCATCAAATCTGATCAAGCTAACTGTGGGAGTTAGGACTACAAACACAGGATCAGGACTATAGCATGTGAAATCCTCAGAGATGAAAGTGCGACATAGTTTGAAAATAGTATTTCTATTAATAATGAATGTTCTCAATTTATACCAGATTTTGTAATGTTTCTGGGTACGCCGTGTTCTTCTGTTGTTGTCCCAGATGCTCTCCTTTCTGACTGATTTGGTTCCCTTTCACAAACAAGCACCCCCTGCTTGCCCTGGGGAAGGCACTTAAGGGAAAAGGGCAGTTAAAATTGCAAAACCAGGGAATTGACTGTAATAAAGTGCAGGGAAATTCCATGTAAATGTGGCCCTTAATTTCTTAGGACTCTGCAACTTATCAGTACCTTTCAACAGGGCTAATGTCAGGTACTGTACAGCATTCCTTATTTTCAGAAAGCTGTTTCCTAAGGTCCAGATGATGTTATAAGTGGTATAACATGACTCAAAGTAGTTTTGCCAGATGTGATATCCCCTGTTGCAGCCTCAAATAGACTGAGAATGAGGAATGCATGCTCCATTAATTTCCATTGGAGTGAAGAATGCGTTACTCCTTTGCCATTCCCATACTAAGAAATCTTCACATAGTCACAGCTTTATTTTCTTTATTCAGGAAGCCATATATTCAAGCATTCTCCTGTACTTGCTTTTTGATGATGTTCACTGACTTTTTCCTTTGTCACTCCTGCAACACATACGCACAATCCTGTCTACATACACCGGCACAAATTATGTCCTCAGGGGAATATCTACAATGACCTGTTACTTTGGGTATTTCATAGCTGGTTTTCTCCTTCCAGTGATTAAACCCACAAATTTAGTTAATGTACAGAGCAGGTTTCATGCATAAATCTACTCCTCAATAATTGCTTTTAAAATGCTGGAACCACTTTCAGATGCTGTCATCCATTTCTTAGGTGGTGGCCTCCTTCTTTTGTGCATTCAGTAAATCAAAATTTACATGACTGTTTCCTACCAGACATTTGTGTAAGGTAGATCACTTCTCTGTGTGGTCTTTTTAAATAGTATTTTTGGCATATTTGGGAAAAGACACATATATAAATAAAAAGAAATGACTGGAAAAGCTCCTAAAAGATGGTACCGCTGAACAGTCTCAGATATGTGAACAGACAGAGAAGCTCGTGTCATGTCTCTCTCACATTGTTACACCGGTCATTACAAATCGTTCATCTCGCACCACCATTCTGAAGTGTTACTTTATTATTAAAAGTGTCAGTAACTTGGTCTTTTCTGAATTAACTCCTCTTCACCTCTAAATGACAAGAAAAAAGGATATGTATCTTTTTAGCCAGTCAGCAGAACTGCGCTAATTCACACTTTGCTAATCCCCACACTCCACGATTCACACACAGAAAATGGTGGTCTTTCACTGTGAAGCTTAAATGGCACGAATGGTATTGTAATAAATCCCATGTTACTACGATTTCACCGAGAATATAAATATCTGTTACAAACTGTTTATGAGCATACTGGAGATGTACATCTAGGTAAAAGCAAATTGCTTGTGTTAAAAAAAAAAAAAAAAAANCAAAAAAAAAAAAAAAACCAAACAAACAAACAAAAAAAAACCAAAAGAAACCAAACAGTAAATACAACCTGCTTTTGGTTGCCATAATTTCTGAAAGTTTCTTCATTTACCACTTTGGAAATTCAGTAACTGTCCCTGGGCTGCCTTATCCCTGCTACAAATGGAGGAATGTTCACAAATGTGTTTCTACCATTCATGCCAGACTTTGCCAGAGATGTTACACATTTTCAGTATTCGGTGGCTATATCTCTTTGTTAAAGTGAGTTTGAAACATGCCTAGAGTTTCTCAGAAGAATATAAAGTGCACCTCGAGAGGTTAACTCTCAGTTCATCTCAGGTACTCACTTCCATCGTAAAAAATTATTAGCAGAAAGCGAGAGATGTAGCCCAGATCCTCAGCTGATGTAAGCCGATATACTTCCACTGATTTCATAAACTGTGCTGGGTTATTTCAGAGGAGGATCTGTCACAATTCATCACTACTTTGAAAATTGTATGGGGTGATAATCACAGAGAATATTGCTACATGTCTGACATATTGCACCAATATTGCTCAAACGTGTTTTTTTCCTTGTGTAGCAAGTTGCTTTGCAATGCATGAACAATACTAAAATTAGGATGATGCTAGTAATTTCCTGATTGCTAAACTAATCTCATAGTCTAAAAGCCTGAGTGCAGGAGAAACAGGTAAAAAGCTCTCAGATTCATGAAAAGAAACAAACACGCCCTTGAAATAAAATGAAACCTTTTAAAAGATATGAAGCTGAGCTCCAGTTCACAGAAATTGCTCAGTGGTTTACAAAATCACTGGAATGTTTACCAGCACAACCAAGGTTGGAAGCATCACCTGCCAAAAGCACTGCGAGCAAAGAGGCAGCAGCAGAGGGCCACCATCACCACTGTGAGTCACCCATGCCCTGATACCCAAGAGCCAAGACTGCTCCTCAGACATCTTTCTCATCAGTGTAACCAGGCAGCCCTCTGGGGCTTCCTGGCATTTCAGGTGTTTTGAAAGCAGTGAGTAGTCTGGCTGCCTGTTAGGTCTGGGACCAATTGTTGTTCCAGGAGGGGTTCTCAAACTGCCTAACCCAAACATATGACTGGTTGTAATGAGATCTTCCTTGCAGGATTTCTTAATCAGACTAAGGTAAAAAAGAATGTGGAAGTCCAGCTAATGAAGATTGTCTGTTGGAAATCCTCCATGCCCTCTCTACTACAGTTGTAGTTTTCCCTTTTGCTGCCCTTCCTTGCTGCCTTTTCATTTGGCTCCTGCTCTAATCCCATCCCAGACAGTAAAATTATGATATTTTTATTAATGAAAATATGGGCTTCTGTTGTTTACACCTTCCTCTTCCTTCAGTGGCATCACTTCTCCCTTTTCCTGCTCTGTTCACGACTGTGGCTAGTGCTCTTCTTCCCGCACTATTCCATGACCATTCTGTCCATTATCCCAATTCTGATTGTTCTTGTTTGTTTTGTCAGATACCGCTGCTGTTGATTCTTCACTCAACACTACCTTTGCCAATGCCACAGCACGCACTGACACCTCATTTGAAAGCTCATCACATAGCAGAAGAATTACTTGAATTACAACAGAAGTAAGGGAGGTAATCACAGCACAATTGCGGTCACCTAAGTCAGCCATGGGTGCCTGAACATAAGTAACACTGGCAGTGAGCTTACATCATCAAGTCTCTGATTACATGTACTGAAGGGGAAGGATAGCAATCCAGAAGCAGGAGCTATGTTCCCTGTTCCATCGCAGGTTTGCTGCCCCCCTGCAGCCCATGCAGGTTAATGGTGGAGCAGATATCCATCTGCAGCCCATGGAGGATGCCACACTGGAGCAGGTGGATGCCTCAAGGAGGCTGTGGCCCCATGGGAAGCCTGTGCTGGAGCTGGCTCCTGGTAGGATCTATGGCCCTGTGGAGAGAGGAGCCCATGCTGAAACAGACTTGTGACCTCTTGGAGGCTGAAGGACTGCACCCCATGGAAGAGATTCACACTGGAGCAGTTTGTGAGGAACTGAAACCTGTGGTGAGGATTCATGTTGGAGAAGTTTGTGGAGGACTGTCTTCCATGGGAGGGACCCCACACTGGAGTGGGGGAAGAGTATGAGGAGTCCTTTTCCTGAAGAGGAAGGAGCAGCAGAGAGAGACAACATGGGGTCTCAGCTGAGACCACAAACTCTATTTCTCGTCCTCTTGCACCACTTGGTAGGGAGGAGGTAGAAAAAATGGGGAGTGAAGTTAAGCCTGGGAAGAAGTGAGGCATGAGAGGAAGGTGTTTTTAAGATTTGGTTTTACTTCTCATTATCCTACTCTGATTTGATTGGTAATAAATTAAATTAATTTCCTAAAATTCAACTAAATCAAGTCTGTTTCGTCCATGACAATAATTGCTGAGTGATCTCTCCCTCCCTTATCTTGAGCCATGAGCCTTTCATTACTCTCTCCCCTGCCCAGCTGAGGAAGGGAGTGATAGAGCAGCCTTGGTGGGCACCAGGTGTCCAGCCACAGTCAACCCACCACAGCGAGTCACCTTGGGTAGCTGTTGGGAATTTTGCTCTTGTGTCAGCTCATTGGATGCCACTGTACCTATGCTGCAGAGTGCAGAACTGAAGGCTGAGGCACGTGCAGACTATGGTTATGAAGACCAATAAAGAGCAGAGGTCGTTACCCCCTTTCCACCACCTAATTTCCCAAGCCCTTCTTTTTACTATACACTGTTTGACTTCAGTTTTATGAACCGCACTGAGCTGAATGAAGAGTTCAAAGCAGATGGACTAATTTACTTCTTTCTCCTCACAGTCTTTCTATGGATGGACTGTGGATTCTTCCCCTTTACCAATTAACAGAGTTTATCTGACAGAGCGTTTTTCATAAAACAGTTAATCAGGAGTATTCAAAATTATAAGCCAAATTACTTAACTAATACTGACCACATGAGAAACATGTTCTTTTCCTCTTTCACCTGATTGGGTGTATCTCCACAGCAAATATTTATATCTACACCATTAACATTCTACTTCAGCCTATTAGAGTTTTGGTGCTCTACTCTACTTGTAGCTCTAATAATTTAAGAAAGCTCTTTTAAAAAATTATTTCAAAACATATATCTCTATAATAAATAAAACAGATAGATTACCATCAATCTGGGCACTCAAAAATTATTGCAAAGCATGAGAGTTTCTACTTTCCCTTCAAATGATTTCTAATGTGGTAGTATAATCCTTCCTTCTCCATTTATTATCCTATTTATAATCTTCTACTAACCTTTATGTTACCATTTGTTCCTAGTGCTTACTCAAATAGGGAACCTGAACTTAAATCCTTCCCTGGGGTCTGGCAAAGATTTAGGTGCCACTGACTGCCGCTCTGCCCTTCCTCACATGGCAGACCAAAAACTATGTGGATTTATTCTTGCCCACAAAGATTCTTTCCCATTCAAAGATATTCAAAGTGCCACAGGCACATAAAAGGTATTCCTTTGGCTGTATGGGCCCATAAACACTTCACTGAGAGCAGAACCTTGTTTTCTCAATGGACCTATGTGGGTAAAATTGAATACTATGGAGGGAAGTAAAATCAGGTTATAAAAATGTACCCACCCATCACTTAAAGTAGTGTACATGCCACAGGCTGATCTTGTCTTGTGCTGCTTTGCATCCAGAGTAGCTCCGTTAAGAATATCACATCTTGGACTTGCCCCGTGCCACTAGGAGCAAGAATTTGATTGCAGGCAGTCACATCATATAGTTGGTAAGCAGAGGTAACCTTGATGTGGACTTTCTAATCCCACCTACATAAAGCCTACTTACCTTATACATGCTCTCTTAGACATGCAGCCCAGGTAATCCCCAAGTTCCAACGAACATGTATTTTCTGGTCTCATAGCCCCCCCCCATTTCATTTTTGTTCAATGCTTTTGGATCACAGTCTGTGAGCTATTTCAGCCATGAGCCAGAACAGTCTGCACAGAACTGCTCCCACAGATGATGATACGATGAGATACAAGATGTGATGATGCCAGTATCTGCAATTGGTATATACGGCCTTTATGGCTGATGCAATGAAAACACGGAAAAAACTTGCCTGGGAGGAAAGCTTTCTGCTCTCTGCATTTTGGGGTTTTGGTGCATTTTCTGAGAACTTGCTCAGCCAAAGGCAGAAAGCTTCAATTAAAGTTTCCACCATGACCAGACCTCAAACCACGCTTATAGCACCACTGCTACCCAGCTGGTTGCTCAACCATGTCAAAGTCAAGCATGTATGTACTGAGACCAGGACTTGCAGAGGGATGGAAGGAGGGAAAAAACTTTCTCCTCCAGCTCCCACAGCAGGCTTCAAGCCCTACATTCCCCGCACCTCATTACACATCATCCTCAGCTTTCCACACTCACCTCTTGCTACCCAGGCTCCCATCTCAAGACAGCTTGCTGCCAAGGAGATCTGCTAGGGCGGTAAAGCACCCAAGGACACAACACCCCTGTGAAGAGGAGGAATGAATGAAGGCTTACCCCTGGCAGGTACCCACAACCAGCAACATGCATTTGATTACCAGAGCAGGCCTGAAGCACCAGCCAAAGCAAGGAAAGGCAGGCTTTGCTCCTAACAGGCAGCGAACTCCACAGCCCAGCACACCTCCAGCCTGACAGTCAGTGCCAAAAGCAAATACTTGTTCCATCAGCATCCCAGACGCGCAGCGAGTGGAGCAAGGGGAGAGAGCGGTTTCAGGCAGGAGGAAGGGAAGAAAGGAACTAAGGAGTATGTGCACCCACATGTGATGCTCTGACAAACAGCCGTGTGATTTATCATCATACTCCCACTTGTAACTCTAACCTAACAGTGTGTCATCTTTACTTTTCATGTTATTTATTTACAAGTGCATTTTCAGTATCAACCCTTTCATTCATTAATCCTAATGTGGCCTTTTTCAATGTCTACTTACCATTTTAAATACTTACTATAATTTACAGGGCTTTCTTGAACACATCCAAGGTATATTATATGGGGCTAGCTTAATGGAAAGTCTTGTACACCAAAGCAGGAAAAAAAGCACATTTAATTTATGGTGGCTTTGAATTTTGCTCATAATTTACTTCTGGAGAACTATTCATATAAAGCCACACCAATGAGAATTTTCAGTGGCAACGTAGGAGGAAAAAACCAATAAATGCTGATCTTATTATTCATTTTTATTTTGAAAGCTTTCCCATGTTGCATTCTGGGATTATGTAAACTACTTATAACTTAGCAATGTAATTTTGGCATCTCAATATGAAGGAAATGCAGTGTAATGGCATACACGCCATAGCAAGACTTTGTTTCAGGTGTGGTCATAAGAGCAATATCTAAAGAATCACAGGATTTCAGTCATGAACACCCGTGTCAACAGGAGTAGAGGAAGCTCAGCATAAATACTCATGCCTAAAATCTACAGCAGTCCCAAGCAAAGATAAGGCTCTTTCAGCTCACTCCTTCCTTCTGCTAATTCATTAACAAAGTGGGGCAATCACCAATTTCTGCCCCACAATATCAATCCTAGTGTAACCCCATGAAACAGTGAAAACAGGTGGGGCTGATGACGTAAGGGACAAAATAAGAAACATTGCATGGGTTTGATTTTTTTTTTTTTTTGCAAAGCATCTCATTCTAGGCAAATGTCCCACTTTAATCACAGAGAAGCAAGACCCTAAGAAGCCTTTCCTACCCAAGCATTTCAATGAAATGTATTGAAGAGGGGAAAAATTGTCACCAAAACACAGGCACAAAGCTCAGCAGCCACACCGGTGATGCTGTGGGAGTGCATCAGGGTTTCACCCCCATGGAGTACCCTTTCTCCGGAGTGCCTCTCCTCACAGCTCAGCCCCCAGCCTAATGTGTGCTGCCTTCAGTCCTGGCTGGCAGAGAACTGTTGTGCCTCAGCCTGCAGAAAACGTGGATGGGATAAAACACAGTGGTAACTCTGCCTCATTCCACAGGGGAAGGGTGCCGGTTGCAGGCAGAGGATGCAGCCAGGTTGCTGTCAGCGGAAACAGTGGCTCACCTGCCTGCATCTGCCTGCCATGCAGTGGGGCATGGGCTCCCTGCTCCCTCCCATACTTTGATCCCCACCGTCTTCTGCTCCATCCCCAAAGTCTCCCTGACACCCTCTCTATCTATCCTTTCCCCAGCCCCCCGCCAGGATATTCATGAGGTGAGAGGACAGCTGGGAGAGAGACCAGAAGAAGTCAGGTATGCTCCACTGTGAGAGTTTCTTGGGCTTCTGCCAGTGTGCTTCTGATTCTGAAGCCTGACAGGCAGAGAAATCTGGCCAGCATGATCCCATCGTCTAATATTTTCCATGTAGTTGCGGAGCTAAGGCTGGTGGAACATTTTCATAAGTCACCAAAAGAAAGCAAAAACCCTTCCATCACTCCACCTCTGGCTGCTTAAAGACCGTCTGCTTCTCGCATGAACAGACCTTAACAATGTTTCACCTTTGAGAAAGATGATTTCCGGTCACTGTTTGCAGTGGACACAGGAAATCAGTTTTGGAAAAGCATATTGGCACAGCTCTTCCAGGGATGTGTGATCCTGCAGGTCTTCCTCAGCACCACAGTAAATCCACTGCACTAGCAAAGAGGCCCTAGAAAACCTACTTGTCATGGATGTCTTTTATGGCAGTACCTTGAACTCAAATCATAAATGTCTGGAAATATGAATATCCTTAGAAGACAAGAAATAGTAAAATAACTGCCCTCATCCAATTTTATTAGAAGACTCCTTTGTTCAGAAAAGTTCTGGCCTGAGCAGTATGTGTCACATCAGGGCTAAACAAGTTTAATTTGATTTTATACTTCTCCATGAGTCTTAGCATTTTGCCTTTCACCGAGTATTATGACACAGGGCTGATGCAGTTTGTAAGGGATTTTAAAGACTGAGTGCAAAAGATCCTGCAAAGCAAAAAAGATTACCCTTTATTGTTAATTTAAATAATAGCATGAATGCTCAGAATGTTTTGCCTCAGTCTTCTTTTTTTTATTTTCTAATGACCGCCCATTTGCAGTCATAGTTTTTTTCCTGCAATTTATTGTGCCTGCTATATAGAAACTGTGTGTTGCATTTAATTGTGACTTTGGCTGATAGTGTTTTGACATCTGGCTCCTCAGTTGTTCTTGCAGTTATGAAGGCTCTTTTTAATACTTGCTCATTGGTCGTTAAGTTTGGCCAAACAATTTCAGGAACTCAAAAAAGGATGTATTAAAGAGTTTGGAAGATAAACATCGCCCCAGTATTGGCACTTCACCAAGAGAAGTCTCTGGAGACTCATTTGTGGCTTTGCCACAAGTAGTGAGTAACGTACGGCACACACTGTGTTGCTTCAGAACTGGATCAGGAATTGCTTGGACCTAGACTACAATCAAGGGTGTAATTTCCACATGTAGAGGCATACCCAGCTTATGTCTCACCACAATGAGCATGCAGCAAGGCTTGGAACAAGAACTTGTGCCTCCCCTTCCAGGAAGGCTTGTGTTGCTCACATCCAAGCCCAGGCTGCCCCAGTTGACACTGCAGAACGTTTCTGCAGTGTCAATCAGCTAAATGAAGATTAACTTTGGGAATCTCCATCCTACTGCTTTAACACTCACTGCAATCAGAGGTACAAAATACCTATCCAGTCCTTGCTTCCTTCTGCAAGGGAAAAACAAAATGGATGAACAATATAAAGCCCAACCATAGTTAATCCCAGATCTGAGGAGTACTTTAGCTGACTGAAAATGAACACATGAAGAAAAAGGCCCAAAACTAATAAATAGGTTCTTGGTAGCCTGTTCAGGGACAAGAACTCTGGCAAAGATCAAAGGGAGATATGGGGAGGACGCCAAGGTAGAGCATAAGCAGCTTCAAGGAGGAAAAGAAATAGTGGAAAGGTATTCCCTGAGATTTCCAGGAGGTTACTGGGAAGGACACAGAGGTGGACAGAGGCAGAAAGCAAGTTGTGGAGACAGGAAAAGAGGCTGCTGTTTAACAGAGAGTAACGTGAAAGGAGAGCAAGTGAGATTCTCTACTCACCACCAGCGAAGGAGAATAAGTCCCCCACATGCAAAATTGAAAACTGGTGTATATCCTGGACAGTGGGGGCCAGAGATGGGGGACACACACACCGGAGTGAGAGATAAAGGCTGTTGAGTGGCCAAGGAACCATTCCTCCCAAAAGACAAGCAAGCTACCGCCCAGCACCAGGAGCAGGGGAGCTAGGAGCAAGCGGAGTCCCACTGAAGGAGCTGCTGCTGAGCCAGTGGCACTGGTGCTCATTTCAAGTCATCAAACACATTTCTCTGATAATTCAAATGAAATCTGGAAACACTGTGCTGGAAATACAAAGGAAGAAACAGTAGAGTCCCTCTGCAGCACTGGTGAGACTGAAGGGAGCTGACTAACTAAACCTGAGGGGAAAGAAATTCTATTTTTTGAGGTAAAGTATGCATAAGGGATTAATATATCTGAGTATTTGTTTCCCTTAACTTTGCTGTAATACTCTCTGTGTTGATCTAGTGAACAACAACAAAAAATAAAGTTAAAATAAGGTTGAGTACAGCCATTCAGCTGTCAATCTAAAATCTTATTAGACATGTTTGTCCTCAGATTCAAGTATAACATTTTTTTGATTGATAGAAAATGACAGGTAGTAAAGTTATGCAATTATGCATGGAGGTGACATTTTTTCTCCAATAACACTTTAGGAATGTAAGAATTTTGTCATCCTCACTACCTGCCTTGTTGAGAAGATGTGATTTACACTCTTATCTTGGGGGAAGGGAAAAAGAATGGTTGCTACCTCAGCGTATGATCTGTGCATATTTTAAATTGGAATATACATCCTTTTTATAGTACTATATCCAGGCATCTTTTCTGAGGAGAGCTTCTTTGGGGCTGGATGCATTTTTGGAACCACATCCAAGCATGAGGCTGACGTACTGTAGCAAGAAAAAGTCCTGCCATAACGCCCATGTACTGGACACTGCCCAGAGCCAAACACAGTTCAAATTTTTGACCAGTCCTTCCCCATCTCAGGGTGTAAGAACTGCAAATTCCTGCAGGTACATTGTTTTCTTTAATTTTCTGCTGCCCAGCACCTGACACCTGCAAATTGGTTGCATTACAAGGACAACCATGCATATATTGCAAAGTTCACAAATTCAACACTCACAAATGAACGATAATTAACATTAACAGAGCAAATCTCAGAGTTTAATGCAAAATGTCAATTCTCTCTCCAATTGAAACTATGGTCTACGTATATTACCAAAAAATGGGTAAAGCAGAGAAGATCTCTTTAGGAGTTATGAGACATAGAGGGGACAGCAACAGCAACAAAAAAAAACCCCAAAACAACCCCCTAAACAAAACAAAAAGGCTATTAGATTGTTCTTAATGGCTGTTTTAGAAAGCAGTTCCCTGCAGTCTCAGCCAACAGTGATGTCAGTCACTGCTATGAATCCAAAGCAATGTACCTGCCCCAGTCCCACTGCCCACAGTGACACAGGACCTAGCAGGGGACAGGATTAAGCTTGCGTAAAATGCAGGGAGCACCTGGGCTGAACTGGGCTATGCATTTCTGAAGATGCAGCAAGGAAAAGCACCACCCTGCAGCATCATCCTCCTTGATGGAGCAGGCATTAAGGCACACTAATACTAAGGCAGCATTTCAATACGTAACTGATAAATATCTAGGAATTAGGGTAATATTAAACCAAATGAGATGTTTGAAGCATTCTCTATGAGGAAATATTCCCATATTTGATTTTAACATTCTAACAAGGAAATTCTAACAAGGAAATCTGGCTGCACAGCTACCAGTATAGGCGATAAAAATAGATGTTAACTCCAAGCACATGGTTCTCACTAGAAATCTAAGATTACACTTATGTTCACAGTGTAATTTTCTGAGATTAATCTTGGTCTAAACACACTGGACAGCTATTGGCCTTTTAACCTAAGTGGGTTGTTAGATCACGTATATTGCAGAAATACTTTAGCACCTCAGAATCAGGTACAGTAGGACACATAGTGACAGAAATTATCTAAACTTTCACCCCAGATCAATGGGAATACTCTTACTTCTCCCAACAGGAAATGAATATTTTCCCTAAAAATGATATTCCTTCAGACCATATATGCTTTCAGTTCTGAATTTTAAATTTTGTTTAACCTTCTGGCTTATATTGGAAGAAAAAATTAAACATTTTCTCAAATACTAGTTTGGGAAAGGTGGTTTATTACACTGTTTTCACTAAGATTTTCTCCAGCATTTTGCATTTGTCATTTTGTACCTTGTTGCCTTTTGATAATTGTCTTTAGCATCATGGCCAAGCACTGGCAGCAGATGCACACAATAGCAGCAGATTGCCTATTATTTTTATAAAGAAATGAACGACGGGAGTGATCAGCTAATGTAGTTCCTCACCCATTCAGTTACCCCTGGGAGTTCCTTTACTGGCTGATCTACTCATTAGTCAGGGTTAAGGTAACACTGCCAGAAGAGTGCTTTGGGAGATGGAAACCACCAGGGGCCAACTCGATGGCAATGGTGGCCCCCCACCTCTGCTGAGATAGAAGGAATTAAAGGTGCAGAGACTCACTAGATCACACTGCAGGATCCTTCCCCTCCAGCTGGAGGAGTCTTTTACTTTGTTCTACGTGACAGCTCCAGACACGAGAATGTTCTCCTTTTCTTATGAAACCCATTCTGTAATCAAAAAGGTGGAAATGTATAACAAAACCCCCTCACAACTAAAAAATGTTTCTTGATATTCCATCTAAATCATCTTCTGATCTTCATCCCATCAAAACCTCCGGGGTCATCCTAAATCATCCTGTTCCCCACTTGGTGTTTATGTCTTTCTGTAACTTATACACCATTAAAGTGTACTTCTAATCAAAATATAATTCACTAAATCTTCTTTATAAATGAATCCCCTGAGACTCTTAATCATTTGGATTACTCTTCTCTGGACTGTCTCCAATTTCTTGACAGCCTTCTGAGATTGACAGGTCCCAAACTGTACACAATATTTTTGATGCAGACGCAACAGTGTTATATACAAGGAAACCACCAGTCGAGTTTGTCAGAGGGCCCCTTGAGGAAACCAAATGGCACTGGTTTAATCTCTTTCTTACAGAAGAAAGCATTGTGATTTGACATCTTAAAAGTAAAGCATTTTCATTTTTACTTTTGAAATAACTTCCCATTTTGCTTTTTTGAATAATGCATTTTATTATTTGGACACATGTTCTGCATTCAGGCTGGAATGCAGCAATCCCTGATCTGAACAGTTGCATGGAGTTTTGCTGGTTTATTTTCATTTAACTACATATCATCACCCAGCCTGTCATTTACAAGGCTTGTAATTACTTTATCATTTACTGTTATCACTTATCAACTTTGCTTTAGTTCAGACAATGTAGAAACCTAGTCTCCAACTCTCCACCTTGTCTTCCTCCACCCTTTCTCACATCATTATCAAAAATGTTAAATAGAACTAGACTTAGCTCTGGTGCTTGTGAAGCACTCCTGGAAGAAGTGTCCGATAACACCTCAATTTATCATTTACCTTATTTTATGTTCCTTCAGTTCATTCTTGGTTTACGTGACAATGCTGATGTGCATCAATGCTAAGTCGTACTTCAAGTAAGATTTAAGGAGGCCCTGTACTATGTGTTTCAGAAAAGTCTAGGTGCGTTACCTTCCTTTACTGCTTTTGCCTACTTTTTTAACTTGATCTGAAAAAGCAGTAAGGTTTGCTTGTCATGATTTATTCTGTAGAAACTCTTGCTGTTAATTGTGCTTATGGTTCAATTTCTATCTTAATATACATGCCATTATATTTTATCAGGGATAGAAATTGGACCAGTGAATGGTTAGTGCCTGGATTGTTTTATCTTTCCATTTTTTTAACTCTACCTTTTAGAAGTTCAGTATTTAATTTCGTTTTTCCCCCCAGCCCTCTGGTACTTTCCCATCACACTCTGTAACTTTCTGTAAGTAATTGCCAGTGTTTCTGTAAGTTCATTAGCTAATTCCCTTAACACTCTGAAATGCATGCACACCTGCTGATCTGTATATATATTCAGATGTTTTAAGTATTCTCTTACCTGCTTTTCATCAATAGCTTTGACAAAGTCGTCATTGCTTCTTAATTATCTATTTCTCCTTCCCTTATTTTTCTTTTTTAACAGATTTTTATAAAGCATTTCAGTAGTTTACTCATTTTGGAACCGTCATTGATTTAATCTTCCTCCTCATTTATTAATGAGTCTACTTTCTCTCCAGTATTTTTTGTTCTCTTAATATATTTCATATGCTTTTCTTCTTCTCTTGAACCCCCTTGGCTATTGCTAACACATTTCTCTTCTTGTTCTCCTAATAAGCCTTAATCTGGGGAGTTTTCTTCTTGGTACTGCTTTTTGATATGGGACTGGGGGAAGGTGGTCTTCATTTATTTATTTACTTACTTACTTCTTTCTCTGTTGCCAGTAAAGAGCTGTGGGGATTGGTTTGTTGTTTGTTTGGGTTTTTTTAATATCTAGCTCCTTCATTTTCTTACCACACTTACACATTGCTGCTGTCTGTCTTTTATTAGACAGCACCTACTTTTGCTCCTGGTGCCAGTAGGGTTGCCTTCTGATGAAAATCCAAATTCCTGCCTTCCTACCCTGGCCCATTTGTTTGTTTACTCAACTGTCACGTATTTCCCACCCTCTAAATCAGGAATCAGTCTGTCTAACCTTTCAGTACAATACAGTGTATCTTGTGCCTGCTTGGTACCTTTAATCCTAAAAGGACTAGAAACAGTAAACAAGTGTGGCTGTTTGTGTGGATGTGATCCTGATCCTGCCTTCTGCCACTTTCATTTGCTTTTCGCTGGTGGCATCAATAAAAGCTGGACATCTCACCTTGTTCATGCCTCCTCTAACATCTCATAACCAGAATGAACTTTTGGAGTTAACATTTTTCCTGTTAACAGATACCTCTCATCCCTTGACATGAGCAACGATCAGTCCAGGCTCCCCGAGACCCAAGCTTTTAAATGAGGCAGCCATTTAGTTGGGGAGCTGGGAAACTAGGGAGCACAAAAGGAGGGATTTGTCATGGGAGATGGTGGCTGGAGAGGGCTGGGTTACCTCTTCGTTCTGTAAAAGCAGGAGCAATGACTTGGGCAATGCAGGGGGAGAGTGAAAACAGTGGGTGCAGAAACAGCACATTGTACGTGTACATTGACTCTTTAAGCACCACAAGGAGCTATTAATGCAGAAAGTTTTGCCTGAGTGAATTCATAAAAGAGAAGTTCCAAACAGGTGAAAAAGATGAGGCACTGAGGAAGAGAGTAGAAAAATTTGTGTTGTAGAATAAGAGGGCCAGGAACCAGAGCAGAAAAGGGAGGGAAATTTACATTCAGTAAACAGTAAGAAATTAAGAAAAAGGACTGCAGTTATGAAGAAGGGAGAGACCTGAGGTTCCCACGAAGAAGCAGGTGTGCCTGACTGTGAAGGATAATCAGGAAGACTCTCTCCAGAGGTGATCAAGAAACTGGAAGAGTAAACTGCATGCCTGAGAGTGTAGGCTAGGTTGGGTGCTGGAAAGTGAAGAATCTTCAGCACCAAGAGCACTGTCAGATCAAGGTCTTTTTCATTAGGAAAGGTACTCGAAGTGAGTTATCTGGCAGATATATTCAGTAGGAAAATGTGAGTGCTAAGAGATTAATGAAGCTACTTAAGGAAGTCACCTGAATAACAGAGCTCAAAGACTGCAAAACAAAGGAAAGAGATTAAAAAGAAAGTCTCCAGACCTAACTGAATGAGCAGCCACCTCAAACTTTGTTATTTAGAATTAATCCAGAATTCGAAGAACAAGAAAAGGGTCTGAACAGTAAAAGAAGCTATTTCTCAGGCAGAAAATACAGGGGGAAAGTAAGAATCCCCCCAGAATTAAAGTTTTCTGGAAAATTAAGGTGAGTTAAACATGGCAAAGGAGATCAAAACAAATAGCAGCCATTGCATCAGCTGTCTAAATAAAAAGAGAACACTGAGTGAAGAAATGGAGCTGCTACAGAGGGACAATGTAGCACAGACTGAAGATAATGTACAAATGGTCCAAAACTAAATTAATTCCTTTGCCTCCATTTTTAATGAAGATGGCATGAGGACAAAGGGTTATTATTGGAAAAGCAGGGATTAAAAACCACCATATTCAGTGTACAAACAGAACTCAGATTGTGTAGTGTGCACAAGTAAGGGAGATTAATATCCTGCATTTTTAAGGCACTATTCCCCTTGGGCTGAGCACTCTGATAGCAAGCATTCTTAATTTAGATATCAGGTCACGAGTAATACCAGGTCTGCACCCTACTTCAATTCTCAGTCTTGGTTTCCTTTCCTGCATCCCTCCCATCCATCCGTTCATCTTCCCCTTCAGTTTGCCCAGACTTTTTAAAAAAGACAGCACGTACCATTTCCCTACATCTGTTCCATAAACCCACTGATTCACTTGGGGATTTTGGGGAACAGTTTTCCAACAGCATTCAGCATGGGGTAGTATGAAACATTTCAAGTAAGTAACTCTAAGTCTGGCAAAATTATAAGCATTTGACAAACAGAATATTACAGACAGGGTTTTAGGATTATAATAATGTAATAAAGCATGAGATTAGATCAGTTATGAAAATCTCTTGTCTCTAATAGCATTGAATTTCAGTGAGGGGTGCTCTGTTTGAGTACATTATCTTTTCTCTCAGCAAGCCATTCCAAGTCACAAAAAAGCATGAAAGGAAACATCCAGCACCTTCCAGCACCTCACCTCCAGCGAAATGCCTCCTTACAATCCCAACTCCACTAACAATGTGAAGGATGAGGTTCTGACAGAGTTAATAAAAAAGAAGCTGTAAAATTTATACTGAACTGACTGATTTGAGAAACACCAGGTCCCTTTCCTTCTCTTCCAGAGAATTTAATTTTCATTTTGGTTATTGTTAACTATTCTCTGTTAGTTGCAAGCCAAAAGCAGAGTTTATTTTACATCATCTATATTCCTTCCTCTTTAGTGGTACTTAATGAGTTGAAGGGGCTGGAAACTTGTTCTCAGCCAAGCCAATATCCTATGAGTTATAAGTGACATTTCATCCTCATATGCAGATTTTTCTGTGCCTAAGTGAATTATTTACAAGGTACAGCTTGTGGGCTCCAACAATCAGCTGCCAGAGATCTACACCTACACTGAGTGCCTGCTCTCCTGCTGGGAGAATGTGAAGTTTTCCACCGCCCTTTAAGATCTGAAGACTTAACAGAGAATAGCTCTTCCTGAAGCTGGCACTGCCTTTCTTGGGATGGTGGATGACTAGACTTTGCTGAGGGACAGAGAATAATGGTGAGCTGAAACACCAAGAGTGACTGCTTCGGTAGCTCAAAATAGTCTCTTTTTTTTATCCCCTCTGCATGCAGCTGCAAATCAGAAGCATCATGATCATTTAAATACTGTACTTCCAGTCCTGTATGCATAATGCCAAAGGTAGCCATAGCATTCTTTTTTCACTTTAATAAGAAAAAAAAGCATAGAAAATGAATGCTACTATGATCAACAAAGTAACAGGGAGGTGAATAAGAATGATAAGGAAATTATAAGTTCTGTACCAAAGCCTAACTCACGCTTAAGAGAAATGGACCAGGAAAAAAAAAAACTTTAAAAACATGTCAGTTTTAAAATAAATTATTTGAAGTAAATTGGGAAGTATTTTGAAAGCTGTGTTGCTCCTACTGAGTCTTTTCATGTAAGACAGTACAGGGAAGAGCAAAACATTCTGCAATGGGGTTGTACTTAGAAGAGCAATGACAATGTGGTGCTGCACAAGTTGCTCCGGTAAGTGAGGGATGAAGTACATGTGACGACTTAGTCATGATGCCACAGGTGGACTTTCTTTCCCCTTTGTAATCGTCATAGCTTCTCACTATTTCAGTGCTTCCATAATGTTTAGATAACCAATGATTTAGTGATGTTTACACTTGGGTGGAAAAAAAAAGAGCTATGTTGCAACTTTATCTCTCAAGAAAAGCAGTGGAAGCCATCTACACAGTACGCCCATGTTGCAAAACAATGTGAAAGAGTTATTTGGGGGAGGGACAATCCCTCAGTGGTAGGAAAACAACCCAGAAGATATGTTTTTATCCTATTTAGGTACCTGGGATTCAGAAATACCCAATGTATTCCATTTGAATCTCCACTGACAGGGGATTAGAATCATAGAATGGTTAGAATTGGAAGGGACCTTGAAGATCTAGTTTCAACCTCAACTCTCTCAGCCTCTCCTCATCAGAGAGGTAAATAATCTTTTGTTTCTTACTAAATAATAAAAATAATATACTTCTTCTTCCATTTCCCTCTCATCCAATTCATTTGTTATAATATTAGATGCAAAATTGTTTTAGTATGATTTTACCTAACCAGCCTCCTGGGAGAAAAAGACCAACTGTCAGGCTCCTGCCACTGACAGATAGATAAAATACTGGTGCTTCACTCACCTCAGGTCACACAGGGCAGAGTTTCATGTAGAGGCTAAATATTCAGTGATACTTTTCAGTAAAATATTTCCACCTTTCATGGCTTTGGGACTTTGTCCAGCTTGTCAGTTCAACACATACATACATGCTTAATTATATGGCATGTAATTTTCATTTACTCTAACAGTCAATGTGTGTGCTGATGAACTTGGGATCCATGTCTACACCTGAGGCTCACTGTCTGTCTCTTAATATCTGACTCTCTCTACTGCTGCCTACTTGAGAACCCTAATAGCCTCACTAACATTCTTTGCCTCTGAGTGGGATGTGGGGAGCACAGCCAAGCACATCACTTGTTTTCCAAAGGATGGTATGTGGCAGGAAAGCCTAGAGCTACTTTGAGAAAGAAATATCCCTGGAAAGTAGGTGAAACCATCCTGCAGAAAGGAAAAGTAAAGTTTTATTCCACATCATTCCGTTTGATGGTAAAGGGTTTGTGGTTTTGCTGAGAATCTTTCTCACTATACCATTAAATACCTTTTTCCCTTTAAACCAAAGAACAGTAAAATGGCAATTAATTTGGACTAGCTAAAATATATAATTACATGGTCGTAAAATGGGCCATAAAAGTACTACATTGTTGAATTCGTTTCATTAGTAACAGGTACATAAAAACTGTGTATAAAGACATAAGTATTGTGCTGCTTTGTTTTCAAATGACATTGGCTTACTTTTTGTTGTTTTTGCAAACCAGACCTCTCAGCATAGTTACTCCAATACTTGTTTAGACTTTTCTTCATTTCATTATCCACATTATTCTACATTTGGCCTGAAACAGCTCCAAAGCATCAACATAACTTGACAACCCAAAGCCAAAAGCTGTAGGTCACATAAACCCAAACTGAATGTTGATGTAGATAGTTTTGCCTTGACCAGCAGGTAGCTTTTTTTCTTTTGCTTTTTTTTTTGTTGTTTGTCTTTATTTTAATCCCAAAATTTGGGGGTGTTGCAGGAAAATTGGAAAGTTAAGGAGTAAAGGCAACCCTGTAGAGCTGCCTTCCTAACTTTCATCTCATTATATGTTTGCTGTTCTCAATCTGAAAAGCTCACAAGTCTTTCAAGATACACACGTCTTAACTATAAAGTACACNTTATAAGATTCTGACTGGTAAAGAAAAAAAACAAACAAAAAAAAAAAAAAAAAAAAAACCAAAAGCAAACTTTAGGAGATGAGGAACCTTGTTTTCCTGGACTTTTTAATCATTGCTAAATCCATTGTATCTGCTTTGCAATGTCACCCATTCCTGTGAACCACAGCATTCTTCATTGATCAAGAATCCAGACTGGCATAAAGAACTTCTTCATTAGGACATCATAACTGTAGAAGTATGTTCAATTGTTGGTATAACTTTTCCTTGGAAGTGCTCTCACTTATTTCACGACCACCTAAGGCTCTCTAAGGTACACGGCAACACAGTTTGAGACATCTCTGTGATGTTCTGTACATCATATAGTTGCTAACAACCTGTCAAAGTCATCCTGACACCAAACTGAGAAGCTGATGGTTTTGGTAACGTATTAGCAGAGATGAAAAAAGACGGTCCTCATTATTGTAATAAAACCAACAGAGAGACACTGAGAATCAATTACTGATTCCGTGACCTGTTGAACTAACCCTCAGTCAAGTGGGGAACTGCACAGAGCATCTTACATTATCAAATGATTTAGGATGGAGTGCTGTCTGAAGACTTGCAACAAGTCAAGGCAAATACATTTCCTTAAATTGTAGCTTGCTTAATTACCTTGTTCCTGAGCACAAAGATCAAATTGAGCAACTTAAGGTGCTGAAGCACTCTGCCAGCTGGTCATGAAAAGGAAATAATTAACACACATGAGAGCTAAGTTTAAAGATGAGGCTCCTACTGACAACAGCAAGGAGATCCAAAGTTAAGACAGACACCGTGTCCTTGACTGGATCCATGTGCCTACAATTTGCAGCACATATTGGATTGGGGAAGAGCACCATGTGTTGCAGCCATTTCAAGTAAGCAGATGGCTTTTTAAAGTGCTCAGTGTAGGGAAAGCAAAGCCCTTTCAAAGGCTGGAATTTCACTCTCATTATTTGTCACAGCCTGTTCTACCTCTTGCCTTTGCAATGCTTGAATATCACCAAGAAAATTTCTTCTCGTGGAAGGCACTGTGCAAACACATGAAAAAAAGTTACGTTCCCTGATACAATGAAGTGACCAGTGAGGCAAGAAATTAGTAATGATATTGCATGTTTTGAAAGCAATGCCCAACATTAACTTATTTTTCTTTGCAAAATCCCAGCCTTGAGAGTGAAAGCTGAAAGTCACCAAAAACTCTGTTTGGTGTCTACTGGGCCTTCATGGCCACAGCAACATCTTTTTTCCTACTCCAAGCATCTGCCAAACATAGGGCCTTTCTTTCATAACCTAATTCAGTGGCAATAAGGTGCAAAATAATTGTTTACTGAGGATAGCTGAACCTAGGAGCCCAAATTTCATCCATTACTTCCTACATTTTTCAATAGTATCTCTCGTGCCTGCCTGAATAGTCACCCAAGACGAACAGATAAAGACACCTCATTTTAACATATCATCTTGAAGGATGGACGCTTTGGAGTACTGTGCACTACAGATTTGTTATGATCAGAGGGGCCAGATGTCACCAGCTGAGCCGTTCATTTGATGCTGCGCCATTGCTTGGTGCTGCTGCCATAGATACTGCCCTGCCCTTATGGTGGCTGCTGTGATTCATTGAAAGTAATATCATCCCAACTGCCACTCCAGGGAATCTTGCAGGCATGATTTCCTAACACAGCATGACCCATTAAAAATAACTGCCAGGAATCCTGCGCTTTATAAAAGGGCATCTTCATTAGCTCTCACGATGGGTCGCCAGAAAGTCCCAGGCACTACAGTAGTCACAGGGTAATTTGTAGTTATCAGAAACATTGCATTTAATGTCTTTATTCCTGTGGAGTTGGAGCCCACTGGTTACTTAACACAGACTCCTCCTCTTAAATCACAGAAATTAAAGAGGGAAGAGACCCATCAGATTATTTTGTCAATCCGCTCTCGGAATACAAAATTGGCAAATGGATAGTCTTTGCGGCCAAGACATTCGGTGCCAGGGACACTCACCACCATGCTACAGGCCACCTCACTTATCAGTGCCTACTAGTGCTTGGCCTTTCTCCTAAAACAATGAATTCCTGGGTATGCTGTGCAGCACTTCGTCCTTCACATAGAGCTTCATCCAAAGAACAGACTCTAAATAACTGCAGAGAGCTGAGGATTTGGTCTCTCACCTGCTCTATTTATTCTTCCAAATATGCTGGAAGCAGAGCTGGTGTTTTACTTGGATAGTTAGACAGAAGTATTCCAAACTTCTATTTTTATCAGGTGAAATGTAAAACCCCTGTTTTTTCCCCAGGACTAAACAAATCTTTCACATAATTTAAAACAAAAATATCAGCTTTAGTTCTGCATGGACATGTTCTAGATGGGTAGCAACTGTCAACAAATCATATATATCCCCCATTGCTTACTGAAACAGGTACATAACTCCCTAAAGATCTGTACTGCTTCCCAGCACTAAAGCTCATTCTGTGGTAGGCTGGTGAGGGCAAAGTACCCCAAAGAAGAGAAGAAGTGCAACAGCTGTTACACATGAGCTTATCACTCCAGTCCTCAGATGCCATGGTGATGAATGTTCTACAACAAAAACCAACCCAGACTAAAGTAGAAAGGCTGTCATAACCAGCATTAAGAGTGACACACTTTTTCAGCCCCTTCTGGTAAATGCATTTTCTCTTTTACTCCAGGTTGAGTATTGACTCAAATACAGAGGCCCAAATGAAGCTATGAAGCATAGATTTTCTACAGCATTGAGTATGAGCTATAACGCTTTGGGCCATAGCAGCAATTCATAACAATGAGCAATAAAAAATAAATTCCAACACATGTCTTGCTCTGCAAGGGCGTGGACTGAGTTTCAGCACAAGCTCCTTGCGAGACTAGAAGAAAGACCTCCAGGCTACGTTGCAGTTTCTGAATGATGTCCAAGAATGAATCCTACTTCTGTGGTGAGTATATCAAATAGGGAGCAATTCTTTCCATTATATATTACCTCTCCAGTCATTATGAAATCATTTGGTATTCACTGTGATAACAGCAATCATTAATGCACTCAATTGGCATTTGTATGACTTGTTTTATGCACTTCCCCAGGAATTCCATTGTAATTAACCATTAGTTAATGTAAATAGTAATGGACATTCAAACTAAAGTGTTACTAGAAAGGGTCAGTAGTAGCAGAGAATCAATGTGTTCATGAAACTAGCTACAGTCACTTCAAAAGCTCCTTTAATAGTAAATACATCACTTAATCAGAATTGCAGGCTGCAGAAAACATTTTACAGCATTTCACCTGAAAAACATATCAGCATTCCCTCTCCTCCTTCTGCATCTCTAGAAAAGTGGACACATGGACAGCTTTCCTCTTAGGTAGCAAACTGGCAAAGTGTACCACAAAACTTTTCTATGCACAGTACTATATAGGACATCAAGTACACCAACAAAGTATCAGGTGCATTGGCATGTTGTGCACATCCTACAGCTGACGGGTCACTGCTTTCAACCAAGGAAAAGAGCAGTAAAGAAAAGTGAACCTATGAAAAGTTAAACTAGTTTTACTGTTTGCATTGCATCAGTCCTTGAATAAACTGTAGTAATGAACTGTAATAGAGTGGGATCTGGCATAATACCTTCTCCCGTGCCAGACTTGTATTCCTGGAGATGCTTTAGAGCTGAAATTCACTGACCTTTGTACAAATGACACAGATTTGCTTTCTGGTAAGAAGCCGCAAATTATCATTGAGTGGAGCTGTGAGGACAATTTCTTGCAGAAAGCAAAAGTAGCAAAACTTGAGGTTTTGCCAGCTTTATAAAAGGCAAAAAAAAATTCACTTTTCAGCCAGGGCACTTATGTGAATTATTATCATAAGAAAGAGCTGCCTTTTGCCAACTATAATAGAAACGGGAACTTTTCACTGTCTTATGGTGAGCTAGCCAGGGTTCCTGTAAATAATAACAATAACAAATATGAGTTTACCTCAAGAACTCAACAGAAATATAATGACAACACTAGAGGTTCAACAGTCACTTTCCAGTTCATATAATTTCACCTTCCTCAGTAATTAAAGAACAGTAATCATTAATACCAATAACTGATTTCATGCTATGAAGAAACATTATCACACAAAATCCTCACAAACACAGAAATCCAAAATTTGGCTTTTTTGTTGGAAAAACATGTTGTAGATTTAAAATTATTATTTGTTTTGTTGTTGTTGTGATTGCTTCAGTTTGTAACTACAGAGCAGTCAGATGCTTTTACTTGCTTTTGGGTTGTCAGAAAGAGAAGAAGCTGAGGAAACACTGGAGCTGATAGATACATAGGATTAGTTCCCACCAGGAAAAAAAAAAAAAGAAAAGCAAAATTCAGCCAGTTTGGAATTAAACAGTAGTGAGCTGATTAGGCAGTAAGTTTTCTTCTCAAAGCTCACAATTATTGGTATCTCTGGCTAGTTAAAAACTTTCCAAGACTCAGTTTCACGGCTTCATTTTAGTTCCATAATGAAAAATGTGACAGTTCATCACATGCTGCTTCTTCGTTGGGTGACCTCTTGGGAAATTTCATTTAAAAAAATCCAAACCCCCAAAAAATGTGACAGCAAGATGACTGAACTTGTGTTTCCCTCTTCCCTCCACAGTGAGCAAAGTCCTCTATTTCCAGGTATTTCCATCAGATTCCTCAGACACACTCTTACAGATGCAGGGATTTGCTCTTCCACATTCCAGCTTTTTAGTTTGCCAATGCAAATGGTCCGCAACACTGAGGCAGTTTGTGCAAAAATCTGGTTTGAAACAGAGAATGCAAGGAAAAAATTCATATTACCCTTCATCTAAAAGTAAAGAATTTCTCCATTTGTCTGTTTTAGCTTATCTCTGAAAGTCATGCAGTAGAAATCTTTAATTACTCAGAAAGGTCAGGCTTCAAAATTGTATATTTAATCTGGATTTAAAGGAGCATTTTCTGAACAGATGTGCTGGTATGCAAACACCTGCTGCTTCCTCTCTCCTGAGCATGCCTAATTTTAGTTATTTATTAATTTTTTTTCTCCTCTTTGTTCCTGTTATCGTGGTCTTATTTAGATCTTTCTGATCTTGGACAGTGCCTTTACTCTTTCACCTCTACTAGACCAGTGGAATATCAAAAGAAAACCTGTGGGCAAGTAGGACTTTCAGCTGAGCAGGTTATTTCTCTTCCTTAGGTTCTGTGCTTTATGGGCTTGAGGCAAATGGCCATGGCTCGCTTCATTCTGACCTCATCACTACGCTGATCTCAGCGATACTGCTCCAAATGGAAAGTGGTGCCACCTCTGTCAGTGCAGGGATTGCAGTTAATTGGAACTGGTCCTCAGTTCCACTTGCATTGAACTGACTGCACTTGATCTCATTCCTCAAGGCAGTCAAACTGGGATGAAGAAGGCAATTTTTCTCTTTACCAACAGAAGACTGGTGCGATGCGGTAAGTTTCTCATAATTTCTTTCTCAATATATGCTACAAAATTGATCATAAATAGTCTCTGGGTGCAACAAAATTGGGAGCCAGGCTTCTAGAGCAAGAGGGGAGAAGTAGGAATCTGGCAGCAAGTTTGGAGCCATCCCAAATATTGGGTGGTGGGTGGCAGGAAAGTGAAAGCCATCTGGCGGCTCAGATTTCCTGTATAAGGAGGTCCTCTGGTTTTGAAAATGTGGGCCTCAGCTCCTCCGGGAAACAAATGCTTGCAAAATGAAAAAGGAAATGTAATGGTTTGCCTGCGAATTTAGATACGTGATGCAGTAAAAACAGGGTTTCTAATAATGACATTTCTACATTTCTTCATTATGAGTCATGAGTAAACATGACATTTCTGCAACGCGATCTAGATATGTGATCAAAGATTAAAATGGAGCCATTTTAATATTTTAATTATTCCAGCACTGTCAGGCTTCAGAGTCTGTTATGCCAACACCCAGTGCAGAGCAAATAATTTGTAACAAAGAATTTTATCAATTTTAGCTGCTTTTTTCTCCATGTGAATTGTGTGTGAACGGGTCATTATTTTCTCAGATTTGCTCATTATTTGAAATGATCCACAATGAATAATTTATACTAATATTTCTTGTTCTGCAGCTTCTTCGCCACCAGTTTGTAGCTGCCTGGGCTAGTTTTGTCTGAACAAACAAATCACATGCCCTCATTTCTGCTTCCAGGTTGGCTGAGAAGTGCTTTGCTGCGTAGGGTACTCCTATTTATGAGTTTTATATGTGCTCTCTGTAGATACACCCATTCTCCATTTAAAAATGTTGTTTCCACAAGAACCCTATGAGTCAAATCATTCACTACAATATTCACAGGGACAAAACAGGAGTGCCAACCCAGCAAAGACAATTGGAAGTTTTATCCCAGCATTTTCCTGATTTTTCTTTTTTACTTAGTTCTCAGTACATTTCTTACGCTCTGGAGCAGTGCCTGGGGGTTTATCTAGGTGCAAACACCTTGTGCATTTAGTACAAATTTGAAGAGAAGAGCTTTCTTCAACAGTCAGCAACATACAAATTACTGATATTTCAATCCAGGGCCAGGTGCTCCAAAAGGGTTAGGAAGAGGTTCCCCCGTTAGTCCAATAGTTTCAGGCATTTAACAGTCTATGTCTCATGAAGCATTTGACTTGACAATTAGGAAGCAACCCCAGACAGTTGGGTATCCATCTTATTATCCACCAGAACACCCATCCTATTATCCACCAAATCTAGTAATATAGTGTGGGTAAGATTAACCCTTTCTTAATATGGTAAACCTAAAGAATTCAGCCCTGATGTAGATCAACTAAATCCTTCTTTGCAAAATTTGTACATCTTCTCCCTGCACCCACCTGCAGATCTTGATTTTCATGCAATTACTGTGGCTACCAGTCCAAATTTCAAATACTCTACCAGTGAAAGAGATTGGCTTGTGTGTTCCGTAAACCAATCTACTTACTCACCACCCTTTGTTCTGGAAATAGTTAGAATCTAGCACTTCAAGGACAGTAGATATCAGAGGCAGGTGTCTCCTCTACAGACTGCATAAGCTCGCTACAGCAAAAACCAGTTTGATTTGCAAATTGGGCAGCCTGAATAATCAAAGTTTTCAGCATCTCCTCAGCCAGCCATACAGCCCTCAAACTTCTGAGATCTCGCAGGGGTGCTATTCCCCGTCATGAGGCAAATAAACCCAATATTTATGCTGGAAATATTCCCTTTGCAATTCACGTTTGGAAGAAACCCAAAAGCAAAGAGAGACGGGCTTGGAGGAACCTGCCCATCCATTAGCATCACTGAATAATTCCTAAATTCCTAGCCTGACCCAACATCCACTTGCAGCCTGGCTCTGACCATAAAGCCAAGGGTGAGGGGTGAGGCATGGGGTGAAGGGGAGCACACAGCCTGTTCCTTTGTTTTGACATGGTGCACAGGGGCTCAAGTACAAGCAGAGAGTGTTTTAAAGAGCACTTGTTCTCTCTGAGTCACCGAGGGTGAGTCACGCACATCAACACAGGATCAGAAAGCCTTCCATTTTGCAAATGGTAAGTGATGACGACAGTTAAGCAAGGGAGTCCACTGTGACTCTCCTATTCCAAGATGTGTCATTATAAGCCTGATGGAGCGCCCGCAAAGAAAATACAGTGCTCCAACTGCTTCGTTAGTTGTCCTTTCCTGGATAAAAGGAACATCCATACACATTTTAAGTTTCATCTTCACATTCTTTCATGCTTTCATCCTCAGAGGGGTGACTATGGAAAATGTCTGTAATGCAGCTACATCCATCTATCAGCCTACCTTTCCCTGCTTCATCCCAGTAATAGCCAATGCCAGTGATTATGCAGAGCCTTACAGTAGTACCTTCAGGAACAAAAACCTGTGGGTTAAAAAGGTTTTTTTTAAATAACTAAAGAATATTTTTTCATTTTCAAACCTCTACAGATGCCATTTTCTACTGATGAGTTCCTCTAAATTTTGCCCTTGAGTCATTACACACAGTGTAAGTATGTAAGATGCTAAACCCAACAAACCATTCTTCCCACCAGATGGAAAAGTTTCCCTTCAGCACCTACAAAACCATGCATATGTAAATACAGATCTAATTGTCTATCAGGTGTGAGTATGTAAGTATATCTCTAAGCACTTGCAGTCAAGTATATTTTAATCGAAGAGTACATTAAAAATATGACCAGAAAAGGAGCAAAGATAAGAAATTAGAATTGGGGTCAATAATAAACATTTATTTGTCTTCTTTCTGCCTTTTCGCCATGGCACAGTCCTTAATTACATGATTATGTCCTATTTTTCTTCCCTGCCTTTCTCTCAATGAAGAGGAGCAGGGCTTATGAAACTCTTCAGTTTTAGATTCGATCCTTGTCATCCAATGTGTGGCTTCAGACGCTGTGCAGTTCTGCACTGGTTACAAAATTATTGTTTTCTTCTCCCCTTCTACTTGCAGTGGTGTCATAACATTTGTTTACATTTTTTTTGCCATCATTAAGAGTTTACCTTCATGATACTATTGTGAAGAAGTGTGAAATCACTCTCTTTCACTTACATGCATAAAAACTGAGATGGAGACTAATATAAAGATCTCAAATGTGTCATTTAATTTGGGATTCTCAACTCAAAAAAATTACAGTCTGATTTTTAGAGTATTTTGCATGTTCCCGGTGCATTCTCTGTTCAGAGCAGAGGTCATCTCGACCTCACACATGGCTGTGAGAAGTCTGCAGCTCTAACAACCAGCGCTCAGATCCCAGAAAATCAGGCTCCCTGTGGAAAACCTTTTCTGAAGCAACTTGCCTGTCATCAGATGAAAATTCTGGAAATGAAGCCAGGGTAGAATCAAGTTACCCTGCATGACGCCTGCCTTTGACAGAGCTCTACAGACAACCCTTTTCTTCCCCCACTTTCCTTGTTCCAGGAACATCTTTTCATTCCCACAATACATAAGCAAGGAGGATGTCCGCCTACAGTCACCACATTGTTCAGATACACCACCACAGCACAGGATGTCCTTTGCAATCAACCAGACACGGGCCCTAAAATGAAAAGTAATGACATCATAGAGACACTACTATGCAGATTAGCAATGAGAGTGATGATTAAGTTTGGGGACACAGTGTCTGGTGTTTTCTGACATTCTTCTTTTGAGTTCTTAGCCGCAGCCTAATGCATACACCATTGTTCTTGGGCTTATTCGTATTCCCAATTCCAACTTCTTTGGTTTACCTTTGTTAGTTTCTTTTTTTTTTCTGTTCTCACTTACAACCATGATTGAAGAAAATCAGTTCTCAGCATGGAAATTACCACATAAACAGTTTAGGCTTGATGAGGCCCAAACACCTGACAGGAAATTCTTTCCACAGGCCATGTTTGACAACTTTGGCTTCATCTATTGGTATCATTGCAGTCTAGAGTTCTGCATTTCAGTTGGGTTGGACGGAAAACCAGAGATTTCTAAAATAAGTAGAGTTTGAAAATCCAGCCCATCACCACATACGATTTCTTTTGACAGGATTCTGTTCAGCCTTTCCATTTTCATCTGCCTGCCTTTATGCAGGGCCCCTCCACCAAGACATCCACATCGGAAAGCATGTATTACACACATAAGGCTTTTTTCATGTACTCTCTAGGGTAAACGCTATCACTGAGAATCTCAAAACAGCGCCACTTAGCTTCATGGCAATAGGGTACCTGAATCCCTTAAGCAGCTTTGACAATCTTGACTTGCAAGTGTTATTGTTTGAAAACTATGACAGTCTGCTTTGGTGGTGATATGCATAATAATAATAAAATGCAGCATAAATGTGCTGGTCTGTTAACTTAGGCTTGACTAGAGACTTAGCAAACCTATCTTTAGCAAAACGGATTGCCTGGGAGCACAACAGTGCAAAGGTCACAGAAGGAGGCCTCCCTACTGTTGAGGTAGGACCAAACTAGGATTACAACCTTTACATTTGGTGTGTACTAAATCTAAAAAAAAATCAACCCACACAAAGGAACAAAAAAAAAAACAACCCAACAATGTGCTTGATGAGTTTAAGATCTACAAGAAAATATTTAATGTTGTACCACAATGAAAGGAATTGGTATGAAGCATAAATGGCAAAGCAGTGAAAAGAACTGACACAAAGCATACTGGCGTGTACAGCAACACCCACACAATCAAAAGCATTCAAGGAAATAAAAAAAAAAAATCAAATGACTAAAGATCTGGCTATGGAAGGGAGTTGTATAGCAAAAGTAATTTCTATCCGCAGCTATCCCAGGGATTCGAATGAGCTGGAATTTCAGGAAAAGGTTGAAGCAGCAGGCAAAAAGAAAGGAAGGAAATCAGGGGTAGAAAGAGAACTCAAAAATACAATCAATTACCACACTCAACTTTCTTACTTCATCTGTATTTCAGTGCTCATGTTTAGATACATTTAACCCCAAAACTTTGAATTTGGATATCTTTAGATTTTGAGGTGCTTCAAAATTAATGAGATTTCACAGCCAAGTTTGTATTTGGCCTTGGGCCCAAGCAAAAAATAATCTAAATCCAATCCTTTCCAACCTTTGGCTGTTCAGTTTAACATCCCAGTTTGGATCCAAATCCGTTATTTCAACTCAATCTTTACTTATGTCACTTCGTATCACATCACAAAGCAAGTGCATGCAGCTGGATGCAATGTAATAATGAGACAAAACATAATGAAGCACAGCATAATACACCTCACACAATAACACTGCGACAGCTACCTTTACAACTTAAACGCTCTTTTTTCTTTTCTTCTTCTTTTTTTTTTTTCATGTGATAGACCTGATAATTGTGCTGTGCACTGAAGATTTTTGGAAATTCAGGGCATAAAATGCAGGAATGCCCAGCAAGCCCCATGCACTTCCATGACAGTATTTGTCTCTTAGTTACAACAAGGGTAATGTTGTCAGCGTCAAGCATCCTGGATGAAAATTATCAATTGGTTACCAAGAAACCTAATGATTTCATCAATAATATTTTACCAGTTACAAAGGTCATTTGGAGAAGTAATGCCACACGAAATGTGCTTGTGAAGTGGGTGATGTGTGGGTGGCTGTTAAGGGTCAACACTTCATTTCTCATTTCTTTAATTGATACTTCTGAATGAGTATTAATTGAGCTGCAATGCGAAGAGTGTGCAGTTTGACAATGCAAGTGACAGGATGGAAGTGCCATTTGCAGAGTGTATATAACCACAGCTAACACCCTCAAAGCGTTAATTCCATTTTATGTCTTTCACATTTAATAGCAAATTTGCCATTTAATCTTTAAGACAGAAGTTACTTATTCTCAATCTACCTCTCACTTGCACTGATATAATCTCATGCCACTCAGACTGGCCTGTGGCATGAAGCACATCACACTTTCAAATCAGGTCCATTTTTTCATTAGCTCATATCCTTCCTGAGATGCCCTCCTTTACAGATGGCTGATCAGCAATCAACACTAGTTTGTTTCAATCAGAAAAGCAGCCGTAACTTCTCATTTAAAGACTGTTCCTGGAGAAGCGCATTAGTCGAAGGCATAAAGCTGGCACTGGGGTAACAGTGACTCTCACAACTGATTTCTTTTTAGGATTTTTTTTTAAAGAGATAGACCTCTTTTTATGCAGAGACCTGGTTTTTATTTTAAAAGGAGGCATAATGAAATCCATGCCTTCTCGTGTTGCGGGGAGCCCTTCACGTAGTGTGGGCAGGTGCCAATAGACTGTAAATCTGAAGAGCGAGTACAAAAGGTAGCAAAAGCCCAGGAGGAAGCCAGGGAATAGTTCCCATATGTACATGCTGACACTTTCTCCCTCTCTGCTCCTCCTCCAGCAAAGCAGCACGTTGCCCTTTGAGCCTACTTGACTGAGGTTAAGCATTTACACTTTTTCAGAGGACAGTCAGTCCACTCAGGGAGATACCGACTTTCATAGCAGGAGACTTCAAAATGATTTCCTCTCTGCTTGTGCAGCTCAAAAACACACGCGCACAGCAGCAAAGGTCAGATGTCATCCAAGTGGCGGGAGAGTGCCAGCTAAATGCTTGGGATATATTTTTATATTGGCCTCAGCTCAGTCTCCAATTCTGCGGGAATCTACTCGGCACCCACAATTCACTCCAGTGCATTAACCCTGGGTGCAAATGACAGGATTTAGCTTTCCAGGCACTGACTTGTGGGTGCAGTCAGATAGCTAGATAACTTAATGATATCATTTGCACTCACAGTTAACTGCAGGTAGAAAAGAAACCTGGAGTGGCTGGAAAAAGAGAGAGAGGGAGGTCTTTTTTTCCCCTCTTCCCTCCCTCCTCAAAATCAGATTTTTTGCACTCAGTGAGGGATTGGTTTTTAGCTTGCGGTCCAGAAAATACAGAGCTGCTCATCGCTTCTTTCCCTGTGGTGGCTATTTGCAGTTGAGTGCATCAGTCTCCTGCTCAGCCTTTTTCCTTCCGTTTGCACGAGCTGGCAGTCCACAGGCTACTCACTTCTCTTTCTTTACTCACTGCATTCTCCTCCATTTCACACAACATATCTTCTTTTATATTTGAATTCATCCTGGTGATAGCTATTTGCCTATTTTCATCTGCCCCTACACTTCTGCATTTTAATTGTTTGTTGATTTTGGTTGTTGTTTTTTTTACAAAGTTGCTGTTGGATGTTCTTTTTTCACTGCTGATAATTTTCTGATACCCAGCTACGTCAGCCAGATCGCCTCTTACCCACCAACACTATCTTTTTTAAGTCATTACTCACATCCCTGACTTTATTCTCCTTTGCTTTCTCCCATTTTCTTAGGTGCAACCAGCTCTTTCTTCAAGGAAACTGAGGAGAAATCTGGCTCCCTGCACTCTTGCCTCTGATGAGATTTTATTCAAGCAAATATGTAAGCGTGACATCTTACCACATGTCATCAGCTCATCTGTGATTGCAGAGGGATGGCAATGGATGGCGTTTGCTTCCCAGGCTCATGGAAGCAGGGACTCAAAAAGGACCTCATCTCTAATTGAGGCCTATGGATGCCAGGAATACAGACAAAGAAATTAAATTAATAAAATGATGCTGGTAAAAACAGCCCTAGCAATAGGCACCCTGGAGAGGCAGAGATTCTCTCACTGGTGGGTGTAGACCCACTTCGCATGTCTTCTTCATTTACCATAACTTCCTATTACTTTATACTTAAACCAAATGGGATCTACGTGCAAAGTTGTTCTGAAACTTAATTACTCCCCTGGTTTAGTATGAAGCCAGTGCTCAAATGGCTGAATTATGCCATTTGGAAAGGACAATTGGTTATTACATTTATCAGATTGTTTGTGACAGGAATGGGTTAATTTTCCTAACCTTTTCTGTTCTTGTTCCACTCGCAGGGTTGTCAAAAGGATGGATAAACGTGTTGCTATTTTCTGGTTTTGTTTCAGTGTCTATCACGAGAGTGGACCAATTTCATACCATTTGCTGCTTTCATTACTGTCTCAGGGTTGTCACAAGAATTGATAAATTTCAGACTGTTTTTCTTGTCCTCATTACAATCTTAAGGTTGTCATGAGAATGAATTGATTTTGTGCCATTTTCTGTTCTCATTACAGTCTTTGTCATGAGAATGGCTTCATTTGGGGCCATTTTTGTTCCTGTTACTTACAATCTTTTGTCACAAGAACAGGGATTATTTGATGAAAATGAGAAGACAGCATCTCAGACACTGAGATTCAGGGATAACTTGTTCTTGTGACAGAGATCATAACGAGGACAGAAAGCAGTACAGAATGTATCCATTCTCAGGATGATTCTAAAGGTTGTGATTTTGTGTCCCTGATTGTGCCGACTGACTTCACCAGGAGAAGATTTTACCACTTTTATTGTAGCGACCACTACTTCAGTCACGCTGCTGGTAGATTTCTCCCTGCTCAGCAAGGGAAAATATACTTATACAGAGGCTATCAGAAGAATTACAGATGAAAAACACTAACAAATTTCAGGACAGACTTTGGTATGCAAGAGGCTCTGGCCTCAGGAATGCACATTTCAAACTCCAGCTGGGACTTTAGGTGCTTTTCATAGGACCCAGGTAGGATTCACCACAATGAAGACTATCATTGAGTACAGCCATGCAATTTGGAAGGTTAAGTACACAGAAGAGATGTATTTTTGAGTGCCTGGCTGATTTTAGGTTTGCTTAAGATGCCTTTGTAGCCAGTTTAATCTGGGAGTTCTGGGACTCTGAGTTCAAATGAAGGTAAACTAGTGACTGCAAACGAGTGCCTGCAACTCAGCTAAGAATGAGTTACTGCAAATGAAAGGGCAGAAGTTAGAGATCAAGGCATGTGCAACATCCAGGGCCTAGAAAACCTAGAAGTAATTATTGTGTTGTTGAAGGTGATCAAAGAGAAGCAGCAGGAAATGCTAAATAAAGCGGAGATTCTTGCAGCACGTGGGGAGGGAGTGGGAATGAAATAGGCATCACAATGAGATTGAAGCTGTGGACAAGGAAAATGAGAATGTAATTGCGGAGGGAGAGTGGACAAAACTAGAGAAGCTACAGCTTCTTCTACAGAAGAGAGGAGAGAACGCTAAGGCACAGCCAAACACTTAGAAATACTCAGGTTTGGTTTGTGCAAGGTAAAAAACTGAAAGGAAGGACAAGAAGAGAAGGGAAAACTAGGGAAGAGAAAGATCTTTATCACGGGATGCACTAAGCTGTTGATAAACCCCATGATGGGATGGATAGAGAAACCCCAGAGAGGGCACGTGTGTCTGCCAGCCACATTTTCAGTAATGGGAAGCAAGTGGCGACTCACTGACTTGAAAGACCTTGTATTAAATGTTTCAGCTTTTCTTTTGCAGCAACTAAGATTTTATTCCAGGGCTTAGACTCCTACTTCCATCAGAAACTAAACGCAGGATGTATGTGTGTGATTTTCTTTGGCATGCCTCCCAATATGAGGGCTGAAGGAGAGGAAATGGTGACTTGGGACCCAGTACAATATGGAAGATTCAGGCTGCAAGCTGAGAAGCAACCCAAAAGGAGACTCTGCTAACTGGAATACACCACTGGAACTGCTTGGATAATTGTCCTGCAAAGCTGTCTGGGAAATCTTCAGAAAATCCATCTGAAAGTAAGCGTACCTGAGCAGTGAAAGAGATCACCAGTAAAAGGAAGGTGAGGGGGATGGACATTCCCCACTGGCTAAGTAAAATAAAGCAGGAATGCTGCAATAAATAGACCTGACAGATGACCCCTGGTATTTCCTGGGCCAATTTCTATGAACGTTTTATTGATCTTTTACGTTCTGATTTGGCCATCAGAGCCTATGATCCTTTGTCTGTCCCATACCTNCCTCCCCCCCCGCCCCCACATTTACCATATGTACCTAATCTCACTGCTCTGTCTACCATCTGCCATTGTTTGAAGTATATGGGAATATAAGTTTAATCATAAAAATGGTGGCCCTGGCTGTGTATACTACATGAATGTTCAACTTTCACAAGATGAAGTGACCTCCAAGTGGCTTACTGCTTTTCATTAATTTCTCTGTATAATTGAACATTTTTCGGCATCTCATTTAACAAACTGTTAAGCTCCTTATTGCACAGAAGGGCCATGTGATGTGCAGGGATTCTGAAATGCTTCCCCTCATTCACAGTTCTCCTACTAATATCCTGGGCATTATTAGTAGTTCACAAAGCCAGCACATTTTCTTTTTGATAAGTGTCCCTGTTCTGCCCTCCTTTGTCCACCTCCAAATGCCGCCTAGTACTTACAAAGAATAAAATCGTGCTGCCTAACTAGCCTGGTGCTTTGGATTGCTACCCCTACTCACTCAGTTGCCTGTAAGGGGATGTACTTATATCAATGAAAGATAAATCCCAGCTAGAAATACAGGTCCCTGACAACCTAATCACTGAAACCCTGTCAAGTAACCCCTAATTTTAAAGCGAGTGGTTAATTCCCAGCAAATTGATTTATGCACTGTTTGAGGTTTGGCGAGTTGTGTTGTTCATCTGTTATTACCAGGAACTCAGCTCAGCCTATTCATTTAGACCACTGACACAACACAGTGCATCTCCCAAGAAAATTTCCTTTGTCAGCACATCTAGAATTTGCTAATTAAATCAACGATGACATTATTCACTTTCTGAAAAAAGCAACTTCTCTCTCCTGCCCCCCTTAATACACATGTGTGTGCATAAACATGCACACACTCAAGCAGAATTTTTAACCATAATTTGTAAATGCATTCAGTCCAAAACTTTGAATGATCTTTGTAAACTATTTTTGTCAGCTCCAGACCATCTGTTCACCTAAGTACAGTACACATGTATTGTCTATATGCCTATAAACTCAGTAACCTCTAAAGTGTATGTGCATCTGTGTGTGGCAGGAGTGGGACCCCTATGATGCTCATAAGCAATCATGAGTCTTACTCCTTCAGAGCGCACCCTGAAGTTTGAGTTTCATTAAAATGATAGGGTTGGCCAGCAAGTTCTTTTCCCGTCTGTCTTATTGCAGCAGAAGTGAATTTAAAGCACCAGAAAAGACAGGTTGTCCCCCAAGCCCTGTAATTATGGGGCCATAATATCACTGCAACTCTTTGTACTATTTAAGGTGCAAAGAATAAAAGAACATTGAAATTAACCTTCTTTTGAGCATCCAGAAATTTTTCAAATAGTGTTTCTTCCCTTGAGAGGTTAAAAACTGCTGAATGAGTGACCAAAAAAAAAAAACCTACCTATGCTCACACTCCTGCTTCTGTAGGTGTTAGGTGAATGTGAAAACCTGTATCTATGCACAGGAGTGGCCCAGCAAAAGCCCTTGGGGTGCTTGGGATACTGCATGCCTTGGAGGGTCACCTTAATTTAGCAGCACGTTCCCCTAGCTGCGCAGTATGGCTTTTACCCCCATGATAAATTCCACATTTCCCCAGCTGCTCTGTAGCATGCCCTAATGTGGCCATATTCAACAAACTACTGGTTTATCACAGTTTGGACATTTACAGTGCAAAGGAAAGAAAGGTATCAGTGATGCTCTGTTTCGAGTGCAAAAAGGTGTTTTTGTGCCATGACTGTGTGTCCTGTGATATCGTTTCACCTTTGTGATGGGTGCATTATCCCTCATCACCAGACCAGGACATGTCCATCTTTCCAGAGGAAAAAAATCAAGAAGATTACAAGGATATGTGAAGTTTAAAAATTAAACGGCTCTATCGCTCTGATCCATACCTAAAACGGTGTGGCAGCTTACTACCATTGCCCTCAACTCCAAACCTCAGGACAGCAGCTGTCTTTTTATCCTTCTGAAGTGTCAGTTAAAACTAAATTTCACTTTTCCAGGGAAACTGACCCTCAGTAGGCCTCAGAAAAATAAACCCAAAAAGAAATAGCTAGATATCATGCTATAACTTTCCTTTTCAAAGGCAGTTTGCCTTGCATGCAGTCTTGCTGTATACCTACAGTCTTCTGGCTGGCAAAGACTTTCCAATATCATTATTTATGACTGTGCCATATATGTAGCTATTGAAGCATAAGCTGTGCATAGTATCATCCCTTCCAAGCAGGTCTTGAGGTAACACCTCCTTAATCAAATCCAAAGTATCTTGATTTTTTTCATTCTATTTAATTCTGTTTATTGAAGCCATTTAATACCCTTGTTTAGTCAAATACAGCCCTGATGTATGCTCTTGGCCCTCTGTGGAAAGGTTACAGCATTTCATGCTTTCATTCTTCATATCTGGAGCAGCCGTGCAGTTTTTTCCACCAACTCATTGCTTGCTAATGAACTTTTTTTTTTTTTTTTTTTTTAAGAAGCCTGTCATTTTGTTTAATGTTGCAAAATAAGGCAGTCTTTAAGTGGGATCTGATTTTGCTAAGAGATGTCTAAACTTAAGTGAGATAATGGATGTAACAAAATACCACCAAATATGACAGCTTTGTTCTGCCAATGTAATTTGCTGATTCTGGAAACCAAACGCAGAACAGTCTGTGCCAGTCTTAGAAAAGAGGCTTGTTTGACAGATATAGACCTGCTTAAATATCAGCATACACTACATTAAATAGCAGACTTCTGCATTCATTTGTGGGTTTTAGTCACTTGTCATAACAAGGGGTTTTCATTTTATTTAAAATGCCTCATTGTTCCTATCACTCTGGTGCCCAAGTGCAGTTGGCTGTTTATCCCCCACCCCTACCTAAAAGTAGAATGTGATGTCACTTGACAAAGACACCATACTCCTCTATTTATAATAGTGTTTAAATTCGTAACTACCTTTCAGAAGAAAAAAAGATGTTTCTATCTGCTGCGTGGCGGAGAAACCTGGGATTGGATTCGGTTGTGTCTTTTGCACAGGTGAAGAAAAAGGTATACATTCAGAAAGAAAGCTCTAGGATCACAAACTATTCAGATACTGCTAGTTTTCTTTTGTGGCCCACATGTCATTGAGAGAAGCCCTTAGGACCACGAGACAGAGCCATCAGTATTTCCTGGTAGTCAGACTCTCAGTGGTCTGTAACAGTATCCGTATGTAGTTCAGATTCAGAGTTTTAAAGTATATGATCAAAAGTTATTGGATTTACCATGCTTCTGCATTCATTTGGATTTTTTAATATCCCCCAACACACACATATAGACATACAGGGCTATCTTCTGTTTACTTGCTATTGACACTTCCACATTTATCAGACTTATTTCATCTTACCTTAGACCTTCTGTCTTCTACAGTCCCTCCCTCCTCGCTGCAGTTCTCCCATATTACTTTTTTACACTCTCCATTTTTCATATTTAAAGTTTTAAGATGTTTGGACCTTGGTTTTTAGCAGTAACACATTTTTCCACTTAAACATTGGTATATCTTGGTAAGGTCCTTGTGCTTTTCTACATGCTGATTCTGACACTTCCAAGTAAAATTAACTGTAATTGTCACATATAACATGTAGCCAATATTTCCACAGTAAATCCTGCCCAGGAATGTGATGTTGGCAACCCTTTCTCCTGCAAAAGAGGTGTGTTCAAAATGATGACCCGTATTATGTCTCTTCTGCACTCAGACCAGCCTTATGTGAGTTTGCCTTCAGACACTTAGGATAAGAACATCAGATGATGATTTTTTAGATCAACAAAAATTAATGGTGGAATGACATTTCGGAGGATATGAATCTAAACGTGCAGTCCTGACCCCGCTGAATTGAAGAGAAATTTTGCCACCAACCTGAATTTAATTTTAACTCTATTCGTGCTTATAGGGATTAAACTTAGTGAAATTATAGGAGCTTTTATTTTTTTAGTTTATTTGAATCATCCTACTTACAAGTCTGTTATTTTAATAGCAAATATAGTTATTTTTACATTAAAGGAATGATTAGTTGGGGAAAAATATATAATAATTAAATGGAAAGAGAAAAGTAAATCTGCCCCTCAATTCAGAGTTGCATTCCTTAATCCAGAAAGTATCTTTCTTATTTTGGTGTACATCAGATATTTCTGGTTGTGTTACTGGGCTTACTTTGCAAGTATATGATATTTTAAATGCAAATGAATAAAGCAACTGAGCCAAGACCTCTTCAGAAAACCACGTTAGTACCAGTCTTCCCTGGCTTCTCTTATCCCACTAAGACTCATGTAGTGTAGAGTCAGTGGCTTATTCATACCACTTCTTTCAATCACATAGCACAGGGAATCAAGAAATCCTTCCTTGGACTGCTGAGGCTACTTATCTGTCCTCTGTCTCATTACGGAGCTGAAAAGTCCCAAAAGGCTGAATAGAGAATCATAATTCTGGCCACAGTGTAGTCTCTGCAGATCCTGTTATTTCTTCCCAAATGGGTAGGACACGTGAGGTTTACTAATTTTCTTCACAAACCTGACAATGTCAAACACCCTGCAACCAGCAGAGCCCTGCAAAAACAGAGGGGACACTGTGGATTTTGGACAGTTATGGCACAGAGGAATAAGACCCTGGTGTCGGCCTCGTTTGCCTCCCAGCAAGTGACAGTGAAACGTGATCAAGGTCCCTTGTGCTTATCTACTGGGAGGGCAGGGTGGAGGGTGGAGGCAGAGGGCCCTAAAGAATGGACCCTAAAATCATTGAGATTTTCACTTCTCAGGTATTAAACTCAAGGAGGGAGTGGGATCTGAAAACTAAGCACTTTAAGAACTGTGTCCTCTGACAAGAACAGCTATTCAGATTAGATACTGATAGCATGCCTATATTTATAGCTACTGCTAAATGACCCAAGATGGATCATTTTCTTTGATAAAGAGAAACTTTTTCATTTCACACATTTTAGCAAAATTGCAAATTACTGGTAATCTAGCAATGAGATTCAAACTAGTAAACCCCTCTCTCATTCCGTTTACAAATTTCCTCTGCCTCAAAGACCTAAGATAGATCTTTATTACTATTTCAGTCAGAAGCATGAGCAAAGCATATTTTTATGAAATCTCAGTTCATCTGAAAGATTTCCAGGAAGTTTGGGTCCTCATCCTTTTAGTAGTGTCCAAGGTGGGGAAGACTGACCCAGCTCTAACTTGACACAGCTCAGAACACATCTGAAGGTCATTTTGTTTTTATCCTGGTAGGAAGCTGTATGAGAATTCAGTGCTGGGACATTTTCCTCAAGATGGTTGGACTGAAAAAATCTGGATTTTTTAGACTCACATTTAATTTGATGAGTGACAATGAGACACAACTGCTTCAGTTCAACTGTTCATGTCCTCGGCACCCATGAACCATGCACCTGCAAAAATTAAGTTGACTCTACATGCAAAACTCTGTGGTGTAGTTACCACTAATTTTCTCATAGGTTATTCAGAAGGAGTGGTAGTGGAGAAGCCCCCCCCTTTTTTTTTTCCATTGGCCACGAATTTTAACTATTAAACCAGCAAAATCTAAGCATTAGATAACATCTGCTGATTAGTGACTGAAAAGTAAGTCTCACAGACAGATATACAGGTGATTAGTGAGAACTTTGCCTGCATTTTTCAAAGGGTCTCAGAAGCCTAGCAGTATCACTGGTCTCTGGCATAAATGGACATTTGCAACTTGGAATCCTAAGAGAAAGAAAATGCACTTTATTACTAAAACTATTCAAAACAGTCTATCTTTTTTGAAGGCCAAATATGAGAAAAGCTATTTAAAGTGAATTTAATGTGACTTCCAATGTAGAGGCTGGGAAGGCAAAAGGAGAAGGTTTAAAAAAAAATAAAAAATCATTCTGTGTGCCAGGAGTCAGAGAACCACCCACTCATCGAGGCAAGCCAGAGAAGAGTGCAGGAGACGCAGCTGCCAGATAAAATACATTACAAACCAAATGAGATCCAAAACATTGATGATCCCAAACATCAGCAGAAAGAAGAGAACCAAAAGAATTTAATTACCTCTGAAGACAGTCCAAACCTGAATTAAAAATGAGGGATAACTACTCAGGTCAAACAAGTGTACAAGATCATCACCAGGAATCCAAGCTAAATAGTAGAGTGTGAATTACAGTATTCTTACTTGCACCAAGTAGTTTGCATTATATGAATTATCCCATTGACCTCAGCAAGACTACGTAAGTCACAAAGTCCTATCCAGAATAAATCGAGGCACTAGATCTGGGCCCTGAGTGTTGCACTCTCCTTTCAAGCTCTTTGTCTGAACACAGAGCTGGAGAGAGGATGGGTGTGGGTGCACATTGAGTGGGGATCTCAAGATCAGTACAAAACAAAGGCCTCCTCACCTCTTTTCAGGGCCAGGAGTATTGCCTGGGCTGTCCCTCACCTGTAGAGCTGTTTCAGATGCACCACAGGATACACACTGGCCAGGACACCTCCTCTCTCATCACCTGCAAAAAGAGAGATTTCTGCTAACATGGCACTCCCAGTGATCTAGCAGAGCTGTATTGTTCCTGTGCAAAGTAATAAATAGGAAGGATGAAGGGAAAAGCCCAGACCTGGAACACAGAGTCTCCTGTCCCTTGGCTGGCCAACAGCATTTGACAGACACCTTGACCCAGCACAGCTCCAGGAAACACTATAACGGCTGCGGCTCTGCCAGTCAGAAGGTTTGCCAGAAACAGCCACTGTCAGAAAGTGTGCTGAGGCTCCAGGTCTCCTAGGTCTCATACTAGAAACTACCTGCATGCTAAGATATAGCGTAGATATAAAGACAAGAGGCTGTCATAACTCTCGCATTACCAGGTCAGCAAGGCTGTTTCCTCTAAGCTGAACCCCATTCAGCTTTACACTAGCCCTACCACACTGTCAGCAAGCGTGCAGCTCTGTGGGTCCTGCTTTGGAAAAGCAGTTAACCATATACTTACCAAAACTCACCTCAATTAAGTCAATAAAAACACTCTTGTGTTTGAAGTCAGTTTCAAAGTGACTTGTATGAGGTGTAACATGCATTGGTTCTGTCTGATGGCTATTTGTTCATCCTGAAAGGCAGGTAAGGCAATATGCTAATATTTTGCTGTATGGAGCCTGAAACTTGACTGAGGTAGTGAATGCTATTGTATCATTATCAGAGGGAGTTTGATTCATCAAGACTGAAGGATGGTACCAGCAAGGATTCCTCTTGAAGTTTACAGAAAAGATAACCTCTCCTCTCTTAATTACCCACGTGTAATTCATTTTTTTTCAACACATAGCGATATAAACTATTAGTCCTCAAACCATGTCTTAGTTTTCTTTTAAGCTTTCTTAATTAAACACCCAGAGAGAAGTTTGTGACTATATTTCCAAATACAAGGTTTTCTGTTGCTGCTACCTTTCCAGCTTAGCATTTCCAGCGTGGCTCCCAGGGAACGATGGATGTGCTCTCCCCACCCAACTTGCATCTTCAACTCCAACCTTGGCAGGTGGTTGTACGGGCTGTGCATCTGCACTGAAGGACATAATATTTCACCCATACCTGAAGAGCAGGATCAGGGCAACAAGAAAGCTTTGCAGCTAGGGACTTCTCGGGTTTGGCACAGATATTCAGAAAGATTAACACAATAAACTTTGAACCATGTTCTTACTTTGATACCTCTTATATACTTCCCTATGGTGCAGTGCAGTCTTTTTTTGTTGGTTTTTTTTTTCCATAGAAAGTTCCACAGACATTGGAAAAGTGTGGTTGGTGACACTGGGCTCCCAAAGGGTTGTCAGAAACCTCATCTGTAGTCACCTTAACCTAATTTTTGCATTACACTTGCCACTTTGACCGTGACACAGAGCAGGAATGGATGATCAAGGTTACTTCTCCATAGTGCAAACACTGTAGTTTGTCACAAACATAAAATAAGGTGACCCCTGAAGTAGTAGAGCTGCATTTCAAAGACTCTCCTGTTTGTCCTCCTTAATGAGGAATAAAACGTATTAGCCTGTAATGGAGACAATTCTGGTAACCTTCCTTCGGGAGATACCCAGAGTGAGTGTCCTTTAGCAGTTCAGTAAAAAAGGCTTATAAACACGGGGGTTTTAAGCCTCTGTACACAATAGGGGAAATCACGTAATAGAAGTGGATTATTCAGAAAAAAAGGTTTTGCTGAAAACTTGATAAAAAGGTTTTGGTCCCGTGGCAGAAAGCTTAGTAACAAAAGAGGAGGAAAAGAGGCTGCTCACCACTTACAGCCCCTTATCTCGCAGATCTCATCAAGACTCCAGTTCAGCCCTCCCAGCACTGAAAGCAGGGAGGAAGAACTTCACAGGCACAATTAGACCCCATAAATTTCCACCCCTGAGTCTGAAAGCATCTTGCCCAGCAGAGTCCCAAGCAGTTTTGTTCAACACTGGTAAAAATTATTATTGCCATTTTTAGAAATATGGACAGTTTTCCAGCTAGAAAGGAGTTCCAGTTGGCAAGGAGTGTGGCAACCAGACCTGCATTGTACAGCACACATAGATGTCCCTACAAAGGAGGTGGCATATTTCCTCTCACCTTTGCTTTCTTGCAATGGTGCCTTCTTTGCCCAGGGAACCCAGCACCCGGTTCTCTGCAATCCTGACTCCAAATTATCCCTGACCTGGCCCTTGAAGCCTGCTTGGCATGGACTATGAGCTATTTCTATAGCTGGCTGCAATTGTCATTGAATAAACGGGGCAGATACCCTTTTTAATGAATGAAACACATTCCCTTTTATTATAGCAGCTCAGGCAAAAAAATGGGGGTGGAGAGAGTTCTAATAATTCAGGTATGATTAAAAAGAGGATATTTACTGGCTTGTAGGCCTTGGGGAGAAAAAAACAACACAGCAGCACAGTTTCTATATACACCTCTGGGGAAAAGTTCAAGAAATAAGGAAATGCATATAACCATTGTTCGTGCGCATTATGCAAGCTTTAAAAAATAGATAGGGCTGAGTTTCAGAGTATCAGGAAAAGTATTTGGGCTGCATTTAAGTGAGAAGGATTAGCTTGCATGATGTTGATTTATAAATGGCAACAACCAATCCCTTATATTCTCTCCTGCAGTCATCTCTCCTGCACAGTAATTCCCAATGTTCCCTTTTGAAAGCCCTTGATACTCAGTTAGCCCCGAGGTATAATGTTTGATAATATAACTACTGCTTCTGTCACTGCGTTTTGTACAAACGCATTATATGTGGCCCAGAATGGTAAAGATTTATGTATGGGTATGGAAAATAAAAATCAGCATTGATTAAAAGCCCCAGATAGACCATCCAATCCCGCCCAGAGAACATCAGTTATTTTGCATTTTGACGTGGCGATTGATAACTCATAAATGCAAGCAGGAATGACAAATGCGGATGGAAACTGGCTTTGACAAAAACGATAACAGTATCAGTCTCGAGGGGCGATGGAGGTATAAGCAGGAGCTGTTTAAAATATTTAATCATTTTATGAAGGCTGCAAGATGTTGTTTGACCCTGAAGGAGTGTGAATGTCACATGGATCAGAAATTGCCAAGTCTTTGAAGTGAAATAAAAAAAATGGTGTTATTATAGATCCTTCTTGACATCCTATCATTTTTGTATAGGATTAAAAATATGTATACAAAGCTCTAGATAAAGGACTCCAGCAAAAGATGTCTTGGTTGAAGGGGAAAAAAAAGTAAAGACATACTGTTGTGAATTTTTACTTCAAAATCCCAAAGCGTCTCTTTTATATTCTTCTGGAATGGCATGAATAGAACCAGCAGCCCCCTAGTAAAAAGACTCCTTTGGTTTTTAACTACAGGGTAAATTACACTTTACTTTTGTTACCTTGGGTCTGACTTTTGGTCTTCAAAGAAAATCTCTCTTTTTTTTTCCCCTTGTACTTAACTGAGCAACGGGTATTGTGTGTGAATGTATATAAGTATATCCATATGACCCCTAGCTGTAAGACTACATTAAACATATTTATTTTATTATATACATGCACAAAGGTATGCAGTGTGCAAGGTGTGGGAATTTTTTTATGGGAGAGGGAGGAACTGGCAAGTCAGCAGTGAATTGATACACTTAATTCTTCTCTACATTTGTGTTTTCAAATTTTCCAGGTCTTCCAGAAGACCTGGAATCCAACCAGTCAAGAAAAAGTACCAAAGCCACAAGTAAATTCTGAGTGAATATTCCCACATGAATGAGGATTAGTTTATGTTTCACTATGGTATATCAGCAGATGAAATATTACACTGTATATTTTCTCTTTATCTGGTGTATTTCTTCTCTCCCTCCCTCTTCCATACCTTCCTCTTCCCCTTAAGTCACTGGGTTTTGCTTTATTTTATTATTTGAATTTTGTTTAGTCAGGGGCATGTGGGTGTTTAGAAGGACATTTATTTCAAGGAGGGGATTTCTGAAAACCATGGTGCTTTTAGGGTCTGGTTTTGTCTTGTCCTTGAAAAATGTTTTTTCTTTCCTCTCTAGTTTGGCCTGTTCCATATATTTCTTCAGGGCAATTAATCATTTAGACTCGACATATAATTTGTTTATTCAGTAGTTATATATATGCAACCTTTCTTTTCTTCCCTCCCATTAAAGATTTTGCTTTCTTATCACAGAGGTTTTCATCAAACCTCTATTTTATGCCTTTTCCCTAATATTCACTGCTAGAAGCATGCAAAGATCTCGCTTGCTTTGTATTAAGTTATCCTCACCCTGCCCAAACCACTAGGAAATTACACATATTCAACTTCACAACAGACCCCTCATGGTAGAGTGCGGTCACAGCTCTTTGTGTATCCTGCACGAGCTGATCCTTTTATTTGCTTAGGATAGCACAGATGCTTTGTTCCTCGCCGTGGAAGGGATTCTGCCTATTCTCATTTACATGTCCCATTGATTTCAGCTAAGTACATACAGTACATGGTATTGCAGCGAGGACCATTGGAAATATCTCTGTTATTGCAGCACGCTGCACACTCTGCAGCAAATCTGCACCACAATAAACCTCTTCCTGCAGCATCCAGAGATCCTCAAACAGCAGCAGGAGGGAAATGCTGGATGGTGTCCTGAGCAATACGTTACATTTGACTGTCACTTCTGGTCTGCCTGCTGGAGCTGCTCAATCCCGGTTATTTATTAAGGAAATTTCAGGGTCTTCCCACCCCCCCACCCCCAATTTTTATGAATTCCAGACCTTTTCCTCCTCTGTTCACGAACAAACTCCCCTCTGAAGTCTGAATGACAAGCCAAACTTCATGATCTTAACATAGATTCTTACAACACACAGCTTTTTGAATACTTCCACAGGATTGTTTCATGTTGATGGACAATACCAGAAAGGCCATATGCTTTTGCTGCCTTTTTACTCACACACCTTCCCCCAGTATGTCCCAGTCATTTCCAGGACCCGTGATTTTAATTTGCTATGTCCCCTGGAAACAACACGAGAGCGCTTCTTTCAGAAGGGACCGAATTTATCCCACAACATTTGCCTCTATTTTAAACTAATATAATTTTTCCCTGCCTTCTTTTTTCTTTTGCCCCTGTCGCTGCAAGAGGGGCTGTCTCTCTAATGAAACAGGTAGATGTGGTACTTGCCAAGGGCAGCAACATATTAAGAGCAGAAAAATGTTTACTGACATTTTGCCATGAGTGGCTTAGGGATGGCATGAGGAGCTCTCTCTCCGGCAGCAAAATCCCTGTGCCGGGTCCTTGCCACAGACAGGGTATTTCCTGTCCAGGCCAATATGCAGCAGGACTGGGATTGATGCCTCAATGTCACCTCCAGCTTCGAGCCCATCCACAGGGGCAGGTGCAGGCAATGGTGGGCCAGGTCCCCTCTCTGAGGGGAGAGCAAAGCCCAGCTCACCCAGCCAGCAAGCAGATAAATTTGGCTCACCTGAATGACTCATAGTTCCTACTCAAGCTCAGATGTGTGTAATTTTTTAATACAAGCACAAGGAAAACCGTGCATAGACAAGCTATTTTCTGTAGCCATAGCCTCCAAGTTAGACATCTAGCTGCTTTGAATTGGAACTGTAGGTCATTCAACAGTCAAAATAAATTCTGGTCAGAAAGCAGCAGCCAGTTTTATAAACTGGATCTATTAAATGGACCTTGCATCCATTTAATATCTCTACATCTATCAAAAACGAGAAACTTTTGTGCCTACAGTATGGAAGTTAATTCTACTGTTGACCTTTCTACAGTTGTCCTACCTTCCCTGCTTACCTTCTCCCAGAGCCTGTCACTCTCCGTATTCACATCAGAGTAGGATGGCACTTTGGGTTGCCTGTTTTATTTGCCTCAAAATGCAAATTTAGGTAAATCACAACACTCACAATTTCAGGATGAACATGTGGATGAATGTATGCTCCTTGACAGTCTTGCTTTTTAACAAAAAATAATAAATGGGACATTTGTAGAAATTTTACTTTGCACTTTTTGAGTCTTAACAGCTAAGGAATGACAAGATTCCCTTGAAGGTACCTTGTATTTCAGAGTGGACCAACTCTTAAACAGACAATAATTAAAAGTTAAAGATGATAATGAAATGTTTTGTTTAACCCAGGACATTTTATTTCACACAGAAAGATCTTATCAGCAGAAGCATTGAAAACCAAATGAATTTAAGGTAGATCAAGCTGACGCGCTTCTGTAACTTTTCTGTAACCTTTCAGGAACCTGTGATGGCCATTGTCTTTACAGTTCCACTCCTTTTCTCCCTGGGCATTTCTTTCATGCCACTCTTTAAACCTGCTTGTTTGCCCTTTGCCCCATTCTTCCCTCAGCTCCCCCCATAGGATGCTTAGTTCGGAAACCTCTTCAGTAGATAAGGACACACTCTTCACCATTTGGGGAGACTGAAGAAACGTCCTGGTAGCTTGGTGCAATGGTCGTGTCATATGCATCATTATTAAAACATAAGCTCTTTGTGCCACATAATCTGCTGCCTTCTGTGCTCTATGTAGACCTGCTGAGGCTGCGTCATATAAACCAAACAGATAAAGTTTGGTCACTGCATTTAATTCACCCTTGTTTCTTTGACTATCATTTGTTTATCAGGCAAAGACTGGTCTAGACCTTAATCAAAATGAAGAAAATGAAAATCCCACTAATTAGTGAGATCTCAGCATTTGCTAGATCTTTTCAAAGATGAAGAGGTTAATCATTTGCAGTCAGACGGTAAGAAATGAACCTCTTGTCTCTTCCTTCATCCTCTATGCAGTTCCTCCATTTCAACATCCTTGTTACTAAATCTGAGACAATGTGTAATTATACAGAAGGAAATCTCTCTGGGGTATAGCTGAAGTTGCTTAAATTGTGCTGATTTACAAAGATGAAGGATTTTTATTTTTTTCCACCAACTAGAAAAAAAAATCACCTTTTTTTCATAATGGCAAACAACCTCCTGCAAAGTCAACTCCTTTTCTGAAAGTCATTGCTAGTTTTATAATTTCTGAGTCATTAGATAACAGATAGAACTCCACACTTAGTGGTTTCAAATGTTTATGGTCTGCAATTCATTCTTAATGAGCTCTCTCCATGTCTTTATTCTTCTTCACACCCTCCTGCTGGGAAATGTCTTACTCTGCCTTGGCTTTTGTTAATGATTCCACAATCATTTCAGAGCCATTTCTTCTGCCTTATGTAATTCTGACACTGCAGAAGAGCCTGGCTCTGCAGCCTCACAGTTGGAAATGTAACCTTTAATGTATTAATTTCTCTTGCTCAAAACAATTTAACCTCTGTCTTGGTTTTGTGATTGCTAAGTGTTCCAATTAAATGCCTCTTTCATTTTTTGTCCTGGAGGGCTTGATCTTACCAGCATTATGTTTAACATACCCTACCTAGCAAATGATGAGCACTCCAGGGTCCCCTCAAGTGTTCTTTATCAATCCATTATCTATCTCATGAGTGTCTGTCACATTTTCAAAACAACAGCAACAGAAGAGATTAATTAAACTAGTTTTAAACACTAAATAACAATATCCACTACAAGTGGAAACAAATAATTACAAAGCAGGAGAAGGAGTAATCCGGGAGGAATAAATGCACTTCCCCCCAGCCCCCCTGATCAATAGTAACCCGTGAATGCTATTTAAATAGTGAATCTTCCACATCAGGATGCAGCCAGGATCAGGAGTTGTTAGAATGTGAAAATTAATCACAGTAACAAAAAGTCTCGGTGCGCTTGTCTTTTTTTATTTCACCACCTGGCACTTAACAAAAAACATGCCCAGAAAGTTCTGAGGATTGCTGGAGAGGTTTTGCACCAGCATCCAGTGAGAAAACATCTTTTTGAACAAGAAGAGGGAGTAGGAGCATGGGGAAGGTGGAAGGATTGGAAAAATATCCTCAGGCAGGTCACTACACTTGGTGCTATCATTAGTAAATGGGATCATGACAAGTCAGCCACCAGCGGTAAAACTCCATGTTTTCTCAGTTTCCTTCTAATGCCTTTTTGCCCAAAGTCAAACATATTTTGACCACCAGCTTTATCACATCAGCTATTAAGAGTATAAAGTAACTGAAGGAGTGATAGAATAAGGCTTCCGTAGAGCCTGTGTCTGCTTACTACTGACTAATATCAATGTGCTGTCTACATGTATCTGGACCCAAAATGCTGTGCAAGCACCTTGGGAGCAGAGGCAGCAGAAGGATTGGGCTGTTTTGTGTCACAAAAGCTGGGGGCCATGCTCAGGCCACCTGTGGATAACAGGTGCCATTACAGCTGCTGTATCCAAATTTGGGACAGCAGCAAGGACTTCAGGGGACCTGCCACTCCCTAAGTCCCTCCATAGGCAGGCAGATGAAGTAAGAGTAAATAAAGCTTAAGCCAGGCATCTGAGGCAGAAGGGACACAGCTCACGGTCACCAGCACTGTTTGCTGATGCTTGTGGCTGTAATTTCAAGTACTTCTCAGACAAATGAAATTGCTATTAGCTGCCGTGTTTCACAGGCGTTATCTGAAAGTGGGAAAGGATGCAAGTCAGAAGGAACAATTTCAAGACTAATGCCATGCACTCTCTCACAATTTCTTTTCCATCCATCCTTCCTCAGGGAATGGCGGTTCAATGGCAGCCCAGTGAGAACCGTACCACAAGAGCTGCCTGTCCTCCATGCTCTTTCATAAGCACTTTCTGGAGTCCAGACGAGGCAGAAATAGCTTTGGCATGGTTCTTGAAATTAGAGCCAAAAGAGCCCCTTTCTCTGCACCCCCTCTCCCACATAAACAGCCGGTCTGGGCTGAGAGTTGCTATTGTTTCAAATTTTCACCTCTTGCTTGCAAACTTCAAAAGCTGCACTGGGGCCACGTGGTTTAACTGTGCTTTTCACAGTAGGATGTTGGTCTGAGAGCTCAATAGACCTTTGCAAGGACCACGGAAATGGCAGGCAAGGCCTTGCACTTCGCTGCACATGCACTCATCTCTTCCTCCCTGTCTTCCTCCTGCAGTCTTCCAGTGTGCTCACAGTGCTGCTTTCCCTGCTAGGGAAGCTGATGGTTTATTTTCTTTTATCTCATGTTTTCAGGTTTCCGCTTTTTTAGTGGGACCGATTAAGGAGAGGTTCACCTCTGAAGGATCAAATACTGTCCTGCAAAGCGTTGCAGCTTCCAACATCATTAAAGGAGAGCCTCAAGTATTTACTAATAGCATGGAGTGCATCATCATTTTGTCCTGAATTCCTTTAATTTTTAGGGTATTTCCTCCAAGATGCTACTGCAACAAGCTTTACCACAATGCCTCTAAGTTTCTTGGGGTGCTCACGTGCCAAAGTTGGGCCGGCTGCTGACTGACTATGGCTCTACCATTGCGTGATAGCTGTGCTCTCAGATGCAGAGGCACAAAGGGCACCTTTTAGTTGCCCAGACATGAGTAGGTCCTGCAGTTAGAGATGCCCTAAGTAACCACATTGTAACTGGAAGATATGACAAGGGACCTGTGTGGGACCCAGACAATACCAGACCTGGCAGCTGAGGGGCCAGCCAGATGCCCAAGGTGTTTCAGATGGCACTAGCTACCTTGGTTTAGGCAAATGAGTTGTGCCTAAAATATCTGGAGCTCTTTAAAGGAATGATGAAACTTTGATTGTGCAGGGTAGCCATTATCTGAAATGCCACAATCTGGCAGGAACAAAGGAAAGCACTACTGTGAGCTGGCGGGATGGCATTGCTCCCTAGAAGTCAATATTTACAAGAGATTGCCAGATGGGTGTGCAGATCTTCCTCATCCCCAGACTAATCAAGAACCAAAGGAAGCAGGTCAATGTTTTTAATGTTCAGCTCTCCCCTATTGCTTTATGTCCACATTTCCGCCTAGTGAGGAGACCTTTTCAGCAGTAATGAGATCTCAGCATCCTTTTCAATTAGATTGTGGCCACAGAAATCTGTTGAATAAATGCATTTTTATTTTCACACTCGCAATTTTTACCTGTATTTATCACAACAGCTCCTGCAATGAGGTTTGTTTTTCATAATTACCTCCTACAACAGCGTCTCACTTGCCTTTTGCTTTAAAAGCAAAACCCTGTCTGCTCATAGACCATAGCACTTCAAGAAGAGATTGGTAATTTGTAGACTGACATTTTACATTTATGGATGTTATCCAGTAGCAAGCTCAACCCATAGTGTGCAGTCTTTGGTAAAACTGAAATTGCAAACGTGGGTTCCCTTCAGATGGAACATGTTATTTACTGCCAAAAGCATATTTAAGAGTATATTGGAAACCTTCTAAAAAGAAGTATGATCTCAAGGAAGACTTCTGAGATGGCTTTCTTCAGATGACATGCCCTTCAGCATGGGGCTACTTGCTAAAGTCTGTATCCTTACATCCCTTTGCACAACAAGACTCTGTTCCTTTCTGGAATCTCTGAGCACTAGATAAAAGAAATACTAATACAGATGATTTACATGAAAGTCACACGTTAGAATTAACACTGAAAAACTATTTGCCAGTGGTTTGGAAATCAGCACTTGTTTAAAATATATTGATAATAATAATTTAAGCTCTTCATTACAATCATTTAAATCATTATCTTTTTTTCTGTCTTTAGTGTTGCATACTATGAGAGGTAAATTAGGTGAACTCTTGAGGCATCCTCTAACTTTGAAGGGGTTTTATGATTCTGTGAGAATATACCAGCTATATTTCATTTCTCATGAGGATTCTACTCTTGAGAAAATGGTTAAAAATTTTCCAACATAATTGGGCTTTCACTGGAAAATTAGGAGTTCATTTAAATAATTTATTTCACATAAAGTGTCTTTTTATGTAGAAATTTTCAACTTTACATTGTAAATGCAAGAACTTCAAACCTGAGAACTTCAATTTTCAACAAACTAAAATAATTTAGTTTAACAATTGAACATCTTCAGAAAAAGCCTGTCCATTTTCAGTTTTAAATGAAAGAAAAACAAATTATATATGGGCAAAATCCTATTTTCTAATAGTTCTAGAGCTGACCTCTCCACTGAAGTTAATGGACCAGATCATAAGGTATTTATTCAGCATTCTCTTGGGAATTTCTCCAGTTCTACATATGTGAATGCCAAGTATCCGAATATTGAGTGTATGAACCTCTGAATATGACTTTCTGGAAACAGTAATTGATCAACATTTATCAGTCTATGTAACAAACTTCTTCACCCATGGCTGACTGTCATCAGACAATGAATGCTCCTGCAGAGTTTCTCAAGCTGTGGGATGGAATAATACTGCAAGGAACATTTTTTCTGTGAAATAGTCTTATTGCAGAACTATGCTAGAGCTGAGCTACTCATTCTATATACAAGAGATACTGCACAGGCAATATTTCTGCTTTTGCTGATCCAGCAAGAAACACAAGCAGAATGGTTCTCCTGGGTTAGTATCTGTCCAAAAGCAGCAGGGAATGTAAGGATAGGTCTCCGGTGCTTTGAGAAAGGAAGTTTCTTCTGGAACTTGTATGCTGCAGCCAAAGTTAATTAAGAGTCCAAAATCAACTTAGAAAATTAATAGCAGGATTTTTTAAAGCTTAGCTCTGTGCAAAAATCTCTGATCTGTCTGCAATTTTGGACCAAAAAAAAAGATATACACAGACACAAGACAAGACATTGTAACTTCAATAAAATTGTCACTGCCCAAAAGATATAAAGACGATGGTAGTTACCTACCAGAATGGATCAACACACTCAGCACCGACAGCAAGATTTCTGATGTACAGAAACCCACACATGTGCACTCAACAATAAAGAAAATTCTGTGGAAATTCAGACACTCTTCTCTGCTAATTGTATGAACCTAAGTTGGCTTTTCAAATGATCACATGCTAAAACTGAAAACAACTGCCCAGCTGTTGAAGAGCACTCTGTAGAATAGATGGTGGAGAGCTTTGTGTTTGTCACCTATAGATTCGTTATTGTCAGCAAGCACCCTAAAGCCAACCTGTACTCGCACAGCAATAGGCTCTGTCAGTGGAACCATGGATCTCAAAGCCATTTTCCACTCTGCTGTTTGCTCCACACAACAGTCGGACTCTTGAGCAAGAGATGGTGAGTGCCTGCTGGGAGGCACGTGGACTCAGAGTCACTCCATGTCCATCACAGCTCTATCCTCACTTCCCAGTTCCCCTCCAACAACAAGTTTCCAAACAAGCAAGACCAGCTCAGTTGCCCTGACAGGAAATGGGCAAGACCGGGCCATGGCCCTACCCACTCAAGCAACATGGAGGAAAGGAAAAACATATAGCTTGACTCCTTTACTCAAAAAATAAAAGATCAAGTTCTATGGGTCTTTTCTGTAGCTCTTTCTCAACCAGGAGACTCCACCATCTCTCTTGCTGTGTGACCACGGGCTAGAGTTTGTCTGGTAGTGTGCTGTGTTAAAGGCTTTGTCTGATGTGCTCCTCTGGGCTCATGGCGACATTTGTATAATAATAATGGTGTTCTCTTGCAGAAAGTTTATTGAATTGTACAATACATTCCACTGGGTTCAATATTTCCCCTTCTCCCAGCATTAACAGGAAGTATTTAAGATAATATCAAAAAGTTGCTGAAGAAAGTTTGAAAAAAGTAGATGTTGTAATCTGGCAACCAATTTCAGCCTTTTTGTGTGGTGATAGATTTAATAATTTATAAATCAGTGGCATGAACAAAGCAAGAACCAAAACAGAACTACCCATTTCAAAAGTGTAAAGACAGTTAACCTTTAAACAGATGGATAATTCCAGACAGCACTGTAAAATTAATAGAGCCTAAACTGTAGGTCTCAAAGCTGCAGAATACATCTTGGGAGACCATGTTTTTGAGATCATCATAAATCAATTTTTTTCTTATCAGTCCCTGATGCATAAATCGACTACAAGGCCTGCTAGGTTATGAATATGTATGTCATGACATGACAACTGATCCAATACTCCAGTATCAAAAGTCCTGTGATCTTATTGCTTATACCGAACCATCAGTTTCTTCACATTATACAGAAATAGTTGCAACAATAGTATGAAGGCTGGACTGGAAAAAGGTAAGACGAGGAGATTTTCTGCAGGGGGTATTTTAGCAAATGAAAGCATGGAATCTCTTAAGGAATCCCATTTCCATCTTTGCATTATTTGCAATTCTTTTCCTCATTAAACCATGTTTCTTCAGAGACTTTTCCGTTTCCCCAACTAAAATCTTTCAGCTTTGAGAAGAAGCAGGAGGCAAATTGTGAACTACTAAGAACCTGATGGCCTTTTATGCCTTTTGAACAGAGGTACCCTCCCCATACAATATAACAAAGCTCCAGAATAGTATAAACACACACCCCACAAACACACACTTAAGCTTACCAGCAATAAAAAAAAATATTAGAAAATATCTTATTTTGTTTTGCCTTTAAAAAGCACTATTGAAAACATATTTGATAACAGGATACATTTATAAATATGGGATGTGATCAAAAACCAAATGAGAATGAGGGTTGGGATGGAAGTGAAGCTCAAAGAGTGATGTTACATAGCTGCCAGGCTCAGATATGCTAGTCCCTGGGAGACACTTTCATTAGCAATAGGGAAGATGCTGGCTGTGGAATAAACATGAAACTTGATCTGATGATCTCTTGCCTTGATACCACATAGACCGCTGCTAATTATGAAGCTGCCTGACAAGCAAATAGCACTCCATATTTATAACAACAGACAAAATCAGCCAATTTGTCATTTTAATGTCTGATATAACTTTGAATTTTTCATAAAAGTGGCAAAGAAATGAGGACCAGAGTTTCCAGTTAAAAAAAATAGAGAGGAACGTTATTTCTCTGGATTCCCAGAGGTCTTTGTATTTTCCCCTCATCCCACAATGCTCCTTCACTCTGATCTCTGCAGAGATTACTTTTGGGGCTCCTTTAATCATGCAGACATGGACATCCTCACTTACAGTTATGGCAAGGCAGGGCAGCCCAGTGAAACCAGCCTGCTGCAAAACAGTATAAAGCCACAATGAACTGGTATCAGCTGGAATTAAGTCCTCACTTTCATTTACTCTCATTCTTGGTAGGACTTTACGTGAACAAAGGCAAATGTACAGATGTGGAACCAGGAGATTTGCCCTCGAACATTAAACAAATGGGTATCAGCCAGCAACAAATGGAAGGTTTTCAGTTTTCCCTGCTTTCTCAGAAACACGGCAGCATGTACAGAAACAGTACAATACTAGAGGTGACTTGTTCACTTTACACACAAAAAAACTTATTCAAACAGACACATGCTGAACAGAATATACAACATAAAGCTTCTAAGCTATATGTGACCCACTTTTGCAGATATCTATAGCCTGTGAGTGTTCAGGATCACATTAACATAAATGCCATTAAGTTTTGGCCCTGTATCATCTTTATTTTTTTATAGATACATAATTATCGAGAAGAGGCTGTTAACTTTTTACAGACTTTAAATATAGTCTATCAGCTCTCTCTATCTCACTTTGTTTAAGGATTCACCCAGCGGAACAATTGTGTTGCTGCCACATTGCTGTACTTGACATAAAAACATGCTTCTGCTTCATGGGGTGAGGGGAGAGACCTACACTGTACCTTCTCAGGTGTACAGGTGCTGGGTGCACACAGCAACCAATACTGACTCATGGCAGGCAAGGCATTTTCATTTAAGAAAGCTTGGCACCTACTTCTAATGTATATTATAACCTCACTAGTTCTGCGACATCATAAAGATAATCAAGAGCAATGTCCCATGTCTAGAAACAGAAATTATTTCTATCAGAATTGATGTATTCAGTGTAATTAATTCCTGTTTTTCAGCCTTTTTAAAGCAAGAAACAATCACTCAGTTCCACCAGAAAAAGATATTTTAAAAGTTTTTTTTTTTATTCTTTTTGAAAAAAGTGAATTTGTTGTTCCATCTGATGATGGGACAGAGCAGAACTTTGCAGAATGTTTAAACACATTTTTCTCCCATTGTTTTATTTGGAGAGCCTGAAAAAGACACTCACTGTAACCTTTCACATGTCCAAAGGGTGAAACAAGGTCTCAATTATTATCTGCTTCTTTTTTTTTCCCCACAAAATGGGCATATAGTATATAATATGCACAGAGAGGCTTACCTGACATTTCCGTCTTGGTATGGCCAGAAAATCCTTCTTGGGGGAAAAACAGTATGTCAGATGCTTACAATATAACAAAGTACTTTAGACGTGACTTTGAACAAGTGCTATATGTGACTTCCCACCATCTCCCCAAAACTATTATTTTTCCTGCTGGGTTTAGTAGCTGGAATACCTCAGTGTTTTCACTGAGCATTACCATGTTTACAATAAAAAGAAAGCCCTACGGGAGTCTCATTTGGTTTCACTGCACTGTTTATAAATTAACAAGAAATGGAGACTGTTCTGAATGGCAGAGACAAAGAGAAGATACATGCACACTGGGAATTCAGCAATGGCAAAGCCAAAATCATCTCTGATGATAAACAAATCTCTGACCAGAGACAGCTGGTTCAGCCAAGGCTTCTGTATCCAAGCCATAATGAGGGGTCACGACGTGGTCTTTAAAGCCTCGGTGCTGCTACAGACAATGACTGAGGTTAAATCTTGCTGATGAAATCCCAATTCATTGATTGTACTTTTTATTGCTTTCTGTGGAAGTGACTGGAAGCAGTAGTGAGCTGTAACTTCAAAGTACTGTATTCTTATTGGTTTTGTAAGGTTGTATTTTAACTGATTAATCAATGTTGTGATGGCAATACAGCAGTATTGACCCAAATGATTAGAAATATCATTGCTTAGCCAGTGCGCTGGCCTTAGCAAAACAGAGGCCTAGGAAGAAGGAAAAGGCACAGGGCATGAGAACCAAGCCAGTCTTGCTAACATTTGTATATTTGCTGAGGAGCTCCACTGGGCAGCATCAACACAACAGCATTTTGTTAACCTGCCCTTTTCATCCAGCCATCAGCTAAGTAAACCTCTTTCTAAGGGAACTTTTAAGGAGACTGCAGGCTGTGCTTAGTGTTCCCAAGTACCAAAGACTTTAATATTTTGCTACTTAAGACTCTAATAAAGTGGTCCTGTGCCCTCAATAAGTGAGGGTTTTCTCCCTTGCAAATTTCACAATTTTGGGACATTCCCAGTTATCGTAAAACACAAGTTAAGTCCCTTCTTAAGAATATCTGCGTGAGCACCAGCTACAACTCTTCACAGAGCCACCAGGGGAGAAAAAAATAGATAAATGTGTTCTTGACTTCAGTGTGTGCTGAAATGGTTTCCTCCATTGAGATAAGGATGGTTAAAACCCACAATTATACAAGACCTGGTGTGAGTCTTCCCATACAGATGGGATTTGGACTATTACCTCCACTAATAGTCACAAAAACTTGATCAAGCAATGGAATTAAAAAAACAAACAAACAAACAAACAAACAAACAAACAAACAAAAAACCCACACAAAACTTCTACTGAGACATAGACAGCCACTCATGTATGTGAGGAACAGCAGGTACATAGTCACATTTCCTTGTCTTTTTGTGTTTTTCTTTCATTTGGTTTTAATCTTCCCAGAGCTTCAGCAAGTTGAAGAATTAGAAGGTTAACATAAATGTTTGGTATGAAACAGAACTGAGAAGTTTGTAGTGAATTATTTATTTGACTAATTTAGCCTTATTTTCTGTTAATGAATTCTTTGCTTTTTTTATATGTTCATTTGTTATTCCCACTTGTTTGACAAACACTTTGTGTGAACATGTTTCAGCTGGTGTATTGTGCACAAGCTACCAACAAAGACTCTCTCTTCCCCTCATAGCTACTTATGGTCACAGCTGAGGAACTGGTTACCTGAGACTCCTGGTGTGCTACTGCTTCCCCCAGACTGGGTGACCAGTGCTTTTCAAGTAGACGTGTGGGAGCTTGTGCAGGGATGAAAGAGGCTGGGTGGCAGGGCTAAGATTTAGGGAGAGATAATGCAGATGCCTTGTATTATGCTTTCTGTTTAGCCAATGTTTAGTCCCATCTTACTTTCAAAACTGCTCAGGGTAGGCTAAACCTTCATAAGTAAAACAATAATCTGGGGTTATATTCATGAGCTGCTTCATCATACACTGAGCCGACCCTAGCACTGGCAGGAGATGTTTTCAAGCATGCTACCTTGGCCACAATGCTGTTGCTGCTTTTCCACAAATTAAAGGATATGAGCAGAGAGATCCAGCTGCTCTAAAGCTACAAATATAAAGTAATTTAAAAGCCTTTGACAGAGGCAGAGAGGCAAGAATTTTTGATAAAGACACCGCTGCAAACAGCTTCGAGCCTTGAAATAACACAAGGAACGTGTATCAATTTCTGTCGCTGCAAACATCGACTGCTGAAACTTAATACCAACCTCCCCTTCGTGGTGATGAAGAGATGACATTTCCATTTTATTGATCTCTGCAGAGACGCAGCACAGGTAGTGTCAAAGGGAGTGGGGCACGGGGGCACCACAGCCCAGCTCCATATGCACGGATGCGTCCTTTGCCCACCAGAAGGTTTGATCCCCGGGAAGCCGGGCCAAGACAAATCTCTTGGAGAGCACACATGGAGCTAAAAAAGAGAAACAAGATTACAGTGGAAAACTAGACTTAACTGTATTTATAGGAAGATCTGTGGCTCTCACCATGTAAGAGACCTTTATATTCAAATATATCTACACATTTGCATTTAAAGTTTATGGCAGAGTATACCACAGTAACATAATATCAGGAAAAGTTGCAGCAGCCAAGCTCCTTTGGCCTTTACAAAAAGACAAAACATGAAAACATTTTTTTAACAGGAACTAAGTGCAGATGATCCTAAATGCAGGGCAGATTAAAATTATCATTGGCAGCTTAATGCTTGCTCTCCAAAGGACACATCCAGAGGCCTCAGTTGCCCGGATATTCTTATTTTCAGCAATAGGAAGTGCTGGGCATGTCTTAGTGGTTAATTGTAAGGTCCAACAGGCCATACTCTACAGCAGTTTTCTAGTTGCATCACATGGTATCAAAGTTGCTGGCACTGTTATTTTTTATTTTCTTCCTACAAGTTGATGTGTGAATAAAAGTGCTTCAGTGTTTTTAACACTGTCCAAATCATGGAACAGAAGACAAAAATATTTTCAGCGCTTAAGTGAGCAAGGACAGGGAACTGTCCACAAATGTGTGCCTTTAATTCTGTTTCTGTTGTGCACTCCCCTTACATTTTTCAAGGCAGAGTTAAATCCTGAAAAAGCATATAATGATATATTCATGGGGTGGGAGAGGCTGGTGAGGATTTCTCCTGTTTGATTCCTGCTTCAAGAGGTAGGTACATCCCTCCTGTCAGAGTCCTCACTGAGGTCCTGTCAAGCCCAAGACCCAAATGCCCTGCACAAGGTAGGGGGTAAAGATGGAAGCATATCCTACAGAAAAAAAAAAAATAATCATGGAATTTTGTTCACTGAAAAATTTTGGCTGTATCCAAACCAGAACATTTTTGGTTTCCTTCACAAAAAGAACAGAGTGGAAATCCTCATGTTATGGTGAAAAGAAAAGTTTAAGTCAAATGAAATGTTTTAGTTGGCCTCAAATTAAATTCTTCAATTTTTTTTCCTATATGCCTAGGAAACAACCACAAAAAAAAGTTGCTTCAGACCAAGTAGAAAGACTCCGATATTTCAATGCAACCAGACAATTGAAAAGTCAGTGACATGCTAAGTTTTAGATAAAAATAGCAACTTTTGCCTTTGCTCTGCTACAGAACAAAAAATGGGAGAGACTTCATTTTTCCTACATGCAGGCAGGAAATAGCAATGTGATTTTCTACTCCTTTCATTGTCTCTGTCTCAGAAAGGCTGAGAAATGCCCTCATACAAACCATGGGAGAAATAACATCCAGCAACACAAGGAAGTGGCCTGCTGTGAGAAGGACCCATCAGACCTGCAGATCATCTCCTGGGAGGAAAAGAAGGTGCAGAACATGGGGCAGCAGTGACAGGAGCAGGCAAAAGGAGACTAGGTGGAACAAGTCCTCATAAGGGGAATGGTGGTGAGGGATGTGGGCCCAGCATCAGTGAAGGCAAGTGCTCAAGCTGGCCACCATATGACAAATCCCCTTATCAGCTACTTTCCTGGTTCCATCACCATACAGTGCACTGCAGCCACTGTGGGAGGGTGAGCTATCAGGCAACCCATGAGCTCTGGCACTGCAAAGATGAGAATGGACCAGGTGTCCTTATCACCATCACTTGCCTGGACACAGGCCAGTAGCAACAGAAAAGAGCTCGTGATACAAAAGTGGATATTGGTAGTATCTTGAACCTGTTCCCAGAGAAAACCTGCTCTTTGCAAGAGATGGTAAGCTGGGGGGATATGAATGTCTTGCCTGCCACCTAAGCAGATTCATAGGTTACATCTACTGCTGGTCTCTTCTACCCTGAAACATTTCTTGTGTCATTTTATCAGCTGTGAATAGCTAACAGTAGGTTAGGGCATCGGGGGCCAGTATCCTAGAATCTGGTTTGGATTTCTGCAAACCAGACGGAGGAAGCCAGGTGCTAAGGGGCACATGGGATGGCAGGAATAAGGCCCTTGCCTGCCCATGGAGACACCCACTTGTCTGCAACTGTGTATTCCACACTGCTAACCAGAAACCTCCCTCTCTAGCTGACCCAGCCTACGGTGATGGAGTGGGCACCTTTTCAGTGGACACATATGCTTGCCGGGTCAGAAGTGAACTGTGGACCCCTGGGAGCCAATTGCCACTTCCTGCTAGCTTCTATGCTTGGCTCCTGTAATTTCAGGTTGATTGGCAACAGAAACAATTGTGATGTACTGTTAACGGGTCAACATCAAATTTCCTAGCCAAAGATATGACCTGAATTAACTTAGCAACCTCCCTTGTCTTTGTGGGCTGGCATAGGCCATTCCCACGGCTTTTCCAAGGTGTCCGTACACTCTTATGCAATATCCAGGGTCATTTCCAGTCAATGCAGCTCTGCATCAGGCAAGAATCAAGCCCTGTTTTGTGTCATTAGTCCTGTTTCAGAAACAGCAATCTGTAGTCAGGAAAGAAGTTGGAGGGCACAACCCTGGCTGTGGCCAGGGCCAGCTCCTTCCATGCAACTCTCCAGCACATACCTCCTGACTGTAGCAAGCTGCCCCCACCTCCTGCAATCACAAGACACAGTGGAAATGTCCTCCCCCTCCAACACTATCTCTGTGCACCCTGCTGCCAGATAGCTGACAGCAGCAGTTCACTCCATGCTGGACCCATGCTGGACCCTTGCAAGAGCAAGGAGGAGGCATGGCAGGACATGGTACTGGGTGGGAAAGCTGGCAGTGGGGAGCTTTCCTGCACCCAGACCCAGCAAAGTCAGGCAGGTGCTCCCACAACACACAGTAAAATATCCCCAGGGACACTCCTGCTCTTTCCACCTTGAGAGCATCAGGCTGTGCGCTTGCTAAACCCAAGTGCCTGCAGCAGCCTGAACGTGAACCAAGTGCAGTTCAGCATCCAGGCCCAAGCTAACTCTGCAGGGAATATATTTTCTTTTGGAGAACCTAACAGAAACTGTAAGATTCTGCTCTGCCTCAGAGTATCTTCCCAGTGCTTGCAAGTGTTCTCCTCAATGTTCAAAGCTGTCTTGGAGTTCCTTAATGGCTCTCTAGAAGCACGAAGAGAAGGACCTCCCTGCCTTTAAACCTGAGTGGAGAAGACTGTTTCAGGCTGTGTTATGCTTCCTCAGGAATCCAAATCCCTGAAGAGGTAATTTTTTAACCAATAAGGACCTAATTTCTGGATTATGTTGTGTAACATTTGCAGAACATGAAAGCCTCTCTCTAATGTGCCACTACAATGAATATGTACAGTATTTGCAGTAATTTAGCAGGAGGCCAGTAGAGCTGATAAAGCCTGGGACAACTTATGAAAATACCTAAAAAGGAACTTTTTTTTTCCAGTCATGGATATAATAAGCATATTTTCCTAGGCATGGTCTGTAATTCTACCTCCCTATAGAATGAATGTTTCCCCAGTTAAATATACAGTACCGGCTGAAGTGAATGAGGTGTGTGTTTGCTTTGTTTTTCTTATTAAATATACATTTGTGGTCAATCAGGAGTTTTAAAAATATTACCAAGGTGGTTACAGCCAATAATATTTCCCTTTGATAATTTTATGGCCCTGTGGTCAAGACATGAGTATCTGGAGTGTGAGAGGAAGCAGGATCTGATTCTGCATGCCATTACCAACATGCCCGTAATTAAAAAACTGAAAAGTCAACAAAAAAGTGCAATGTATTCTCACTGTAGCTGTTGCTGCAGCAGTCACGGCCAGCCACACAGATTTGTAGGTTAAATCTTCACCACTGGCACTGGTTTTCCTCCTCTTTCCCCCATGTCCTCCTTTTATCCTTGCAATTACCACTTTTTTTTCCCTGACCAGAGACAAATATGATTTTATGAATATCATTTTATCTATCATATGCATCTGGCCGAGACAAGCAAACACCATTTCAAGACACACCAAAATGTGGTTGATAGGAGCTTTCCCTCATGTCCCTGAGAGCACTGCCTGCCTTCATCTGCCCTGCTTTCTGCCAGGCAGCTTTCTGTATCCCTGCCATGCTGTGGCCCCACTGGAGCTGGCAGCCACCCATTGCCCCATCCCAGGGGGCTCCTGTCAGGTCCACCTGCTCCCCACTGCTCTGTCAATGCTTAAGCCAAACGGGAGTCATCCTGACCCCTGCCAGTCTGACCAAGCCGACCACACCGAGCTGACAGCATGGAAATGGATGGCATTAAGGCAGTGTATTGATACTTTTAAATCAGTAAGCAATACCTACATTGGGAAATAGCACAAGGGTTGCTCCTCTCTGGCTACGGCAGCAGGAAACAGGGAAAGGTCTGCAAGTGGCCTTTTAAGCTACACAAAAGACAGAATAAAATAGGCACTTCACCTTAGGATATAGCCATGCCAGTTACCTGGGACTGATAGTTGCCCTTCGTCCCCCAACCACAAAACCTGAGATGTCGGAGCAGACGACAGCTGACAAAATGCTTAGCCAGAGAAGCACAGTGATAGACCAGTATCCTTTCATCAGCTCTGGAGACACCACATACGGACCCCACAGGTTCACACTCCAGGTTCTTAAAAATGGTACATCTGTCTGAAATGTGGAACTCTGAAACTTCCAGAAAGAAAAATATACCTCAAAAATGATATATTCTTTTTCCCTTGTAATGACTTGAAGATGTAGCAGCATTAAGCATAAGAAGAGATGCCCTCTCATGAAGCCTTGAGTGGTCAGATGTCACCAGCATTCAACCAAATCTTCTTGCTGCCCACCTTGTGATGCCACCTCAGCTCACACACACTATGAACAGACAGACCGACTCCCATCCTGGTAACTTCCTGAAAGGCACAAATATCACCCCAAGCCACCAAAATGATCCTTTCTGCTAATCTGAGACTGGCCACCCCCAGACTGTGGGCTTGCACATAGAGTAAGCCCCGAACCCCCACTCAGTGCCCTGCAGGAGACATTTTTGCCTTCCCCTAACTTTCTGAGGAGGGCAGACAAAATCCTGTTCCTATTAATTCCTGTAAACTATGTCTTCCTCCTCTACAGAAGACAGGGTATGAACAATCATTGCTATACAATTTGCCATTACAATTATTAAGGATTACATATACTTATATTACATATAATATATAACAACATGAATACGAATACATACTATTGAAAAGAAGCAAAAGATTTTAGTCCTTCCTGAGCATTTTCATGCAGTGTCTGAACACAACATTTGAAAATACAAAGGTACAAAAGGTACAAAGCCTTTTTTTTTTCTTTTTTTTTTTTTTTTTTCTGGGAAGAGGGTGAGGCAATAATTTTCCCCATCTTTTTTTCCAGAAAGAATGTATTAATAAAAAAAAAAGAATCAGCATCGTTTCCTCCCACACACTTTTTCTGTTTTTACCCCTTCAGATTTTTGGTGGAAATAAAATAGAATCCAATTATAAAATTGAGAGAAAAATTTGATTTGTCAATTGAAAAAATGTTAACACTTGCAGAAAATTATATAGGCATTTTCTATTTTGCACTTTTTTTTAACGAAAAACCAGGGCATTCTGAAGAAATTGAAATGTTATTCTGAGGTATTTCAGTTTTGTCAGCTCACTGTTTTTCAACAAATATATTCAAAAATTGTCAGTCTTCTTTTCTTCTCAGATCCTTTTGCGATTCCCTCTCACCATCTCTTTACACCACCATCCGGCATCTTCTGGGCGCACAATAAAGATCATTTACCTCCTAACACTTTTTAGCTAATCAGGCCCTTTTCCTCCTGCACCCACAGTGAGGGCAAGGGAGAGAGCAAGACTCTCTCACCCCATTCAGCACCTTCCCTGGTCACTTTTCTGGACCCACTTTTTCCAAGGACATTTATAGATAGGTAAAGGTGATCTGAGTTAAGGGACAGGTTACCTTCGTCAGCAAATATGGAAACATTCCCTTTGGGGAGATTTTTTTTTTTTTTTTTTTCCTGTGGCATTGTTGTTATTTTTTTCCCAAAGCACAAATATGGATTTATCTGGACTTGAATATGTTCCACAAATTAAATGATGTCTCATCGTGAGGGTAAGTGGGGGAGCGTGCACTAGATTAGTTAATAGGACTCCCATCTGTACTGTCTACGATATGATGATAAGCATACCTAGAAACGCAGGAAACGATTCACAAAAGCAATCAGATAATGAGGAATATTATTCTCAGAAGGTCCTTCCTGTGTTTGAACAGGGGGAACAAATTAAAAGCTTAGGTTGTGTGGTAGCTTGGAAATAGTGCACATAGTGACTAAGACTCTTATCAGAGGCAGCACTGAAATAACATTTTCTGCTAAAGAGCTTGAAGAAATATGTTACAAAATTATTAATAATGCATTAAAATTTGCAAGAGCATGAAGGCAGCAATAGTTGAGCTGTGTACTCCCAGAGTTTGAGTGCAAAGGAAGAAGTGCTTGTAAGGCACAGACAAGGACCTGGCTTCCAGTTACAATTGCTCACAGCATTTAGAATAGTGGTGATAACAGAGGTTTGTTACTGCTGCTGGTAGTACCATGCTGGGGGAAAAAAAAACAAAACAACCGTGCAAAATAGAAGAGGGAAATAGTTTGTACACCTCCCCTTTTTGAGAAACAGAGATCCAGCTCCGTTCTGGTCACAGTAAGAGCCACTGAGACCTGCCGCACACCAGCAGCCGCCTTTGGAAATCAGTGGCAGGGAGGGTCCTTCTCGCACCCTTCAAGCGGGGCTTTTGGATGGGGCCCTGCAAAACTTCCCAGCGGCCAGAAAGCTAAAATTCAGGTTTGGGAGTACCCTTCCTTTCTTTAGAACATATCACCATATCTTGGCAGGATATTGATGTTCCCATCAGACCAACGTGGTAACAGTTTGTGTCCCCCTCTCCCTCCAAGCTGGTACCTTCTCCCTCCAGCATCGTTTCATTGAAGTATTTATGCTCAACATACGTGTATGCTCCAGGCCTGTGAGGAACCACCTTGAAGTCAGAGCTGTATGCATAAACCCTCTAACAGGTTAGATGTATTATTATTATTATTATTATTATTATTATTATTATTATTATTATTATTATTATTATTATTATTATTATTATCAGGGCTTTCGGTCTCCTGTGATTTTGTTGACAGTGGGAAAACCACTCCTCCGACACTGGCTTATGCCTTTAAAAAGCTACTCTTTGTGCTTTATTAATAAGCATGTAAGTACACCACTGATATCTTTATTGAGCATCATTCCCTCTCGTTCTCAGTGCACTCTGACATTACTTGAAATGTATACACTGTTTGCCAAAGGTTTCTTTTTCAATGTCATAATATTTCCAATCATGAGATAATATTGAGCAGCAGAAAAAGGACAGGTGACCTGCCAGAAGACTGAATAACCAAAAAGTGCTTTTGAATTAGACAAAAACCTTCTGCTTTCACTTCAAAAAAACCCACACTGCTTACCAGGTATGATCCAGATCTGTTATATACAGCAAAGTTGGTTGGTATAAATCTTTATTTTGTATTTGAGAAGGTATGCAATAGAAAACCCATTCTAGCAATAAATGCTAGTCACCTGAGGTCTATAGCTTGTTTTGCAGCTCAGAAAAAAAAAAAGCCTCTGTTCACCCTTGGCCAACTGAGTTACATTTTCTGCTATTATTAATGCATTGCAAGTTTTTTTTTTCATATCAATTTGAAATTATACATCTGGGAAATCCCAGTACAACGGCAGTCAATGCTTTGTTTCTCTGTGTGGCCCTTTGCAATTACTAAAATGTGCAAATATAATTTAGCGCAGGTAAAATTCAATCAGTCACCCCAAGCACAAAGAAATCTCCATCTCCCAGAAAAAAACCCAGAGAGTGTTTCCCTGCAAATGGCACAAGGGAGCTGTAAGAGTTTCTAAAACAAATTTATTAGAATATTTAAATTCAAGTTGTAATGGGAAATTTAGCTCAATAGGTGAGGTGGCAGCAAGCTGAAACCCAAGCAAAGCAGGCAGACAGCTTTCGAGGCTGTGGGCTCACTCAGATTACTGCCCTATTTCTGCTTGTGTGAGGCAATTGCAAACACCAGGCGGGCATGTTGCTGGAAAAGCAAATCCCAGGGGACATTGCAAGGGAGGGCTGGAGGTACTTGGGGACGAAGAAGCTGCCAAGGGATGGGGGGAGACAAGTTTCTCTGCCGCTGCCATGGCCCCCACACAGCCATTTCCCCAGGAGGGGCCACCTGCCCAACCCTGGGTGCTCAACAGGGCCTCCAGCCAGTCTTGCAACCCTCTGGCCAAGGAGAGCTTGAAGCTTGAGGCAAAGTACAAAGGGGCAAAGCCAGCAGCATGCAGGCTGGACTGGAGGCCACAGCTGGGCAGCAGGCCACCACTGCCCTCCATCGCCAGAAGGAGATGCCAAGCAGACCACCCAAAGGTCCATGGCTGATCAGGCCCCAGCACCACACATGGCCAACGGAGATGGCCACTGGCATGGCCAGGAATAGGGTTATGTAGAGATTACAGGTCTGTGTTTTTTATAAAATTACACCATAATGAAGCAGTGTCACTTTAAAAAAAAATAAAATAAATATGAGGGGGAAGAAAAAGAAAAAGCCACAAAGTTTAAGGACTGCTGGATTTACGCTTCTCAAGCAACTCCAGCACCATAACGTTTTGTTTTTGTCAAGCAGCAAAGGCCGCCCTTCACCTCCCACTATGTTCAGTGGAAGCTTTGTCATTGCCTTCAAAGGAATCGGGATCAGGCCTCTATGTGTTAATAAGCAACAAGAATTATGGAAAGAATTACATTTAATGTGAAGTCAGGCTGCCTGCAGTGATCGCACCGTACAGGCTGTCACAGATCGCTTTGTGCTGGAAACCTACATCACTGACTGATCTGTGGATGAGACAACCGCAAGACATTTCTGCTTGGCAGGAATATGGAGGAAGAAGGAGAGGAGAGACGAGTCAGCACTGGCTGAGTGCATGTGGGGATAGCTGGAAAACTCCAGATAGAAGCAACTCCACTTCTGAGGAGTCAAGAGCTCCTCAAGTGGTGTGGAAGCAACAGACTGCACTTCCCGAACCATCATGACCACCCTACCTAAATACTTTTTCTGCTCTTGTACACCTAAAACGCTACTGCTCTGAAGGCTCCCACCTTGATATTAAGAAAGTACCCTTTTACAAGTACTTTGGAAAAGAAAGTAAACCAGTTTTCTTTGTCAATTCCCTCTGAAAGAAGGACTCCTTCTTACCTCCTAGAAGAATGAAGCAGCAGAGGAACACGTTACTCCAAAATATCTTCAAGCATACACAAAAGGGGGTAGGGTGGCTGCTTCTAAGGCAACTCCCATGTTGGCTCTTTGTCAGCGAGACTCATGTGGCTAAAGAGGTTCAGTCAACGTTTTCCTTTCATGTCTTCTTAAGCTCAAAGAAAGCCGTGACCACCACAAGCAGACCTGCACGTGGCAGAACATTAGATTCATAAAATCACAGAGTAGTTTGAGTTGGAAGGGACATTTAAAGGGACATCTAGTCCAATTCCCCTGCAACAACCAAGGACATCTTCAACTAGATCCGGTTGCTCAGAGCCCTGTCCAACCTGACCTTGAATGTATGCAGGTATGAGGCATCTATCATTGCTCTGGGCAATCAGTTCCAGTGTTTCACCACCCACACTGTAAAAAATGTCTTCTTTATATCTAGTCTGAATTGACTCTCTTTTAGTTTAAAGCTATTACCCCTTGTCCTGTCACAAGTGGATAAGGCAGCCATTAAAGCTGAAAAGGTTCAGCCAGTGTGGAAGCAAGCAGGGCTTTTGCTTTTTGTGAGCAGGGAGGAATGAAAAACTGCTGAGTTTCACAGAAACAAACAGCAAAGCTGAGGGATAGCCCAATTTACTCATTCCCTAACCTATGATTACATCCGAATATGGTCCTTTTACCCGTAGTGGGAAGTAGGGTTATTTCTGTGATCCTGCATCACCATTGAGCTATTTTCCACTCATCTGTCTAGCAGGTAGGCTGCACACTGTGGCAACTGGTTTCCTTCACAGAATGAGCAGCTCTGAAAAACAGTCTTTGTAGCCCCAGACTGACTATGAGCTGTGTTTTCACAACCCTTCTGATCAAAAATGCACTTACTTTCCTACCCACTCATTTTTCTGATGCTCTGGACTTCACCTTCGGTCTCAGTCTTTGCCTCCTTTTGCTCCTAGAGCAGCATTGTGCCATTTCCTAGGAGTTCCTCCCTTCATCCTTCTAAATCTCTCAGTCACATCCTGTTTTTATATCTTGCCCTAAACCTTTCCTTTTGACTATAACTTACAACTGACTGTATAAAACAACATCAATATTGTAACAGCCACTTTGGAGCTGTTGTGATGGAGCTTTCTAAATATGCATGTTAAGATCTCTCATGAAATTTCAGGAGGGGGAGAGTGTGAAGCACTGTGCACATCCAGGTGCTGATGTTTAAATTGTTTTCAAATTTTTTGTAAAAACCTTAACTGGCCTGGAAATAGCAAAATGGAAAAAAAAAAGATGTCTGCAGTTATTTTGGGAAGCTCCCATGTTGCTATGACCCTTGCTTACCTTATGGATTGCTTTAATTCGGGGTATGACATTGCTCATGGTATAGGCTGAGTAGTTGTACCCCCGCCTCTACAGTAAAAATCAGTGTTTCCTCTGGAAGTTAAAACATCCTGAGGAAGAGAAAGGAAAGCAAGAGAATTTATCAGACAGAGCCTGACACATCGTAAAGATGCAGCATTGTTATCAGGTATCATTCTAACACACTCGCTGCTCTACACCACTCAAAATTTTATGACCAAAAAAACAACCCACACATACATGCCAAAGTGTGACTAGCCGAAGACAGCTCTCAGCATGTTAGCTTCATTTCGCTCAAGAGACAAACAAGAGATCACAAATGAAACTGCCTACACTGTACTGATGGAGCAGTAATGGAGGGTTTTGTCAGTGAGTCAACGCGGCTACCAAACCAAGCGCTTTCCTTCTGTGGCTTGTGGTACCTGTAATGCCTTCTGCCTAAAAGTCAATCAAATAAGACACCAAGTCACTTAGTTGCCACCTAGAGACACATAGCAAAAGCAGCCACTGTATGAATAGTTGATGCAAACATTTTGTTCACAGTTAATTCAGAATGAATAACACAGAGTCATATGGTTACTTCCGCGCCCAGGTACAGCAAGATCTATAATGCATAAAATTGATGTTAAATGCATAAAATCTCCTGCTTGGAGCATCAAAACATAGTCATGGCCTTGAATGCTGATGATAAATCCAAAGCATATTTCACATATCACATGGACTGCAGCTAACATTAACAGCTTTCCATTGCAACTGTTACATTGCTGTAATTGGACAGACACTGGCTGGGGATTTCTTGAGACCTATTTTTCAATTAAATTTTAATTTTAAAGTAAAAGGGTTTATACAGAATGAGACTGTGCACACACCTCATTGTTGCACTGTTTCAGTACATGAGATTTCTGGCTTTATTATCTCCAGTACGGTGCAGGGGGAAAAGAAAGGAAAAAGAAATAAAGGCAGGATAATGCTTTTTCCAAACTCTCTTCAAAGGCCAGGATGAAATAGTTCTCCCGGTTGGCATTGCAGGCATGTAGTTAGACTGGTCTGATGCACCAGGAGCTGGCTTAACAGAGAGAAAGATATTCTGCATTATTTTCTTCCTGAATGAAGACAAACGAGAAGAAAAGCTACCAAGAAAATGAGGTGTTAGTCAAACAAAATGAGAGTTGCTTGTCTAGCAAGTCAGTCTAGCTACAGTGTGGGCTTAGGCTTCCTAGCTGCTCGCTGCCTAACTCTGCTGCTACTACTGCACATCAGCCTGGGGGCAGGAAAGGGAATAACCCCACAAGATAAGCAAAACCCAGTAGTCCTGTGAATCCATGCTGTAACTCCTGCCACCCCGGTTCCCCACTGTGCGGCTACCTCATCGGGAGCATGGGTGCCCACAGGCACCTCTACAGGTCACTTTGGTGGCGTTCAAACACAAGAAAACAACTCTACCCTCTGGGTCCAGCCAGCCACTCCTGAATATTTCAGGGAAAACCCATTACTGCTTCCTGGTGTTAAACAGTTAAACCAGCTGGATTTGGGGATCTAGAAAATGAGGAGGATGAGATAACTACATTTGCGAGAACATTTGTTTTGAATCCCAACCATTTCCCCAAGTGTATTAATATGAATTACCAGGAGATTGTCTGAGGATTTATATGTGCAGTATTCCAAGAGTAAAAAAGAAAAAGCCTGAACAGGAATAGTCAGTTTTAAATTAAGATAAATTACTCCAAGTTTCTCTTTAAAATATACGAATGTCCATTGTTTACGATTGTAGAGTTCAAAATGCCGAATGTGTCTGCTGAGAGGATATACGCCTCCCTTGCAAAACTCTTTGCTCTAGTTATTTGAAAGACTGCCTGATAAAACTGCAAGGAAAAAAAATATAAAAGAGGCTGGGGGGAGAAGGGGAAAAGAAAGAAAGAAAGAAAGAAAGAAAGAAAGAAAGAAAGAAAGAAAGAAAGAAAGAAAGAAAGAAAGAAAGAAAGAAAGAAAGAAAGAAAGAAAGAAAGAAAGAAAGAAAGAAAGAAAGAAAGAAAGAAAGAAAGAAAGAAAGAAAGAAAGAATACACAGCATTATTGACAATTGCTAATCTTTTTGGGGGTGGGGGGTTAGGTATAAAGTAGAAATTAAATTTTGCCAAGATGTACCAGAGAACAGACCCTCTCTATTTACATAATCAAATAAAAGGTAAGATTCAGCAGCATGAATACTCGACCTGCCAGTAAGTTGTTTGTTTCTTGGTGAGAAATAGAGTTGGAGAAAAAAAATTTCTTTAGGAAGTTAGCTCTTTCTCATACAGCTCATATTATACGTGGCACAGACAGCAGATATAGAATTTGCTACAATATATTAGTTTGATAACATTGTAGAGAGTTTCTCATCAAAATACAGAGATGGGGAATTATAGTTCCAAGGCCTAATTTAATAACAAAGTATGCTGTTGTTAAAACCATTTTTTGCCTGCGCTCTATAAGCAATGTGTGCATTGTATGAAGAATCCTGGAAGAAAAATTGAAAAATTATGCAGACAAATACTGGTATGTGGCCAGAGCTTAGGAAAACATGTAACTGCCTCTCGGTGTCCTTATTGCCCATAAAAGAACATTTCACACGGTCAACAGCTCAAATTTATGTGGACCCTTAGGGGTAAATTTTCAGTACAGTGAATAGGAACTCACACACTCACTTGCGTTATTGTTAATGGGAGTTGTGTGGCTACTTCTTCTACTCCATGCTAAAAATGTGCCCCTTGCTGTAGAAAGCTAACCATCTACAGACCACTCCTGCTCCAACTCTTCTTCTCCATCAGCAGTCCCAGAAGAGGGATGGATAGTGGCCTGGAAAACCCTTGCTTTGAATCTTCTCCTTCTGTCATGCCGCTGACAACCATCAGTAGAGCATGTCCCTTTCCCCCAGTAAGTATTGCAGGAGGGGAAGCACAACGTCCATGATCCTCTTGCCCTTCCCCCTTGCTGACCACCAGTGAGCCTTTCCGTGCCTCCCTCTCTCCCTGCCCAGAAAATTGCCACCATCTCCACTGTGCTTTATGTGCCTGAGACCTTCCAACGGGTGTAGCATCTGTTTGTGCCTCTCTTTTCCCTCAGGTGTAACCAACACCAGGAAGGTCTTGCTTCCACTGATTTTGCTGGTAATAGATTTTTTTTTCTTGATAAAAGGCTCTTTCCAACTCTTACCCTTGTGGTGTTTCTCTAGCAATGCTTGCTGCACCAATTAACTATCCAGTTACGAGTGCAGCACAGAGTGTTATGAGTTGAAATGATATTTTGAAAATAAGTAACCAACAAAACCTTGCCAATAATTATAAGACTTTGTGAGAGGACTGATTTTCTTTGCAATAACTAAGCAAGTCTGAGGGCTAGGAACCTCACTTACACATCTCCCCTAATCACTTGGCTGCAGGCACTAGGATCTGAATAATAACACCAAATATTGCAATATTTTGAATGAAATTGTGAATGTCAACACCAGAAGTTGCTGTGCACTGGCAAGGTACTTTACTCTGAGAGCTTACACATCCACAAGAGTTTTGTGGTAGCTGGTCACACACCATCTTTATTACTACATCCCCATGCTTGGTTGTAAGGTTGGATGTGCAGCTACCCTCTGTGGCCGGGAGTGTACCCATCCAGGACACAAGAGTCCATCTTTCTATCACACCCTGACCTGAAGCATAGTTGAGAGGGCTCCAGTGCTTGAGTTGCTTACAGGTGGATTGAAGTCTACTTGTGCCAAGCTGATGGTTAAAGTGTTACCAACCAGGAAGTCAGGAGTTCTGCTTTGATTTCTGAGGTTTTTAGGATGGAGCAGTGGTTCTTTTAAGCTTGGTCATAATACCATATAGCATTCCAAAAAAAAAAAAAGAGATGTTGGCAACATCTAGCCAGTGTTACAATATTATTTCTACTTATCTACTGAGAAGTCCAAATAATCAGCAATGCAGAAGGTGCTCCTCCCTTTCAGTACTGGTTGGACATCATTTGTGAATGGACCACATGCATGGAGATAAAGCATAACTTAGTATGTCCAGATGTAAAACCATCCTGCATACATGCTCTCCTCTCTATGAGGTAATGGGATCCCACATAACAGCAAGAAGGTCTTGCGTGGAGGGAAACACATGGCCAAGAAGGTAAGTGATGTTCTGGGTAATTTTTGTAGGGTCATCCTCATAACCTGTACCACAGTGGAGAATGATGGAAGAAGAGCTTCATGACCAAACCTCCTGTCTGTCTTTTTCAGCACTGGCAAAAGATTAGATAGCAATTTTATTTGCCACCGTTTAATTTCTTTTTAATTAGATGTGTTAGGTATTCAGAATCTTGTTTGGGATTGGCTTCACAGCCCTCATATTTCTTAAACTATGAGAGGATAATTAGCTATTAATTGAAAGCAATGCTAATAATGGTCACTACAGCCACTAGGAGAAACCAACGGGAAGGTTGTTGAAAGACCTCTCCACTTTTAGCCTCCTTGATACAAATCTAGATTTAAGCCAGACAAACAAAAACTTCAATGTCTCAATTATACTTTGTTTAATGGAATTATTCCCTTTGGCTTATATTAATGATCAGTGCCCAGTACATAAGGTAAAAAAGAAAAGATAGATAGGGGCAGGGGGAGAGTGGAAATTATCAAGGGACACATATATAGCTTCCATGTCATGCCATGCCACGCGCCTTCCAAATTACAGCCAGAGGAGGCTGCCCAGCCTTTGAGGCAGGCTGAGCACTGAGGATCGCAAGGTGCCATCCTCCTGCCAAGCCAACTGAGAACAGAGGGCCAGGCCACCGTCTTGTACCACACAGAGAGAGCAGGCTGTGGCAGACAACAACAGGGCGTGGGGGTGGGGTGGAGTTGCCTGTCTCATGACATAAGCCCTGAACATTTTGAGAAATTGTTCTTGGAAGTAATCTCTCCCACCTTCTCCCCTCCTTCCCTCCTTCATTTTCTTCTTTGACGTGCCGCCCTGCTACGGTGTACTGCCTTAGTGGGAATTGGTCCTGATGTAATAGCTGTGCCATATGGTCCCTTCACACAGTGGGAAGGTGGAAAACTCCAGAAGGAAAAAAAAACAAAACACAACAGCAACCCTGGAAAACTTTATGTAGCAGCTCAGCAGAACTACAGCTGCGGCCACAAACAGAGGCAACAACTGGAATATTACACGTGATGCATAGGGCACGGCAACAGCACACTGCCTCCCCAGAAGCCAGCTGTGCTTTATGTCCCATTTAACTGAGAAACCTCCCCACGTACCGTAAAGTTCCATTAAAGCACATGAGCAGGTGTGGCAACCCTGGTGTTTTCAGTGGTAGATCACTCGGCTCCTCTTGCCTCCAAAGTACCCTCCGCTGGCTGCCTTTCTCCAGGTGTTTGCTGAGGAACCTAATGAGACTGATTGGGACATGCTGATCAGCTTTCATTATAAGCTGTTCTCTAGCAGTCCGATTAATCAAAATAATGGTATGTGCTGTGCATGTGCTTTATGGCTATACCCGGTTTTGCTTTCAAAACTAAAGTAAGACACCTGTTTTCCCCACACTGTCTTGCTGAGTAGTCCCTTTAAGAGCATAACCTTGTTATCAAATATATGATATACCATCATAGCTGGGGAGCTTCATACGCACATAAATATCACTCTTCCAGTTTGTGCTTTTTATACTAGCAGAAGAATCTAATGGAAATAAATTCAGTCCATGGGTCAATTACAGGCTTATTTTCATATTTATGGACTTAATACTTCCACGCACACAAAAAGATTCTAATGATAGCCTAAGGCACAGAGTAATCAAAACAACAGCTATTGAAAGGGAAGGAACTAAAGAAAAGTACCACTTTGAAATTCTACCCCCATCTCCTGATATTGTTATATACACTATGTAAAAAATGCTTTTCCACAAATTAGTATGATTTTTACCTAGTTACCGTCAGCATAACATTAAAAAGAAACCAAAGGCAAGAGTTGTTACCAGAACAAAAGCCACACTTTTTCCTCCAAATTCAAGAAATTAAAGCTTTGAAATGAACAATCAAATTTCCTCCCTTCTTCTTCTTCCTCCTTGTCTCTGTGTTGGTTAGTAAAGGAGGCAAGATTTTGCACTTCCTTCACAGATCGAGGATGTCCACATGTCCTGCGGTGACTGAAGGATCCCAGAGCCATCATCTTCCCCCCAGCATGGCAAGTGCCCATTGCTACTGACCAGTTGCATGTGTCTTTGGAGGTTTCCCCACTGCCTCAGAAAAGGAGGAGAAGGAAAGTTTAACTTTAGCTTACTCTGTAGAGCTGCCAGGATAGGTGGCGGAGAGGTGTAGATTTAGGGGGGTTACAGGAGTTGCTGCCCTGCCCTGTTCTGTGGAGGACCCCCCTCACCCCCGATGCCAGCCATGGAGGGCATGCAGGAGGCACCCCCTCCCCTGCTGCTATCACTTGAAGCAGCACCTTCCAAAATAATTCAGAAATTTCCTCTTACGTATCAGCAATGAATATAGGTATCTGCTATTCCAGCTTGTTTTCATGTATATTTTATGTACCAAGCAAGGATGTGTGAGGAAGGAAGGGAGCATGTTTAAGCTTTTGATGCCAACTGGAGCAAGATAGACTGACTGCTCAAGCTATCACTGAGCACTTCATGCGTTGCAACTTCATTGCATTGTTTCTTGAGTTAGTTATTTATTAACAGTCACTGAATTGGAGCATCTCACATTTGATTAGATAAGTGATATGTTGTTACTTGGAGTATTTTTTATCATAAATCCTAATAATCCCTATTGACAATGCATCTATTAGTTTGGAGCAATGTTTTCTAGCCATCAAGAGGATCTTTATGAATCTGAATTCAATGCAAAGGGCCGTAAACCTCAAGCCTTAGTTCTCTAGAAATCTGACATGAGAAATAGCAAAAGAAAATGAAATATTTTCCTCGTTTGCTGATTATTTCCATAGCCCCTGTATGCCTATGAATAAACTCTGCCACACCACCTGACACAAGAAAAATAGCCATACAGGAAGCTTAATATTTGCTGTAACCTCAGTTTCCTGGAGCTGGAGCATTCCCTTAAATAATTTACAGCTCTAAAAGCGAGATAAGACTATCTCCAGTTCTGGCTTTGCTGTGTGTCCCGGGTTATTCTAAACCACTTTCTGCAAGGGACATCCATCATTACAGACCCAGCTTTACCTTCATTCCACATAGACATCTGAGAGACAGTGACTGGAAAGAATGCCAGAGCTGGAGATAGTCTGATGTCATTTTAATGATTGTAAATTATTTAAAGAAGAATATCACAGCCAGAGTCCCAGTCATTTGAAAGTGTTTGCTAAAATGTCTAAAAGGTCTTGAGTGACAATCTGTAGTACACATAGACAATGAAAATAGGTTTAATGACTCTCATTTGAGATGGAAGAAGTACTGAGGGCAGGAGAGCAATTGTTCAATTTTACTCTGCAGGACTCTTGATAAAGAAGAAACCGACTCCACTTAGGAACGACTCCATCAATTTTTGCTACCTTCCAGTAGCATTAATAAGATCAATGGTATTAAAAGCAACTAATAATACATCCAGTCTGCCTAGGACCCCAACTTTTACCTACTTCACTCAACATACTAACTTCAGTGGACATTATCAGTATCTAGCATCAGATTTGTGGAGGTCTAGGGGGCAGAGAAGTTCCAGAATCTGCCAAACTTTTTTACTGCAGCTAGAAAGGCAGCAAGAAGGGGAAGAATTGTGAGGACAGTAACAACTGTTGCGATAGATTTGGATATGAAGCTGCCCTGGCAGCTCTGACCCTAGACTGAGCTTAGTGGTGGGCAGTGGGGAGCTTCCTAACCCAGAGGGTAAGAAGGTAGAGGAGCACCACAAAGAGCATCAAGCTGATCTCTTGCCTCCGGAACCGAAATGGCTTGGACTGTGATCTTTTCAACTGCCTTCTCCAAAAGGAAATTTTAAAGGCAGTGTGGTAACTGAAAAGACACAGGCAATGTCAAGAAACGCTTTCTAGGCAGTATTACAAACTCTTTCACCACAAATTACAGCATGTCTCTTCTCTGCCATACAGGCATTCTCTCATCTCTTTAAAAGATGGCTAGATTCGCCCATGGAGAGGTCATATCCAAAGTCAGGTACAGAGCTGGGAATGAGGACCCATCAAGTTGCACTATGGCAATGTAAGACATGGTATCTGTTGGCTCCATTGGGAAGATCGGCATTTAAAAAAAAAATAAATAAAAAATGACCTACTGTCACTTGAGTTTTCCGCTTCCACACATGTGCTCAGGGCACTATATATTGGCTCCAGGTCCCTGAACCATGGGAAATGGCAGGCTTCCTGCACGGCTTCTTTGGTTGTGTTCCTCATTTCAGGCCATTGTTCCAGGCTGTATCTTTTGTTTGGGTCTTGGCAAGCAGTAAGACAGAGAATGCTAATGAATGTCTTCACTCCAAGCACAATATAAGAGAGGCATCTCATTTTTATTTTCTTTCCTGTGAGTCTTGAGTTTTAAACTTGAGCTGTGCAATGGAAATGAAATTCCCCTTAAAATGATGGGCTCTCCCCTTTATGCAGATAGTCGAAAGACACTGGATAAGCCACTTCTCAGGCAAACCCGCACAACCTTAAATGTTAGAAAGCAATGCAGGCGTGCAATTTATTGCTGCAGAATGGAAACTCTTGGTTATTTATTGGTAAAAATAGAAAATTCCTCTTCCACAATTTAGACCTCAAGTGCCAGCCATACATAGAGATTTGATACAGGTGATTGCGTTGCTTCAAAAACAGTAGGAAAAACTGGCATCATTTTAACAACAACTCTGGGTTCCGTTTGTTTCACCTAAATTTTTACCTCAAGAATCATGGGTGATTTCCTGACTTTTGGAGAGGTTATTGGTGGTGGTTGACAGCAGCATCCTCAGCAACCTTTCTTATCCCAAATCTGCTAAGTAACAAAGTCTCTTTTATATGTATATATACACATTTCATCTGGCATTGCACAGAAGCCAGTTTATCCTGGATTGATCGTACTTGTCTGGTGTAAACAGAACTCCTAGTTTTTTGAAGCTCTCAGGAAATGCAACCTGGAGTTTGATGCCTAATTAAATGATCTCCCCCAAATTTCTGGCCCTCTGCTGGCTGAGATTTTCAGAAAGTGTGCAAAGAATGGCTTTGACTTTCAGCAGGCAGTGTTGAGCATCCGCAGCCACCACCGCCTCCCAGGGAGCTCCTGCCTGTTTGACAGTTTTGAAAATCATCAAGTCATTAAGCTGCTATTTAAATTAATAGAAAGGACCTAGTTTTAGGTACCTTTATCTGAAATCTGTGTGTGCTCATTGCCATCACTTCAAAATTCCTAGCACTAGTGACAGAACAGGACTACTCCAGCTCTAACTTCATGCATCAGCTCATATAGTCTTGACCATCCCCTTTTGGTTCCTTTTCCTAGTGAAGTTCTGCATGCCCAGCCCTTTCCTGAGTCTTAAAATAAACTAAACATCTTGGTAATTTGCATGTATGCATAGATAGTCTCTGTGTATGCACGTACACATATGCATGTACGTGTGCGTATCTAAATCAAAGTACCTAAAAAGCTTAACTGCGTCTTTATACATATTGTACATCATCAGTGGAAGTTTTCACTGTGTTCATAGAAAGGTGTGTGTGTCTGTGTGTGTGTGTGTGTGTGTGTGTGTATGAGAGAGAAAGAGCAAGAGAGACAGACGGAGAGAGGGAGAGAGAGTGCACCAGGAATTATCTATGCATAAAGAAATTAAAAGAGAATATTTTTCCAGAGCAATTGAAGCCCATCTCCTGAACAATGACGACAGCTCCTCATTTTCGACAACAATAGAGGGCACGTAGGAGTCAGCTCATTAGAATATCTGTGGCTCTTTTCTGTTCTCTCTGCATTAAGCCCCCATAATGTCAGTTGTCACTTATTAATGACAATTAACTAGTAATCAGCAGTGAGACTCTTCGAGGTGGTCCTTGCCTGACAGGTGAAGAAAGAGAACATTGCGTAGTGCCATGCAGTGACATGGAACCTTCAAAGGGAGCACGGCATTTCCATAAATTATTTCAGAAAGAAATTTTCTTTTAGACATTCTCTTTAAAGCATTAGGATCTTTAACCCTAGAAGGACTATACGGTTGCAGCTGTCCCCCCT
>VZRU01003857.1:45214-54923 GCA_013398155.1 Pedionomus torquatus | reverse complement strand
TTTTTTTTTTTTTTTTTTTTTTTTAATTATTATTTAACTTATACAGTTGTGGCTTCCTAACCCCTTGAGTACTACACAGTTCTCCTTCTTCCAAGGACTGCATGCACAATTTCTTCACAAACCAGTNAAAAGAAGCTCATTCATTTAAAAAAAATAAGTTCTGCTTCCGACACAGCTTTTATTTGAATGAAATGCCTTTAAGCCTTTTGTTTCATTTTGTTTTTCCTTACTTATTTAGTCACTGGGAAAGGCACAGAAATGCTATTACAGCTCTCAGAGGGTTAAAACTTGACACTACCAGGTTCTGTGACCTTTATTGTCATGGCAACTTTGTAATTTTAGGATGTCTCTTTATCATTGTTCTTTGTGTCTTTCTTTACGGCTAAATTAATGTCTCTCAATAGTGTCTCCTGCTATATTCTACAAAAGATAGCTTAACATCAAGGACAGATGTTGAAAATAAAGGTCAGACTTTGACTCACAAAAAATAAAAACAGAAGCAAAAAAATAACCATGCACAGATCAGACAAAGAGCATATAAATATAACTACAAAATAAGTGTAAGAAAAACCAAGGTCCAGATAGGCAGTTCAGCAACAAAAGTAAGACTGATTTCAGAGGCTCAGGTCAGGCCTAGTGCAGTACTATGAAGAAGTTTAGTGCAATGTTCCTGTGGTCACTTGCATACCTGGCTGCTTACCTGGACGCTATTGTTTCTCTAACTCAGTTACATAGATCAGATGGTCCTCTGGGGACTTGCCATGTGTTTTACTAAGGTGCAGTTTGACTGCATGCTTACTTGCAAAAGTTCGGTTACAGAGCTTACACTGGAATGTGGAGCCTAAGTCCTCCTCGGCAATTCCAAGTGAGCCCAAAGTCTTGTTTGCGAGGACTTTTGAAACATTCTGCTGTTCTTGAAGCTGATTAAGTGGCAGCTTTGACAGATCCTTCAAACTAAACCCTAGGTGTGTCTCTAAGTGACTTATGTATGTAGAAGCAGTCCTGAACTGAGAGGCACAATCATTGCAAAAGAAAACAGGATGTCCTGTGTCCAAGTTCTTTAAAAATTTAGTTCCACCTGTCCTCCTTAACTGATACTTCACATTGGCCAGCCAGTGGCTAATTGTGGTCATGGAAAGACCAGTAAACTTAGAGATGTGTACCCGCTCTTGTGGACCTAGGTCCGACATAATATATTTGCCTTCTGGGGTCTCCCTCAAGCTGGAAGCAAACTGGGCTTGAAGGATCAGAAGATGCTGAGGGTTCCAGTTGGACTGTCTGCCCTTCCTCTTGTGTACTGGCGACAGTTCATCCAGAGCTTCCTCAAAACTGCTCCCGTCAGCATCAGACTTCTCTGACACGGTAGACGGAGTTGAAGACTTGGGTGTCAAACGTCCTGTGAGGTTCTTCACCATATCGGAAATATCCAGCAGGGCACTCTCCCTTAGCGGGGATGAGGCAGAGTCAGCCACACTGGAAACAAGAGGTTTGTTTTTGGACTTGGTTAAATCAATAGGTTGATCACTGTTCTCATAGTAGTACCGGTCGATAGCATCGGCCTGCTTGACCGGAGTGGTTGGGTAAATGGGTTTGTCCAACATGCTGTTGCTAATTTTGTACAGCATGGCCAAGGGGTCCAGAGAGGGACTTACGGGCTTAGAGATTTTGCCTAAGTGGGTATTCATAATGGACTGTAAAGCACTCAATGGATTAATGAAGGATGGCTCAGGTGAATGATCTGTGATGATTCCTAAATTGTTACAGCCGTTTGCAACCTTTGTTTTAAGTGGCTCTGTACCATTTGGCGTATGTGCTTCTGCTGGACTATCCTTTTTGACCTTCTGAACTTCGGCCTCAGAGCATTTCTTCTGTTGCTGCTTGTTATTTATTTCTTCTGCTTTTGGGAAGTCCTTGTTTTCTTTAGCAGCAGGCGACATGGGTTTGACTGGAGAACTCTTCTCTTTCTCCACAGGCTTTTCTTCCTTCTTCACGTTGATTTTACCTGTAACTTTCTCCACCAGTTCCTCCATCGCAGACACGTTGCTCTTGTGAGGTGGGGGTGTGAGATTGCCCGGAGAATGGATGAGCGCATTGTGTTCTGACGACAGTGATTTTACACTGCTGGCGTAAGACGGCTGGATTTGGACGCTCTGCACCGTGGGCTGAAGGGGTTTGACTGTTCCCGGGAGCTGGTAAGCTGCATGAATACTGGGATATCCTCCCCAGGAAGGTGCTCCATTCTGAGCTTTGCTGATAGCTGTTGTCACTGTGTTCTCCAGGGATTTCAATATGTCTATTCCACCTTTAGGACTATCATCTAGGTCCTCCTCTCTGAGGTACTGATACAAAGTCGTTGGCTCGAATTTCTCTGTAGAGTCCTCATTCTCTTCTTTAATCTTTTTCTCTGTTTCACTGACCACCACCTTTTCCTTCTCTAGGTCTTTCTTTTCCTCCGAGTTTGTAGAGCCCGCTGGGGAATCAGGCTGCTTTTTAATGTTGGAGGCTGGTAGCCTTGTGTGGGTGGTGGGTGGAAGAGGTATAGACTGTATCTTCTCCTCCACCACAGGGTCCAATACTAGCTGTTTGCCTTTTTTGGAAGCAGAATTGGTCACCTTCAAGAAATGACCGGTGACCATCATGTGAGCAGTGAGCTGCTGCAAAGTGTCATGGGAACTGCCACATTCCATGCATTTCAGTATTTGGGCTTTGCGTGCCTCAAACTGCCAAGTGTAGCTAGCACCATTTTGATAGCCATAGCGGTTGTTTGGAGTCACGTAGGGGTTGGCAGTTTTCTGATCCTTTGCAGACTCACCTAAGGAAGCTTCTGCAGTGATCCCTGTTGGCTCAGGTGAACAAGGTGAAGCTAAGTCCTGAAGTGCTCGCTTTTTGGTAGAAGGGACCAATTTAGTGATGGCTGGTACTGGCTCCTTCAGAGGCACTTTCTGGTAATGCTTTGTTTTTATCATATGGACGCTGAGGTCCTGCAAAGACTCAAACGAATGCCCACAGTACATGCACTTCAGCACTTTTTGGGCATCCTCTTTGCCTTCCATTTCCATAAGTGATCGTTTCCTAGGCTTTGACCACCGTTTGGTCTTATCAGCTTCTTTATCTCTGTTGTCATCACGGTAGTGTCCAGTTTCATTCATGTGCACTGTTAGCTCCACCAGCGTGTCATAGGCTGCACTGCAGTCTTTGCATCGGAACTTGCTAGCACCGGTGAACACAGACCCATAAAGTTTATTGTTTTGCCGGTAAAGCTGTACTGTGCTGAAAAGACTAGGCTCTGGGAGAAGTCCATACGATGAGGTCTGCTGCAAAGTTTTAGCCAGTGCAGCTTGGTGCCAGTCATAACCTGAGCCACCACTGTTACTATTACTGTTACTAGTATTACTGGTAGTTGTACTGGTACTGGTGTTGGTACTGGCAGTACTAGTACTCTGGGAATTGGCATTGGTGTCAGTACTGGTGGTGTTTTCATTCTGGCTGATGCCATTGTTGCTGGTGGTTGGATTGGATTTCTTTAAGTCCAAAGCTAAACTGGACCAGCAAGTCTCTGAAAGTAAATTTGCATACACAGCTTTTATTTGTGCCAAGCTGTCCTGTGGATAGGAAACACTGTCTGTGCACTGAGGATCCTCTTTCTCTTCTTTAGAGGAAGTGCTTTTGAAATGGGCCAGCTGATCGCTGTTTTCACTAAACGGCGAACCATAGCCTGCATCCTGATTAGTTGCAGTGCTGACTGGGGAGTTCTGGTAGCTTTGAGCCTCTTTGATCTCCGCTTCTTCATTGCACAAATACTCATTCTCCTGGATGTCCAGAGACAGCCCATCATCTTCCACGCTGTCTTCATCTATTTCTGCTGCTTTCAATTCCTCCTCAGGAACATATGCTAAAATACAGGAGGGGAGGGGGGTGCAGGGGGAAAGACAAAGTTATCAAACACGCACATTTTACATCATTGCTGTCTTCTGTACTAAAAGCAGTAACCATAAAGACAAATTTTGAAGATACATCCCAAAACCAAACTCACCATCACTCACACACTCCGCCTATAAATCCACATACTCTGTCCTGGTTGCAGTTTGATATCAGCGCTATCTAAGAATAAACTTTGACTTCAGCAGTAAAATATGTGCCAGGACCACAGTAGATACCGTAATATCAAAACCGAAATCAAACGAAGAGCCTACTAAAACAGTTTTTATCAACGTAAAAAATGGCCTGGCACTGAGCTATGTTTACCGCACTATGTTGCAGCTGACCTGCACACCTCAGACCCAGGCACTCAGAACCATTGGCTTGGCCAACTCCATCTCATCAGGGCTGTCTTACCCAGCACACTGGGTTTAGCTATGGCTTCAAGGGCTGTTTCTGTGTCACTGACACCTCACCCTAGTGGAGCTATACAGGGCAAGCGTGTCAGGTCAGCTGTTGCAGGGTCTCCTGGTGGCCGGCTGTACTGGGTCCATCTGAGAGCAGAACAGCTTTCATTTGCACAAGGGGAAAAGAGAAGCAAGACTATGATCATTTTCTGAAATGGCCAGTATATACTTTGCTTCCTGTTATGATCTGATGCAAGTCCTGCATTTACCATGCTGAAAACAGCAGTCAACAACTACAAGTAAATGTCAGAGATTAATTTTTAGAAGCAACAAACAAAAAACTCGAGACCTCCATCCCAGTTTGATTACTGGCTTATACAAAACTTCGCTGTTGTACTGCTACCTGGTAAAACTATATTGTCTTACCAAACTAGGTGTTTATCTATATCAAACTATTTTTTAAACTAGCAAATGTGATATTCATGAGCAGATGGCCATTACATCAAAACACATTTACTCCAAGGACCCAATTCACAGAAGTGGCTTACATGTACCTAAGTGATAAATGTACACTTTCATTGCAAAGCAGAAAACATACTTGTACACATTTCCCTCCAGTTTTGTAAAAGGAGCTTAAAAAAATCACAATGATAATGAAATGCAGATCATTTATAAGCATGTCAAGGTAGAAAACATGGATTGTGAACAATTTTCAGTAATGAAATAAAAAAATTCCTTCTTGTCAGGTAAACTGTGCAGAAAGTGATACTGAAATGTGGCCTATGTCCTCTCATGGTACAATACTGAAAGAAAGACAGAAAAAGAGGCTCTTCTACTCCTATATGGTATGAAGAAAATACGTATTATCATATTAACAAAGCTGAAGTTCTCTTCAGCTGGGGCAAGCATAAATACAAGTTGAGCTTTTTGTATGCAGTCGCTGATAAGAAACATCCTGGAACTTTTCTGAAAAACAGAAAGAACCCTCTCTCATTGCAGTATGAACACTCTTTGAAACTTACTTCTTTTTTTTTTTAAGTACTAGTATTATGGCGAGTACCTCATTCTGTATTCACCTTTGCAATCCAGTCTTAACGCAGCCCCTAACTACTTCAGTCTGATCTGTTAAGATAAAGTGGGAAAGTAGTCCATCTAGTACTGGGATCGTGCTGAACCTTAAGATCCCCACTGCATCTTTCATCTGTTCTCTAAGTGTTGAATTTTTTCAGAAGATAGTTTGATCTTTTGATTTTCAAAAAAGCGTTAGCAGGCAATTCCTTACAGATGCATCAGCCTCAGGTGTTTTTTTAATATTTTTAAAAGGACTGGTGACTAACAAGCACGAAAGAAGTCACTACAAAAAACATTCTGGAGTCAAAGGCTAGGAAGATACCAGAAAAGCCTTGTAAAACCAGAAGAAATAAAAATATTCTTAAGAAGGCATTTAGCCCATAAAACAAAGAATAAAATACAGAGATAGTATCAGAACTTAGAAGTCAGTCAGCATCCCAGCCTTGCAGTAATGCTGCTGTCGAAATGCTCTACAGGCATTTGAGTACCACTGCAGTACTTAATTCTAGATGTGCAAGTAGAATTCAGTCCCACAGCTACAGTGTGAGATCTCTTAGCTCTCTCATTCAAAACACCTGTTTTCAGTCATTTCTAACAGCAAAAGACAATGCACTTTTAAGTTTCAGAAAATAACAGTTATAGAAGAATGAGATTTCTGATTCTGAAATTACTTTTAAATTAGAAATTAAAAAAAAAAAACAAACACAAACAAACAAACAAAAAAAAACAACCAACCAACAAAAACCCAACAAAACTTAGTACTGATCAGCAGACAGTTACCAAGTAGAAGCTGCAAACTGTGGGGGGCCACATTCTGGGCTTTTATGAACAGCCACCTTCCCCCTACCCTCAGTGGAACTACGCCAATTTTTTCTAATTTTTACATACGAATATTTTAAATAAATAGATGTAATAAATTGTTGTAAGGTGCTAAATGTCACCATAGTTGATATTTTGTAGGAACACATCTGAATTATCTGCTTATACCTCAATTTTAAATTGTATAAATACACATTTTTATAACTGATCTATACAGCCATCTAAATATCTGCTTAAGTATAAACTCTAGTTGAGCCATTGCCCTATCTCTTATTTTCCTTTATTTACTTATGATGGCCTGTTTTCTCTATTCTTGTACTTTTGCACTTTACCATAAAAATAAAAGGAGCTAAACCACATAAGAAATGTTAAAACTACATGAAAGGTCAGTGTTAAACTGTCAAAGCAAAGAAACTGAGTGTTAGGGTGAAATATCCGTCTTTCACTTATTTTCCTAGATTTAGGTTCTGCTGAGACTATTACACTATCAAGTTCACTCCCTTACCAATATATACTGCAACATAAGAGTTAATGTACAATTGTACAGAACTCTGACTTTCTATGGTTTCAGAATTGAAGTCACATTCCAAAAAGAACTGAATTTACATGATGTGCACATCCATGTCCGTAAAGTTGTCATCTGACATGACACAAAGAAATAATGCTTCTTAACCGATAAGAGAGTAATTTATCTGAAATGTTTAATTTCTATCACTGCAATCAAATGGATTTTATTTAACTCCTTTAGTTACTATAGGATATACCTTTTCATTCAAGACTACTAATGTTTACAAGATGAATAGCAGCACACTCAACGTGGAATTCTGCAAGGTCAGTGCAATACTGTAACCGAAAAGATTTCTGTTAGAGCTAATTCAGAAGTATATAAAATGAAGAATGTTAATTTCTAAAATCATATATGTTCTGCTAAAATTCTCACAGAAATTAGACAAATAACTAAGCTTCAGAATTTTAAACATAGCAAAAATATTCCTATTGTAATTACTTGCAAAGACAGGTAATATTATTCTATGTCAAATAAAAGTGTGAGATGCTCAGATTCTTCCCCTAAATGATAACAGGCAGATCAACAGTCAGGCAGATTTCAGACAGCATATCTTTCTGTGACCGAGAAACTCTCAGCAATCTGCTCCAGATACTCCTGCATCTGCAAAGACAGTGTGGGTTTACACTTGTCCTGAAACCACACAAAAATACCAAGAGCAGATAAAAGCAGTGATCCTCCTCAATAAAAACTATACCTAAAGCAGAAGAAATTACAGAATGTACCATCAGCTTTTCTTTTCCTTCTCATTTGTGCATGCAGAGACTCGGGCAAGTGCATCGTAGAAAAACGGGGGAAAGCTTCAAATTCCAGACAACTGAAAATTCGGGGGAGCAGTTTCTATTTCTTTTCTTCTTATTAAGCCTTGCTAATGTTTTTTTTTTCCTATAAAATGTGCCTTCTGGATGCCAATGCTTCCCCATAGATATACTGTCATCTTTGAGCAGTGTTAAAACCTGTGCATTCTAATCTAAGTGGACATGAGACGCTATATATTGCACATGTGAGTAGCACAGCACATTGTGTTTGCTTCAGTGAGAATATTTACACTATAAATACACATCCATTGTTTGAAAAAGCAGAGATCTGAAATGTAAGGATGTGGTTAAAAATATAAATATGCTCACATAAAACCTTTCCATAACCTTGGATTGGTGCTTTTGAAGGAATCTGTCTCTACAGAGGTATTCTTTTCCATTCAAAAAGGGATTCGGCATTTAACATGCTATTTTAAAAAGGACAAAAACTAATGATTGTATTTGCTTTTAACAGCCTACAAAATTAAAGGTAGCAAACTCTTCAAGATCCCATTTTTAAATGCTCCAAATAAATAAATTTATTCAGAAGAAACACCTAAGTATTGAAGGCCACAATTCAGTAAAGCAATTGAATACTGAAACGTTTTTCCCTGCAATATGTGTTTCAGTCAACAAATGAAGATGGGTTTAAGTCTAAAATTTTCACTAAATCAGGCCCTGCTCTGGGATTAAACAATAGTGACACAATGTGAATGTTCACCATGTTTCAACAGATGTATTTCCACAGCTTCTAATATTTACCCAGCCAACAGGAGACAGCAGCTGCAGAAGTTTTCACAGCCCACACTGTCACCTTGCACAAACTGCACTCTAGGCTGGGGGTGACATCCACTGCACACAAGAACACGTTTCACATCCTGGCCAAAAAGGTGTGGATAGAAAAGACTGTCTAAAGCCACACATCTCCCTTGTTACAGAAAAAATGAGAGGAGGAGGGGAAAAAAACACATTTACAGATATGTTTCCAGAATACAGTTATGAGAGTTTTACAAAGGAATCCAAAATCTCACATTGTGAGAGGTTAACATGCCTGCTGAAAGATTTGCAAATTCTCTGTATTAGTATATACAAATGTTCATACAAAACTCTGGCACAGATGCTACAAATCTGTGTGTGTGTCTGTATTACAGTGTCACTACAGTGGAAAAATATAGCTCAGTTATGACAATGGCTGAGGAGCAGCACAGACTATCAGACAACCAAATAGCCTTACTAGAGTGGTTTGTGTCTTTCATTCCTAATTGCAGGAAAATGGGGGGGCAAAATACTAGAACTGCCTACCCTCTAATTCTGATGCAACGGGTCTGAAAAGCAGATAAGGTATTGTAGCAAGAACAACCTCCATGCTTCTAGCAGGTTGACTGATAACCCTTAAAGGCATCCCATTAAAAAACAACAAAAAGATTCTTCACCTCCTTCTCTTCTCTCCCCTATCCCCTTAAAATGAATGCTGCAAATTATTAGCCAATGCTGGCAATTGGAGAACGAAGCAGCTTGCATGCGGGTATATTTTCACAGTGATTCTAATCTGAGAAATTTACTTGCTCTTCCCCTTCTATCTGATAAACTATACATTCAAGCGTTCTCATTAGTGTCCGGATCACCAAAGAGAACTGGAGATGAATCAGTCCATCCACCCCTCCTCTCCCTGCTCTGTCGAGATTATTTCATTGAAATGTTCATTTTCATCCCTGCTGGCAACATTAGAATGGAAGTATTTAACCTGTTTCCATTACTTATACAAATTACCATTATGGGGTAGGACAGATGTTAGAATCATGCCACATAACTGACTTCCATACATTCTTTACAGGGAGGATAAGAAGAGGGAAAGCTGTTAGATCATATTATCCAGTCTCAATAATGTTCTCTCTGCTACCAGATTCATTAACTTCCAACATCAACGTTTCACGTTCTTTCTGCGTGAAAATGCTCCGTCTCCTTGAGCTCGTTTAATTTGGAGCAGGAAATCTTTGTCAGAAATAATTTTTTGATCAGGTGCTCTAACTAAGGGGTGAAGGGGGGCTGGGGAAAGAATAAAGAAAAGCAGGGGAAAAACCCAACACCTTGTCGAAAATGTTATTTCTCTAACATGGATGATGAAAGAGAAG
>VZRU01003857.1:10214-40214 GCA_013398155.1 Pedionomus torquatus | reverse complement strand
GGGTTTCTAACACTGGTTGAGCAAACAATACTGGTTCATCCACCAGTCCTTGTTCAGACAGAATTTCTGCTTTTGTAAAGGTGGCTTCTGCCTGGATAAGGTTTCCAAGTCAAAATAATGCTCACACAACTCATCTCCCGACCCACGCAACACCACGGCAACCTGCCACCAGTTCCCTATGCAAGCCCACACAAGCGAACCCAGCTCAGGAGTCACAAATCACTCGGCCTGTGGGTAGTAAAGGAGATTGAGCTTAGGTGGATAGCTTTCCCACTTTATGTTGCTAGCATTGCCAAATAAGTCCTTAAATAAAATGATGGGATTCCTTCTGCTTGTCACATAGTTTCACTCTCAGAGACTATATTAATGACAATAAAGGTTGGGATTTTTTTTTTTTTTGTTTGGCTGGTTGGGTTTTTTACAATAAACCAGCCTTCTGTCTATTTCTGTGGAAAAATATGTGTTGGTACAAACTCTAGTTCAAGCAGGAGAACCATGGAGAGGCCTCTCAAGCAGAGTGCTTCCTACAAGATTTCCAACTTCACAAGGGTAAGGGAAAGATAAGGCAGTTGGTTTCAATACCTAACTTTATGAGGAAAAGGTGAGGATATGCCACTTGGACTACATGTTTGTGGTTTCTCCTGCCGTTTCCTCATTTACTGGTTATATATCATAGGCACTGTGGTTTACCCTCAGTGTAACCCCTTCTGTGATGAAAGAAATATCAATCACTCACTATGGTGGGTTTTAGCAATGTAAGTTCACGACACCATAAAATTTGGGAAGTATGGGGACACTATGCACTGATAAAATGCCAATGTCGCTTGCTTAAATTAAGAAACACATTCAGATCTGGTTTAAACTCAAATTAAGAAAGCCATTTTTTTTTAAAAATTATTTTTCAAACCAAAATTATTCCCAGCACTATCACATCACACAATCAACCAGAAGACAGCCCCACTGTAGCAAATTCAGGAAACATACTTGCTTTGCTGCTTTCAGTCAAAGTAATTCCTTTTGAAAACACCAAAACAAACTAAGAAACATGCAAACAAGGAAAAAAAAATCCATTCTCAGCAAAATAAATAAATACAAAAGACAATTTAACTTAATTATACCAGGAACACGGACGAATGACAATGAAAAAAAAAAAATAAAATAATTGAAGCAGACTGCATTCAAACTTTCACATTACTCAAAATTATTAAGCTAATTGCTAAAATCCAGAGCTTGAAAAAACTTTTCATTTTTTTGTCTATCAAGGAACAAAGTTACCTTCTCGCTGTTACAAGCCATGACACTTTAAGGTGAGGGAAAAAAAAGCACCAAAAGCCAACCCCCCAAAACCCTACACTTTATCAATTCTTTGAAATACGACCTCTTACGTCATCTAATTTTTGAAAACCCTAAGGTCATGTAACACACTTTCTCTGTCATTTGTAAGTACATTAACTCTGTGGCCATACGACAGTGAAATTATGATAATGGGCTGCTAAAATGGGTCATGCAGACACTGCGTTTCATGTTAGCTTCAAACAACAGTGAGAATATAGTCCAAATCAAGTATGACAGTACAAAAGCACATGGTTTACTTTTCTCAAGGCTTCGCCAGTAACTGGGAAGGAGGCTGCAACCACTAAATGTACTAGTGGAGTTTCTCACCTACGAACCTCTCTTCTCTCCCCACCCATGACGCACTGAAATAAAACTGCCATGACAATGCAGCAAACTTTTTAATAGAAGACTGCATTATTCCTTACAAGGTCTTCCTTTACATAATACAAGGGTTATTGCTAGACAAAGCCCATATTCCTAAAATGAAAAGTTTCATATAAGTCAGAGAACACCACAAATCCTCACGCAAAAAAAAAATAGTTTTTGTCTTTTTATAGTATTTAGAGTCATTCGTATGCACTCTCCTGTCTGTACACAAAATTCAACAGATAATATTGCCTGAAGCCTAGGCAGTTCATGGGCATACGTAACTATCCTTCGAAGAGCCAAGAATTAAAACATATCTAATTTGGTATACATACAGAAGCCAACAAGCCACAACATTAAAAATTATTATCATTATTAACACTACTATAGAGTTGAATGACAAAATGATCCTGAAGTGCATGCTTCAGGGACAGTTTGTTTATGTTCCAGCTTGTATCAATCTACAGGATCAGGAATTCTGTTTGCAAAATTCACGCAAGCATGGCACATCAGGGTTTGCTTGTCCTTTCATTTTTTCGTACATAGTGTGTTGCAGTTGGGAGGCAAAGAACTGCAGTGTTGAGACTCTTAAAGACTATCTCCTGAAAATGCAGGCAAGCTGCACAGGATCGAAACCTGCACACCAGTTAAAATCGTACAACTGCATTTAACCCATTGATTTTTTTACGATATTAGTACTTATTAACTACCTGTAATAAAGGCACAATTTTCTATAAAAAGCCCTTTTCTCTTTCTTTGTCTTTTCTGCACAATTTGAAAACTGTCAGTCTAATAGTTCCTAAGAGAACTCAAAGCAGTAAGGTTGACGAACACAAAAGCATAGAAACACCATCGCATGCAAAAGTTAGCTGAATAGCACAGATAATTGCTTAGATAATTATTTTGATAGAAACCCTGCTGAAAGCTCCTATATTTTATCATACGTGTTAAGTGTACATGACCCATCCCCTACATGTGGGCTGTATGTTGGTTGATAACCAAATTCGTGACTTTTTGCTTTTTCTTTTTGTTCGATATGATAGCGGTTAGCTGAAAGGAGAATGGGCAACCTAGATTACCAGGCTCCTATTTATTTTTAAGCAAATCGTGTCTGTCAGACAGGGGGAAAAATCAAGTTACATAATTTATGTAAGGGGTGTCCATTATGTACACAGTAATGTAGCGGTCTGTGAGAAGACAAGCAAGGAGCAGCGGGAGAAGTTGCTCTTGAGGAAGATCACATTGCCCAGCTCCAGCCCGTGAGCTTCCTGAGCCTTATGCAGCCTGACTGACAATGAGATTTAATGTAGCCTAACTATAGTAGCCTTGAGCAGAGATGCAATTATAACAGGAAGGCATAGAGAGTTTTAGTGTATTAGACTGTATCCGACTGTTGCGAGCAGCAGTGCCGTAATCAGCAAACGCTCACTCTTCCAGACTCTTCCCCCCACCACCTGAAAATTCAGAACACAAGAACCTTCCACTATTAAGAAGTTGAGTAAAGGTCATTTTGTTTTCCTCAATACCATAAAAAGCGGCATAGCTAGATTTGACATGCATATGCAAATCAGCACAGAGGAAAAAACCCTGATTTTCCTTCACACTGGATTACTCTATCTGTGTGAAATGTTGATACAAACACCTTGACTAAGAAAAAAACCCACACCGGCTCTGTGGTTTAATTGGCAGGAGAGACTTAACAGATGTAGCAGTGCTGGACAAGGTTATTGTCTCATCGCAGATGATAACAAAAATGTGCAATGCTATACTGGTCAGAAAAATATAAATTCAACTTTAGTTGTATTTTACGTACTTCTATCATTTACACAGACAAGATGGGGAGATATTTTACCAAACTTAGAATAATACATCAGTTACAGACAACTGCTTAATAATATCAGTATATATAACACAAAACAAATTAAAATACGTATATGGGGGAGAAAAAGATCGCCATGGCTGTTCAAACTGTAGACATTTGAGGTGTCATAATATGTCACTTAGTGCTTTGAAATGCAATCTTTCTTGGCCTTAATTAACTCTTTTGTTTCAAAGAGTTTTGAGTTTATGAATCTACTGTCTAAATAACTGCACCACCCTCCAGAAAAATGCAAACCCTTTCATTTCACTAAGATAACCAACCCAAATGTTAACGAAATGTGTGTTTATACGAAGTTTTGAAGGAGAACTTTTGGCAAGAGTAAATAGAGACTGTTATTTTGACCATACTTCTCATAAAACACATGTTCACACAGAACCACAAAAGGCATATATACAGACAAAATAGATGAAAAAAAAAATAAAAATCCTTATCCTACTGATTCATCACAAAAAGAGTCACTAAATCATGTATTAATTTCAACAACCCATTCATTCTAAACCTCTTTTTTAAGCCTTGGGATAGGTCTAGATAGATATTATGTGTACTAAAGTAACAGAAATATACCCTAATCTAGCACTAACGTCTTTAATTTGTCACTTTCATGGCAGACATTTCCAGATAGTCTAGAGGTCCAGAAATTTTATGTTGCCAGCACAAAAGCAACTGAAATACCTGACCACTTAAGCCCTTGTATTTCAAAATTCAAGACAGACACAAGGTAAATTTTACTAAAGACTATTATATAATCAATAATTGGTTCAAAACATTTTTCTCATGGAAAGTTATGATGTTATTTCAAGCAACTGCTTATTACTGTGTTATAAAGCATATTCCTCTGCAATATTCTGTTCAGGATCATGAAACCTTGGCAGTGTTATACATTTCCTCTTGATATACAGCAAGAAGTAACAGAGTTTGGGACAGTAATAAAAAGGATTCATCTCTTTAAAATAGTTTAACATCGTTTGTGCGCATTAAATGTTGGGGAAATGTTTGCAGGAACTACTGCAAAAGAGCTTCAAATCTAGTTCTTTTCCCCTGTCTGATTGATACAACCAGGAATTCATTTAAACGGCCCTTTAGTGAGCTGTCATCAAACTGCAGCCCATTTACAGAAGGTTAGCTAATTAATGAACTCTTGATTGAAGATTAATTTGGCAACGCTTTTTAATTTTCACCTTAAAACCATGACAAACAATGATGTATTTTAATTAGAGCTTCAGCTATAGCTGGGTGCTTTATATACATCTTTGATATTGTAAACAGATCACATCTATTCATTGGTAAATAGATAATAATGTTTAATTATCTGGAAATTAACAAAAGACTGACAATGTATCCTTATTTTACACATGCAGAAATAACGTATGTCCATAAAATGAAATGTCTTATCAAAGAATGTAGATTCCATGACTGTACATCCAAATCCCTCTGTAAAACATAGCTTTAATAAAAACTACTAAGTGCTAATTAAAAAGAAAAATATGAGTGCATTCTATATGCATAACTACAGGTGTAAGAATCCAAGTGTCCAGCATAAACATGCTGCTTCTACAATAAAAATAATGCTGTCTTCATGTAAACTTTGATATTTCTATACAATGATCGGTGATTTATTTGTGAAATTGCTAGAATGGTGAAGCCACACAGAGGTCTCAAAGCTCTCGACCAAGGTAAATAAAATGTCATAATATATTTAGCAAATAATAATGGAAAAAAAATAGAGAAAAACATCAACAGAAGACGCCAGGAAACAATGAGAACGGTGAGGAATAAAATTCCTAGCATTTCTTCCCCCAAATGAAGTCACCGTTCATAAAGTCAGTGTGCTGTAGTCTAAACAATAGCAGCAAATTTAACTGCATTTTCAGAAAAAGTTCAATCACATTATTTTTCGATTTATCATTTTAATTTTCCATACTGCCTTCTATTTACCACTTTTTGTTTTCTTTTTCAGAAGACATGCCCTTTCATAGCTTTTTTTTTTTATGTGCTATGACCCCCAACTCAGTTATTCTAACCACAAAAAGGCTGCAATGAAACACCATCGTTAAGCGAAAGCAGCAGCAAGTTCCTGTACATTGTCTGTGTTTTTGTTTGTGTGTTTGCTTTAAGGACAGGAAAACGGAATAGCATTTAAGATGCTCATAATAACCGTATTCATAAATAACACAATCAATAGCTTGTGGTTTTTTCAGAAATCATTTTCAGCTAACTTGTCTCCTAACACTGGAGACGTAGAGTGCTTTCATCTGTTTGAGATCTGGCCTTTAATTGCTTCAGATTAACATTAAAACGCTATAATGCTTACCAAAAATGTCTTGGCTATCATTTCATGCATTTTATTTAATTTTAAACACTGTTATATATTAATGACAAAATATACATCGATAACAGCAGAGATAAACCTGGAAATTAATTCAGTCTAAGAAGGTCTCACTTCCCCATTGATTATGTAGTCAGAGCTTAGTTAGGCAGGTGAAAGGTTCTGAATCAAACCAGAGCCATCTTTGCCTGAACGTAAGAAACTCACAGCACGTGTCTACACTTATCCAAGGAAGAGTCTTTCCTTGTTTAGATGACTATGTGAGCCTTTCTGTAGAGAAATAACATGCAGGCTGTTGCAGCCACGCATGAATTGCTGAAAGAGCTCAGGATTTCTTTAGCTCCATCTTTGTTTTTCATCGACTTTATGACAGGTTATGCTTCTCAGAGGTTTATGACAGTATACTCAAATACCAGGGACAATATGAATTCTTGCAACATAGTGTGACCGCATCTTAGCAAGGAGACAAATCCCAATCCTGAACAGATATGTAAGCAGGCATAGAGTACTCCTAATCTACATGCTTGTTCACTGTGTCCCAGCTCAGTATTATTATTCATTGCATTATGGCCAGAAATCATTATCACCTGTGGATGTACAACCTCTCATAGTCAAGTTCAGTCACATTTTTGATCATAGAGAACACCTGCGGAAAGGACATCAAGAGATAACCAAAAAGTAGTACCATAAAAATATGCTGTGATTTGTTTTCTCATGTGACTTAGTATCTGGAAAAAAAGCAGGAGAAACAACAGGAGCAACTTGTCCTTGTACAAGCAAATGTGCCAAAAGCTACCAAAACCAATGAAGAAGAAAAATTACTGCCACATAACTAACACCTGCAAGTAAACACAGTATGTTTTGATCAAAAAAAAACTGCATTAAGCAAAATCCAGTTCCACATTCACTAACACAAGTACAGACTCAGGGACTCTCCTGACATAGCATGGGTATAAGAGAGGAAAGAATTTGGCCTGCTAAATGCATCTTTGCAATTCAGCACCTATTCCCCTAACCAGGCTGGAAAATAAGTTAGAAGGCTAGAGGACAACAGATCCAAAGCAAGAATCAGTACCACACAAGCATCTGAGAAACAGCTTTCATCAGACCTGTCTAGCCCTAGATGTTTAAAATCATCTGTGTGAAAGGAGAAAGAGGAAAATCACCTCCTTGTTCCATAGGAAATGTTAGATTTTTGTACAATTATTTTTGTTTCGGTGGATTGTGGAAAGCATTAAAGGAAAGGAACAGAAAAAGTGTTTTCATCAGTTGTTAGTTTGTGCTTGAAAAGCTGAAGTACTGTTTCACTTCAATAGTTCAATCTCTGCATCTGTGTACTCCTCTGTGCAGAATACAGTTACTGGCAACATAAGGAAAAGAACGTGTGATGTTACAGGTAAAGGAGCACGACAGGCACTATCGGACAGTGTTTTCCCTCCCACTGCAGGGACACGGCAAGTTCTCATCCAGCGCCTGCAGTGGAACGTTATTTGCTAAGGGGAGTGTGCTCAGAGTACACGCAGTGCGGCCCCAGCTGGGTACCTGGCTCTCCAGCGATGGCCGAGTGACTTACTTGGTATTGTTCAATATGGTTGAGTGTGTATCAGCTACCGTAAAATAAAAAAAGGAATAAACAAACAGAATATGAAACCACAATATAAAACATATTTGTTCCTTTAATTTAGAAAAGTGTGGCTTTGTTTAGACTACAACTTCTCTTGCTGCTTGGCAGTGTGTTTTGTAAAATTCTTAGAACCTGCTCCTACCATGGGACGCATATCCTCTGCAAAATACTGCCTGCCCTTATTGGCACCAAGGGTAAATCACAGGAGGTACTGAGCAAATCACAGAAGCAGGCCCTTATTCACTATGTCATCTTGCTGTTAAATCTTCGCTAAAATGTGAGGGGAGACCTCGAGGCTTTGCCTTTTGCTGTTTGGTCTTTTCATAAAAATTAGCAAGTGTGTGGATGGCAAAATGCAAATCCACGAGGGTTTGTGTTTTCCAATCCAAACATCAATTTATTTAAACAGGGAACCCCGTAAGTGTGTTAGAATACTAAAATACAAGAGGTTAGGAAACTACAGAGGATAGTTATTTTTCAGCAGCAATGATAAGAGTATTAATACTTAGCTGGGAAATGGTAAACAAGCAAGCTAGCTGCAAAAACTATTTTAGTCCCACACCTGCTTACAGAAAATATTATACATATACATGGCACTAATTTGCAGCTGTAATGGAAAATAAAATCTAAATTTTATGACTTGATCCTGTCTGTCTGAAGAAAAATACATTGCATTGTGATTATTCTATGACTTAAGGAATAACGAACAACACTGTACATATTGTGAAAGCTATATCTAGGTAGTGGCATTCACAGCACACACACCGCTACCTTTAAAGTAGAAAACCTTGGATATTGAAAAAAATGCACTTCTTGACTCTCTGGATGGGACTACATTTGCAACCAACAAAAATTCCAGATGTTTCACACAGCCTTAAATCAAATATCAGAATAGGGTTGGATTAACATTTCTCATCCAAGCTCCTTACTTCATAATGCCCATTTTCTTCGTACAAAAACACCATGGAGTTCTAGACTGAAATTCTCTGTGCATCGGAAAGCTGACTGCCACTTATGGCTAGGATCTTCCTTTGCTGGAATTAATCTAAAAATACAAATCTGAGATTTAAGGGTGAAGATTTCAAGCCAGTGAGTTACTTAAAATCAAGGCGCAATCTTAAAATGCCCTGGGAACACTCATATATTTAAAGAAAGGTGTATGCTTAACCTTTGAGAAGTGAAGTTACTGGCTTTTTGACATACATACATACATACTTGTCAACAGGACTCATATATACATCAAAGGAACACACGCAGATGGGTTTGCAATTTCACAAAGTGGACCTGAGACTCACTAGCTACATTAGAAGCCACACCACAGGCTCAAAACTATCAGGGACCATTACAAAAAGCTAGAATTTTCTAAACTGATTGAATCATAACACAATAAACCAAGTATCTTGTTCCAGTGATGCTCCCGAACACGATTGCTTTCAAAAGGATTTCAGTACTGGAACTGAGTAAAAATTATATATCATGCATAAAATATTTGCATTAGAAATTCCTTGTGTTTAGGAGAATACAGTCAGCTAGTCTCAAATAGTTTTAATTATGCCTTAAAAGACTTAAGGGAAACAAAAGATTGATTTTTTAGGTTTGGGAGGTTTTTTAGTCGTTGGATTTTTTTGTAATTGAGAAAATACCATCTATAGGTATTTCTTTCCTGATTATTGAAAACAGCTGAAACACAGTCCCTTTTTGTTTACCTCTGTGTTCATACACTGGCGTTGAAGACACTGCTAAAGGCCAGCAGTGTTAAAGTTTAGTTTTCTGCCAGAGCTTGGATCAATAAAGGAGAGCTTCTCCTGTGTGTCTTACTAAACTGAGATCTTCTTACACTCGTACAGTGCAAAAAATCCCACCAGTGCCCATAAAAGGAGGAACTGAGATCCAGGTACCTAGTATTTTTTTTCCAAAAGAGACACTGTCTCATACTGTTATCTTCATTTTCAATTAGAGGTGAAGAGGAAGAGGCAACATTTGGTACAGTCTACCACAGTTAACCAGGGGAAATCAACCTTGGGGCTGGCACACTCCAGAGCAGACTTTCCTCCTTCTTGCCTGCTTTTTGCCCATTGCAGCTAAGACCCACTCCTTTAATTGTTCACCTGTTTCCAAACAACAAGCATTTGTCTGTAGTCCTGGACTTGATAATTATAATTATAAATCAATGTACATAAATAAAATAAGTTTGTAAGAGCTTAGTTGGCTTGCTATTTATGGCATTATAAAATACTCACGTTCTATGAGAAATCTCAGGAGGCTTCTATTACGTCTTCCCCGAATCATTTTATGATTATAATCTCATAATCATTTCAGAAAGAAACAGGCAAAGTAGCTTTGTAAACATCTATTTAATTTCCCAGTATTGTAACTTGGAATTTTCTCTCCCCTGTCCCACTACGGATACTTAAGATCTTAACAAAAAAATAAATCCTCTTCCCAGGTTATAGGGCACAGGAAGAGACATTTCAATTCAAACATGCATGATAACGTAGTATTAAAGACAGTAATGTAGCCAACTTTGCATGACCTCAAGTATAAGGGCAGCTCTTACTGAAGAAGCAGCATGCCTTTAGGTGTCCCCCAAATGTCTTCACGGTTGATGCTTCAACATAAGGATGATTAAGAAACCACACATCCTACCAAAATACTGCACTCTAAAACTTGGAATAAATCCCTCTTTCTCTAGCTGCAACATTTCTAAGCAGGGCTTTAGCACTCCATTATTGTGAATGCTTTTTGGCCCAAGGCAAAAAATATTGACAAAGTTCCACCTCCAAGACAGTTATTGTCTCTGTATACTTGATAGTAGCCTTCAGAAGTTCACCTGCCAGTATTAAATCCTTGGTTTGGGTGAGAGAAGTAAAAATTTGCTAGCATTCCAAGCTATTTTACTGTAGCAGCAGCTACAGCAGCAAATCAAATTGTTCTTTCAATTAAACCAGTTCAGTGCCTTAGAGAAGAAAGATCTAGCCTTCCCCTTCTCCAAAAAAACTGCAGTTTATGCCAAGTCTGAAGTTTTTACTACAACTGAGAGGAAAAGGCTCAGATGTTCTTATTCTAGTGGTCAATAACCTGCATCACGAAATAAAAAGTGTTTCAAGCCATTCACGTATAAATGACAGTCTTTGCCAGAAGCCTGGGACATTCAAGAAGGCTAGGTGCCAAGGTCTTCATGGGGGCTGTCACCAGGTTTGAACCTTCCTTTCGTCAGCAGCGTGCACCAGCAGATTTCCTAGAAACTGGCAATACACTGGAACATATCAGAGAGCAAGATCAAACTATGTGTCATGATAATGTCCCAGATGTAAGCAGGCCAGAAAGAACACTCTGAGATGTACTAAAGCACCTTGATAGGAAGTACTCAGGCAAGGAAAACGGGAGCCTTACACCCAGGGCCTTCTAACAGGAAGGAAGGGAAAACTCATTCATAGAAAACACCTAGTACCATGACTGTTCTGAAGCAAAACAGTGACACAGATTCAGCTAGTTCTGGATGAATAGCAAAACACCCGACTCTTGCATCCCCGGCATAAAGACATCTATATCCAAATACACAGCAACTGCTCCACATATGCATGGAGTTCGTTTGCATGTGGAACAGAGTGACAGCAATGATTTACCTTGCACTGTTTTCCTTTTGAATTGTTTTTGGGGGATTTTAAGCAGTTTTCACTCGCTGAAGGACCAGGCAAATTACTAAGATGACATCTGCTAACAGAATATGTAACTGTCACTGTACCACAGAGGGGACTGAAGAACTAAGTGGCATGGTCCCCTTAAATGAGATGGCCACGGCTACACAAGGATGGAAACCAAATGACCGCTCATGAGTAATCTATCCAGGTTAGAGAGGAGGTCATTGCAGGGGCATGTGCTCTGCAAGGGAAAGCAAAAAGAAAGTCAGGAACCAGAAGTTCACAAGCTTTAACTTCAGAGACAGCAAACTTGTTCCCCACTACTTTTTTAAAGAAAGCTTTAAAATATCACAACACCAAGCCAACATCCTAGTTTGGAAAAAAAAGTCAAATCCTCTGCTCTTCATGTAAGCCCTTCATACTGCCGTCACAGCAGGAGACAGCTCCAAATCAACTGTCTTTTGTATTGACTCTGCCACAACGCACTCTTTCTCTGCCTCTGCAAAAATGTAGCCTGAATTAACAGGTACTGCCACCTGCTCCGGATCAGAATCCCACCAGATGAGTTTAGGATGTCCAGGCTCTTTAAGAAGGAAGCCCATGCCTCAGTTCTATCTCAATTTAATGGAAGTTTAAGACACTCAGTATCTCACACGATCAGACCTTATGCTGGCTTAAAAACGTTATCCGAAACTGGATCACTAAGTGGAGAACTGTCACAACTATTGAGAGGAGAATCTTCCCCTTTCCTTGTCCCAAACTTGCTCAGGAGATAAAAATGTAACTGTGCTATCTCACCTACTTTACCTATATGATATTTTCACTGACCAACTTCAGTATGTTTCTGAAAATATAAATGTTCCTCTTCTCTTTTCTAATTAATATTCTGCCATCTTCCTCTCCTTATAGAATCACAAAACGGTTAGAGTTGGAAGGGACCTTAAAGATCACTGAGTTCCAACCCCCCTGCCATGGGCAGAGACACCTCCCACTAGACCAGGTTGCTCAAAGCCTGGTCCTCCTTCACCATTTTCTCCATCCCTTTAGTTGCACACACAAACACACACGGAGACTCCCCCATGCCAAAGGCAGAGGAGTAAATCCAGCTTCTCTTCACTGATTTTGGGCCTGGTTTTAATTTGTGCAATAATCCTTTTGATAACAATGCCTAGTTAAAACATCCATTAAAAGTCTGTATCAGTCATTTAATGGAGGAAGAACCTAATGGGGTTCCATTGGAACTCCTCCATTAACTTTTAACAGAATTCTTTCTTACAGTCAGTGTTATAAAATAGGGATATTTTACAAATTTAAGACCAGCCTCATTCTCCATGGGGTGACAGTTAGGTCACCGCTTCCCAATCTTTTTTGGGTAACTACATCAGTTCACCACTTCAGCTGCAACAATCAGTCTCTTCACAACTTATTAATTGCAGCTTATACTCGCTCTCTCTCACTAAACTCCAAATCACTGAAAGTCCCAGTTGCATGGCTGGTCATAATACATATAATAAAAAGCATACGCACCAGTTTCTAAAAAAAACCTACATGTTACAAACCATTAATAAGGACAGACCAGAACTACCACAGTGATTACTGATCGGTCAAACTTTTATTCAGGAATCTAAACTCCCAACCATGGTGATGAACTGGTATCTAAAGAGATCTCGGCAGATCTGTCTCAAAACTAGATGATATCTGTACTGGTATATATAGCAGTTGCTGGAAAGAAGAACTGCTGCATAGGTAATATTCTTCCACATCAAGGTTTATTGGGAAGAAAAAGCAAATAACAGAACTGAGACTACCTTCCTGTATTCTTTAGCCACTTTGTGCTGCTGTAAGTTTGTCATCCTGGCACTTTCATCATGTTCTCTTGTAAGTAAATCTCAAAATCCTTGCCACAGAAAGGTGACTACTACTAACTTAAGTTTTACAAGTGCAGAAATTAAAGTCCAGGAACAGTCCCGGTCTTCCAATTCTTAGCCTTCAAGAAGGATATCAAAGGTACTGGGAATTCACAGTGTTCCTTCAGAACTAGCTTAAAATAAGGGAATATCCTGGTTGTTGGCCAGAGTCTGAATGTGGGAAGTACTCTCCAGCACGACAGATCCCCTCCAGCCATGGGAGCATGAGGTACAGGTGGATGCGGGAAATGAGAAGGGATTTATTCTGGAGATTCCATCCCGACTAAGAGAATTGCTGAAATGTTTCTTAAAGCTCAGGACCCCCAATTTCCACTGCTAGTTCCAAATCCATCTACCCACAGAAAGCTGGGGGAAATAGTGTCAAGATTATCCTCCTGTCACACTTTCAGAATTAAGAATTTCATTAATCACTGAGGAGTTCAAAGATCTTGTAAATCTGATTCTGTTCACACTTTCACTGGTTTGACAGTGATGCAGCCGTGAACCCATTGGCTGCAAATGAAGTACCCCAAATTGCATATGCATAACTAAGAGGAATCAAGTTGGCAAATGGTATGATTTTCTTAGTCTCAACTGGCAGTCTCAGCAAACTTGAGCAGGAGCCCTGAAATCAACCTGGCTTGTGTAGCAGAAAAAAATAAGAATGAAGGCAATTTTTTTCCCCATCACATTCGGCACAAGCTTTTTAAAAAAATAAATAACCAAAATGCAATAAAATATCCCTAAGGTAGATGTGACTGTATACACACCTTCCTCAAGAAGTAAAATAATTCAGCTTTTGGCCTTGTGCTTCATGATACACTGAATTAAGCAGATGTTTTACTAACACCCTACATAATATTACTCACAAGTTTGTTTATACATAAATAGACACATGCATGCACACTCACAAGCTTTTCTCAGGCTAAATAACACACCCCAGAATTGCAGAAGGAAAATGGAAAACCAAGAAAAAATACTGTGCTCTCTTTCTTCACCACTTTTATTATTTGGAAAAAAAAAGTCAAGGAGAAGTTCTGAGAGCCTAATATTTTGCTTGTTCTTTTATCCACATTTTCATCATGACCAATTCTAACGAAGAAACTGGAATTATGCCTAGGAAAGGTCAATGAAAATAGGAAAAACTGGAGGCTTTTTAACGAGAAAAAGGGTTTCACTGAAATATATGATCAAGAAAGAATCAGGTTTTGTACATGTGAAATCACCTAAGCTTCCTTTCTGCTTTTGGAGAACTTTTTTCAGCTGTCTCAAGAGGAGCACAACCACCGGAAAATACAACCACTACCTCTGAATAAAATAGCAGAGGTCGTTTTCTCACATAGGAAACTTGCAACAAATATATATCACAGGAAAAAATTCACGAAATCAGAATTTGACACTTAGTCTTAGGTTACATCAGGATCACACTATGAAGGCTCTCCAACCCATTCTCTACCTCACAGTTATACTTGTGTGTGCCCTTCCCTTCCATACCTTACCATCCATTATTGTATCCTGGAAATTGTACATGGCGATTGTACATGTTGACATCTTGCTTGCTTTAAAAAATAAGTGGCAGAAAGCGCAGCGAAGTAGCAGATTTCTGGTGCTACTGAATCAAGAGCATAGAGAAAAAGGTTGGTTTAGAGAAAGTCTAGCCATCTTTTTTTCAGAAGAAAAGAAATTCTTGGAGACAATTTTCTTTGAGAAGCAGAGAAACCTAGGAATAAATTTATCCTCAGTGGTTTAGCATGCCAGGCAAAAACAAAGGCCAATAGGATGAACTGCTGGTGTTTTAATCTCTTTTTGTGTACCAAGAGACATCTAAACTGCTTCAGTGCTAGCACACCAGGCAAAGACTATGTCTCTAAACACAGAGATTAAATTCACAGAGATTAAAATACAGAGAGCAAATTTCAAAAGGAATTGCATCACTTTAGAACATCTCACTATTTCACTGTATGCTTGTAGACCAGCCACACTGCTGCTCAAGCACAAAGGACTTATTTTATGAAAAGAGGAGTAACTAAAGCCCTGCTCATTTCTAAGAACAAGTCTGGCTACACCTGGTGTAGACTGTCAATGAAAGTAGACTCACACTACGAAGCCGAGACATTGTGCAGAAGCAGCTGAGAAATGGAGTTATGTTCTGTTTGATGATACGAAAACTAATCCCCTACTGTGGGAGTGGGACCCTTCAGCAGAAGGAGAGCAGCAAAGACCTGGTTTCACACTTGTATTTGCCATGCTTATGTTTACTACATCTTTCATCTCAGCAAACGTGTAACAGCCTGGATGGTGCCATAAACTCACAGGGCTTTGGCAAAATGCATATAAAATACAAACAGGCAACAATCAATCAAAGGCATACAAAGACAGAAATGGGCTGAGAAAGAAAATAACAGAGACTATACATTTTGCTCAATTTTCCCTAAAACTGCTACATGTAGTATTCTCCAGCCTAGAAACCTTCTCTAGGTGGGGTCAAAAAGAAGGAATTAGATTCTTTTTTAAAGCACAAAGCATCGCAGGGATGCTTTTGATTCGGTCCTATTTGTACATGATGGTTTTATTTCTGTGTGCTTTCCATAACAGAAAATACAGCACAAAGGGACAAACCCTGAAAGATGTAACTGATCTAAGCAAAAGTTAAATTGGAAGTACAGCACATGAATCAGGACTTTCCACCTATAAACCAAACAGCTAATCTGAGAAACTGGAGCATTCACCTGAGGAAGGGAACTGTACTTCATCAGGATCCCCTATAAATTGGGAACCTCATAAAAGCAAATGCTGCTGATTGCTTAAGGAAAAAGAAGGGAAAAAAGATTAAAGATAAAAATTTACCTCTGTCCCAGATAAACAATGGGTTAGATGATGTGTTTGTTTGATCATCCAACTAAGTTTTCACTCTATCTACCTGATCCCTAGTGAAACAACCTGAAAGTTCAAATGAAAAAGTACTCTTTAAGTATGATGTCACTTAGCAAAATACAATATAAATCACATGCTACACACTGCCTGTAACAGAATACATACAAGTGATAATCTTTATGGGAAAGGATGAGGAAAAAAAAAGCAGATAATCATGGGCTATCAGTGGAAATGTAAATTAGCTGAAAGCTGTCTAGTCTAGAGGGAAAGGTGTGATTTTGTAACGGAGAAAGCACTGAAGAACATGCCATGGTTTGTGGACTACACTCCTACCCCTACAGAGTTCACTACAAGACTTCATTGTTACAATGTCTGTCCTTACCGTTTACTCCATATTAGCCTTCCTCATCATGATTGTATACTTCAGGGGTAGAGTCTGTGCTCAGTGCTTCTAAATAGCACCTACCTGGAACAGGCTCTGATATTGACTCAGAGCCTCTAGACAATAAAATGCTTATTTCTCAAACCAAAATAATAAAATAATTCTACAAATATATAAATGTAATTTATACATAAAGCCAAAGACTTCTTAGAAGTCTTGCCAACAAGGAAGGCTAGGATTTAGAAGTTCATGTGATCTGCTACCTTTAATTCAAATAAACTAGGCAAAACCATCCAACTGTATCTGATGCTCCATTTGTCTTGAATACAAAACCATTCCCTCTACATTACTCAATCACATTTTTACTACTTGAGAATTAACTTTATTCTGAGATTCCATTTCAGTACAACTAAATGTCGCAGACACAAGCAGGGCTGCCAGAGATACATGAGCTTAAGGCTAATTTTAGAAATTTGTTTAAGTTTCTTTTCTCTTTTATTTTTTTTTTCTTTCTAGGAATCCATCAGTAAAAGAAACCCACCAGCTCTGAAGAGCACCAAAACTCAGAACAGAGGCACGCCTCTGCAGATTCATAAAAATTTATTCATGTTACACAGAATACAACCACCCTGTATATACAGAGACCAAGGAGTCAAAACCAAGGGGAAAAAAAAAAAAAAAAAGAAGAAAAAACCAATATCCCAACTGCAGAAGAAACACCTGTGATAATTACATCACTGATACAAGTTAAGTGCACGGTAATCAGACGACAAAGTGTTAACAGTCAGTGAGTTGCCATGTAATTACTGCTACATCCAATGAAGTTGCCGGTACTTTATGTACTGCATTGTTCCTGTTATTATGTGGTAACTATCAAATTACCACGTGTCATCACTGTAACATTAGGTTGATCCACTATGGAAATTCATTCAGTTCAACAGCAGTCTAAATTCTTCATTTTGTCCCTCTGGTAATGTGGACAGGTGGATTACATACTGAGCTATACTAAAGGTTAAAGGACTAGGTTAGGCACTTCATAGATTAAACCTGATCAAACAGCCTGATTCTGCCACCTTTTCCCACTATGAGTTTCATTACTCTACTTCAGATGGGATAATACTTGACAGGGTACTACTATCTGTCCCAGAGTGATCATTTTCTCCTTAAATTTCCTGTAAAACCTACATCAACTTTCCCTCTCTACAGCTATAGTAGTTACTATCTAAGAAAAAATAGAGTAGAAAAGCAGGTTTTGCTTACTGTAAATGGAAAGGAGTCAAAGATGTCAGGAGATCCATTTAGGACTTACACTGTTACTAATCTATTTTACTGAGAAGACATACAGAAAATAATACTATGATGGGAGGAAAGAGTATTAGGTGGTGTTTTTTTAAAGGGACAAACAGAAATAAATACACCATGATAAGCTTTGGTTCACACATTTGGTGCATCTATATTTCTACGTAGAACAAAATTAAGTGTTAGAAGTGTTTTAAAATAACATTAAGAATACACACACTTGGAAAAAGCCCAAGCGAGGGAGCAAAACTGCAAATGTAGCTCTCAACCTGGGAACCTCCCACACTACAACAAACTCATTAGCAACTGCTAACAAGCCACCTGGTGTGAGCTACATGGTAAGTGAAAATACGATGGTGAGGATTTTATGGAAATGGTTATCACCCATCAGTGCATTCACTACAAGGAGTATTTTACACATTTTTTACATTAACACTTGGAAAGTGCTCAGATGTTATGCGAACAGGAACCCACCAAGAGCCCGTACAGATGACACAGTAGTTTCAAGGACACAGGATTGTTCACTACTAGTTTAAGTGACATCTAAATAGGTGCATGGCCAAATTCATACACAAATGAAAGTCAAAGGGACAAAGACAAATGGGTAATTATGTAAACAAAATTTGAAATATTATAAAAGATTGACCAAAATAAGGAGAGAATCTTTTCTTAGTATGATTGGTTAGCACATAGCAACATCCCAAAGAAGACAAGAAAATTACTGTTTCACACAGGTTAGCAGAATCAGATACAGCATCTGGGGAAAGCAAAATTTAGCAACAACTACCACGTGTCATCTCCACAAGGACTGGCCTCAGGTCTGCTAACGTGTTTGAATTAACACAGGGGTAAAACACACATTTTTTCCTTCTTCTGAAGAAAGGCCTGACGTCTCACTAAAACCCACAGTAGCATTTTCTGTGCTGAACACTTCCACCTACCTCAACAGCTGCAGCTCATGGTTGACTTGTTCAAAAGAGTTTATCGATAGGTAAAGATACTCCTTTCGCTACGTCTGGTAAAAAATGGATTGAAGTCAGGTTTTTGCCAAAACCAGCTCAATTCACTTCCTTGTCGCTCTTTTGCACAGAGCACTTCTGACCGCTTGCTACATCTCTGTCAATCTGCCAGTGGCTTCATGGCTCGAGATTACAGCACTGGAGATGCATGCAATTTTCAAGGAACTAACAGAAAGTTAGCAACTGTACATTTACTGATAAATCATGCATTGTTGTCTCTGACAATTCACCTCCAAACTTTTCCAATATTTTTTAGAATCTCTTGCTGAATCCAGCTCCCCTTATGCGTCAATCATTTCAAAGTTGTTTAATAGGGAAAGGCGGTCAGTGAAGCCAAAATGACAATTGGAAGAATAACTCCTTGAAAGCGATTTCAACAGAAGACCAGAAGCAAGAAATGGAGGCAGACTGGTGTCCTCATATTACATCTAGGTTGTTCTTACACTGTCAAATATAGTGCCTCCAAATCACAAGTGATATTGCTCTGTTTATAGTAACAAAAATGGTGGAACAGTGTACACGCAATTCAGGAGGCTTCTCCACCATGTCCTCTAGCTCCACTCTGAAGGGACACAGTAAAACAGGAACAGCATCCTAGTCTTTTTTGCACTACATCTCACACCATTTGCTACCCCAACAGTGAGACATGAGCCAAATCAACTGAAGCGTAGCCTTCTACAACACTTTTGCTGCTCAAGATCTACCCTTGATGCTAAACGCACCATCAAGATTGAGTTCAAATAGATCCGTGTAACTGAACTTGATGTCACATCTGCAAAACTGCCCTGCTAAAAACTATTTCTGTACTAGTAACTCTTACGTGGGCATGAAAATATTTCTGTGATGCAACGACAAGCATCTCCAGCACTGGCACCTTTCAAAACACTGCCTTAAATAAAAGCTTTGGGGCCAATGCTACCTGTGTGGCTCATGGAAAGTAATGAACCAAGTTATGGGAGAGGGAGAACGAGGACTTTGTCTCTTTAATTTTGCATGCATGGTAATGTTTTTAACCACTAAGGTCATACCTGCATGTGATGACTGACAACTTTTCAGCTTGATTCAAAGCAAACAGCTGTTGGTTTGATTGCCTAGCAACTAAGAGTTGATGGATGACCCTTAAGATGGATAACTACCATAAATCACCTCATTCAGACTCTCAGGGAAAAAAATTAAAAAACAATGGTTTTCATGACATTTGCTGCACTCCATAATGTGCCATGATAAATTTGGCTGCCTTATGGATGCACAGTTGTGGCTGCTGAAATTAGACACTTTTGTTTTCTGCCTTCTGCACTTCTTGTAGCCCCCTCTGTAAGGTGTGTTCATATTAATATACTCCACTGTCAGAAGAAAGCAGAATACCAGAAGCTACTGTCAGTCACCACAAGGCAGGGAGAATCTGTATTGAATCTCTGCATCACCAAACAGCTTTTAATCAGGAAACAGCAGTCTTATATCATAGCTATGGCACTGGGCTACATGCATTAATAATGGTTACAATATATTTAGTGTAATGACTTGACCCCGGTCAACATTATTGATGCCGTGATTAATATGAATTTGATAAACTGCTTCCTCTTTGAAGACATTTTGCATGTTTCTCAAGCAAGAGAAAAATACTTTTTATGTATAAGTAAATATAGCAGGTCTTCATAGAGGCATTCAGATCTCAGCTGTACAGGTGTAAAAATAGATTTCTCAGGATTTATACTAGTGTCCCTAAAACTGAAATCTAGACCATGAGAAAGATGGAGGGAAGGGCAGGGGGGAGAGAGAGAAAAAGAAAAAAAATCCTCATTTTCATCTCATTAATAAAAGAAAAAAAATAATCCAAAACCCCCAAACCATGATTCTAAATGGAAGGCCATATTCCTCCCAGAGAGTGTTCAGACAGAAAGGGAAATTCCCTTTTATTGTTCTAGATAATAGGATTTCTCTGTTTGTTATGTACAGAATGCATATGCATTCAAAAACAGATGTTCATAATTGTTTCCATTGTTTGGATTTTTTTTTTAAACTCTTGAGTTTGACTATTCATATGAAAACTCTCGTACTGAATTTGGTTTATGACAGCAAAATGATTTCTGGTTTTCTTTAAAGGAAAAAAAAAAAAAAACCAAGGAGATAGTTTGGTGCAAGTTTTAATATATCCTTGTGGAAGTGCTGCCTTGAATTCTAGTGAGTGAGAAGTTCACCAGTGACAAGCGTGGTTAAGAGCTACCTTCCTCTTAGTAGATGCACGTCAGCCCACATGAGTAAACTGCTGTCCAATGCATTTTTTGTATGATACAGGAATTCCCAAAATGTGATATGTGACTCACTGGAAGAGAGCAGGTCAAGAGAGATGCAAGCTATGATCAGAGCCATGAAAAAGAACTCCAAAAACTAAATCAGTGAGAAATGGAAAGCATCAGCGAAAATCAGAAAATAGATGGAAATGGAAGACAAGGAACTTCATCTGGGGAGTGGTCAGTTAACTGCACAAAGTAATTGGGAAAGTGATGCTAAGGGAAGAAAGGGAGCTGTCAGAACATGTGGGAGACGCGTGCTTGACACCCGCTCACACTGTAGCTAGACCGATGCTTCCAGTTTCAGGAACTTCCCCCTTTACTGAAGTCAGTTGAGCATTTCCTGAACACAAGTTAATTTATTTCTAAAAAATCAAAAGTCATGTTCTGAAGTGTGAAATACTGTAATAAATTATTGAAGCGCACTAGCATGCTGGTGGCGCTAGCTCAGAAATAATACTTACCTCAAACATGCCTTCAGATTTCCAGCAGGTTGTAAGTTTTCTACAATTCTGTTCTGAAAATATGAGGTATGTTTTCACCTGCAAGTTCACAATCTACATTTCTGAATTTTACACAAAAGTGGAATGTAAGCATAGTATGCATGAGGCTGTTGAGGTCTGCTGCATTTCTCAACAACCAAGAAAGCTGATGCTCCACCAGGTATACGTGCAATTTACTAGTTGCTCCACTTCTGTACGACACCTGAAGCAGTAAGTGAATATGTAGTTTAGACACTCCTTGTCTCCCCCAGCAGAGATGAACATGGCACTGTAACAGTGCTACTTGTAATGCAATTTATTTGGAGTTTCTGAAATTTCAGATCACAGCTTTCTATAATCAATATTTTGCATTATTCAGCCACAGTAGCCCTTCAACTGAGAACCTAACTAGCGTATTTCACACAAACAAGGACCTCGAGTGCACCTAGATATGTTTAACATAAAACCACTTATATATATATAACACTCAGACAGATCTCTATTTATTGTCTCAGCTTTAAGTCTTGGATGCCTCCGTGAAGGACCCGCGAAAGAGGACAAGACGGCATGCTGGCCCTTTAAAACTGAAATGCTTGTTTCCTTTCTGTAAGAAAAGTAAATCATGCTATAGTGAGTGGAGCTTTGAAAAAGCATCCATCCATTAAAGTTCATGGATCCTCGTTTCCAGATTGTCCCTCCCCTGGCTGTGTCTCAAGTTACAGCCTTGTACAATCCAAGTCTAAATAATATTCACTATGATAAATGACACCATAACTCCGATATCCACAATCAATCTTTGCTTTAAAGATACATCCATCTTCAATAATGTTGATGGGGATTCTGTAAAATGGGAAACGTGACTGTTTTCCCGACCTCCTAACAGTGGGGGAAGGAAGCTCTGAGTGATGGCTGTCAGCCCACATCTGGCTGCAAAAATAAATTAGCCTTATGTAGACAAATGAAAGGATCAGCCCTGACTAGAAAACAGCCACTCCTAAGCAATGGCTAATTTATAGGACTCCTTTCTGGAAAGTTCCTAGCTGAGGCTACAGTCTCCTTAGCTATCTCTTTAAATGATATCTGATGCTGTAAATAACTTCAGTGTGGTAGGAACTATGCAAAGTACAAAGAGTGATTTGGTGGGGGAAGGGGAGGAGACAATAACTTTCTCACATTCTTTGTACATGATCAAGATGTAAAATTCAGCCACATAAAACACACTCACGCACACACGCAAACAAGAGTTTTGTTTCACAAAAAACATTATATTTTGAAAATTTGCTATTCTTCATTTGACAGATTACTTTCTACTTTAACTCCTTTGTCATCTCCTGGGCTACAGGACTGAGGCAACTACCTTGCAAAAATCAAACTATTCAGTGCAAGTGACACCTTGAGGTTTGGGAATTACTTTTTTCCCCCATCAAATGCTATCAAGTTTTCTTTCTCCTCACCTGGCCCCCTCCAGTTGACAGATGAGTTTCACAAGAGGTGCAGTAAGTCCTACCAGGTCAGTTCCTCTATGCAGGTGCTGTGCAGCTCAAATGCTGGAAAATGGCATACAGAGAAACTACCTGCTGTGTTTATTTCAGCACATGGTTTCAGAATAACCTGAAGGAGAACCTAAATAGAAAAGTGGAAGAAGACTCCCTCTCCGTCTCACTCCCTGCCTTACACAAAGCACAAATCTTTACCTGTGCATAGGACAGTGGCTACCCTTTTTTCACGACTGAGGTGCTTTATTACCTTATTCTTTATGTCTTTGACCTTGTCCTGCTGTAGAAAAACGTAGGACTTTAATTCTTATAGTGTACAATATATGGGATTAAAAAAAAAAGACACAAAAAAGTCAAACCAAAAAAAAAAAAACACCCAGAAGTCCCTTTCCAGGAGGAATGGGGAAACAGATGAGGGAGCAGCCCGGTGCACATTATTTCGGCGCATGTGCCAGCGTGGCACCTGGGCATTGCGGCTCCCAGGGGAGGTCCAGCGGTGGGTGCTGGGGAGGGCTGGCAGCGGCGGCGGCAGCGAGGGTTAATTCTGTGAAGGTTGAAGGACTTACAGTAATGCTGCGAAGACAGAAACATCACAGGCTTTCCTGGCAAGAGGCTCGCAGAGGGTAGGAGGGGACTGCGAAATGAACTCTCTCAGGCTTTGTCGTGTGCGTTTCCCAAGGCCCGGCCTGGCCCCTTTGATAAATGACACATGTCATTCTGTCAGGGGCTGACACTGCAGCTGGGAGGGCCGGTGATGTATGGCTCCGCTGAAAAGGAAATCAACTTTTTGGCACCAACTAAGACTGTGCCCTGTGTAAGGATTTTGTTTCTCAAAAAGTGAAAGATAGACTTAGGATTTAAAAAAAAAAAAAAAAAAAAAAAGTTGAAAAACAGATTGAACGACAGCTTACACTTAACATAAATTAACTCAGTAATGGTGAAATGTGCTAGCCTGTGATAAATAAAAGCTACATTAGTCAATTATTAATCACACTCCAACTTGTAGCCAAAACCCATGACTTAAATCTGAGGCCTGAGCTGCCTTACAAACAGATAAGACAGTGTTTGATAGATGTCTTGCATAGTGTAATCAGGAAGGAATCAAAGGCTTAGTGGTTTAACCAGGGGGGGTGTGGAAGGTTCTGGAAACTGAGACTGGGTAAAGTGGATAACTGGATTGAAAGCGCCCTTTCACTGGGGATACAGTATATCTTTTGACTGCTTAAAAAGAGAGAGAAAGAGAGAGAGAGAGAAGGAGGGAGAGAGACATATCTGAATTTGGTTTAATCTTTTTTTTATATACAGGAATGTCTCGAAACTGTATTTCCCTCCCCCACCTCCCACCACCACCACTGTGTTAAATCATTTAAATCTGATCACTATTAAATGGATTCTCACCGAGACATCAAGTGTTTCAAATATGATCGTTTTGCACGGATTACAATTTAAGCATTTTATTTAATCGAATGAACTCGCATCAGGCTGCAACACATTCATGCAGATACAAGCTGTACAGAAAAAGCACAAAGCTGCATAAACTAAACGATTCCTATTCAACCAGACTGTAAAGACAAAATAAAGGATTTCAGATACAAAGAAAAAAACTAAACATCTAAAAACACGGCGGCATGGGGCGGGGGATGGATGCAGTATGCAGTATCTATAAGCCACATTACATTTATGTGAAAGGCTGAACTTGTGCATCACCTTGATGAGATGCAATCACAGAATTACACTGCTTTTTGTTTATCCTCTACCTGCAGAGCAACACGATGGACACTAAACCCGGAGGTGACTTTTGTCCCCTGATCAGAGACAGAATGAGTACCATGTAGCACTAAAATACCACTCCTACATGTTCAGCTGAACTAAAACTCTAGCCTAGGTTTTCTGGATGCCCTCCACCCAGCAGTGACAGGATGTGAGTTTCACCGTCTTCCTCCCTCTGTGGATCTCATACCTCATCCATGCCATCCAAAGCTCTGTGTAACTGAAAATAAAAGGTTTTGGCTGATACATAGAGCCTTGAACAGAAGTATTGGATGAATGGTAGCCTCGAGTCTTGATCTAGCAATGGGCTGTACATGGACGCACCCCTGTGACTGCACAAAGCCAGCTGCTGGTTCAGGGTCTTCAGGCCAGGTAAGTCACTTTCTAGCATCAGTTTTGTGTTCACCAGCAATTAACAAAGAATATCCTTGGAATGGAAGCTCACAGAAGTGCTATAGCCCCTTCCTGATCCAGGCCTTAATGAGCACTGCTATCAGCTGGAACACTTTATAAATGATTCTCAATCAGTAATTTCCACATGCTTTACATCATTTCTAGTGATGTACCAATCACACCGGTTCATCAATGACTTGTATAACTCTCCCGAAGCCTCAGACACGATATGTAATTGCGGTACCGCACAACTGAGTTAAGATGTTAAGCCAACCAGGACACAAAAGAAGATACAGATCCCAATGAGGAATGTAAGCATTCTCAACATCAACCATGAAGGACTTCATCAGATGATTTTCCCAACCACAAAAACACTGCAGCAAAAACCTTTGACCTTTAAAAAGAATTATTTCCCTTTTTTCTTTTCCCCACCACACGTTACAACTTTATGCTACGAAATATGGTAACTTTTAAGCGTTTCTACATCGGACAGGGTCCTACTGTGGTTGGTGCTGTACACACACACTCGGAAACAGATGTTTTTAACATTAATTGAGTGAAAGTGGATTCTTCCGTTTACACGTTTTTAACAGTACAAAGACAAAAATAAAAAGGAACTAAAAATTACACCACTAGTTACAGCCTGGTCTGCATATATTCATATGCATACATGAGGGTACATTGAACCACATACATTCCCTTGCCCTCCAACCTGTCATCAGGATTTTGTATTATAATGTACTACTGTAAAGTAAAATACTTCTTTACACAGTGGTGTAGCCCTGCCAGTAGACTCAAAAAGCGATCCAGTTTACCTCCGTTTTTAGAAGTAAACTAGGAGTTTCGCTCAAGTAAAATCTCAGATGATCTCAACCAGCTGAAAATGACAGCAGTTGTCTAGATCACAGCAGCTGTATACCCACTCACCAACTTCAAGGTGGTGCAGAGAGTGCTTAATTGAGGAATTTAAAAACGACGACTGAAAAAAGCACAAATTTCAAAGTAAATGAAACAAGGAGACCCTTTGAAAACCAAACTTTAGTGACAGCCCCCAGAGACTGTACAGCTATTTTCTCTATACATGTAAAATTTGACTATGGAAAGGAAGATAAGGAGCAAGAGAACACTGTGTATTAAAAAACTCGTGCACACCGTCTGGTGTTTTAAACTTTTGCCTTCCTATTGCTAAAATGTCATTTTTTTAAGTCCATAAAATTTCCGATAGTGTGCAAAATGTTTATATATTACCAAGGTCTCCCTTTAAAAGGTTTATACTTTTACTTTATGACCTGTCCTTGATTTGACACTTCCGCTCATCAGAAAGGGATTTATAAAATAATCCTGAAGGTGAGGAACAGACATCTGTCAGGGACCGGCTGAGTTTCACTTTGCGAAATTTAAGAAGGGAGAGAAATCCTGTTAAGCTCTCTTTAGTCACCAATCGACATCAAAGGTAATAATTAAAGAAGACAGACGTCATAAAAATAAATTTATGTAGTTCTTTATAATGCACAAGCACTCTAGTGTGTAAAGTATCTATTAGAGTAAAAGAAAATACAACATTCCAAATGAGCAAAAATCTGTTTTGATTGAGTTTTTTTGCCTACTTGAGTAACATTTAAAAAAAAAAAATAATACAAGTTTAAACTAAAGTCTTTCAAAACCTTTGCCATCTGTGGGTACATGAACTATGGATGACCCCGAATGATTTGCACTCTGCTCAGAATCCCTTAGAAAGCACGGGAAAAAGTATCATTAAGAATGACTGATGACTGCCAGTCATGGTTGACCTCACCCAAGCTTTGGTCTCTGCCTCAGTAATAAGCTGTCCTTTATTAGCACCAACACTCCATAAAAGGGGTGTGTTTAGTCACAGGATAGTGGCCTTCTAATGCTCATTGCTTCTCCCTGAAAGATTGATTAGTGCTCATTTTTACTGCCTTCACAGTATATACAGTGACAGTGCTGCAGAGTGTCAGGGCCTGCAATATTGATGATAAGTACAACTACAAACTAGAGGTTTGGAAAAGACAGAGGACTGGGAGTTCACTCTCCTTTTCAACTGGAAAACAGTACCATAACAAAAAGGACAAAACACAAGCTTACACATGAGCTACGGATATTCTAGTAAAGATAAACTAAGGCTAGGGAATTCCCTCTCTCTGAATAAAGGCCGTTTAAAATACAGAACTTAACAGGAAAGGTTGCTTTTTCATTTTATTTTGAAAATGCACAGACATTTCTCTTCTTACCTACTGGATGTTAAGGCAAAAAAAGGAGATTACCCTGAAATATCATTCTTGTGTTTACTTTTCATTTCAGAAAGGCTTTTAAGTAGTGACTTACAGGGTGGAGGGAAAAGCACAGAGAGTGAATGTTCCTGATTTGGAAGCTACTGCAGTGTCCCTTTGCAGCAGCAGGTGCCTCTGTGAGGGTAAAAAAGAAATAAAACGTGAAGAAAACATGTTGGCCGTGTATCCTCTTCTGCACAAATCTGCCTGCATTAACATGACTTCTCTGCAGCTTTTATTCTTACATTTGAAGTCAGTGGGATCTATGCAAATTCCTTCAGTGAAATTAAGATCTGGAGTATAAGCTGGCACCATCAGAGAAAAAAAACTGTATGGCAGAATCATGTAATGTAGTATGCAATTGCATGCAGAGCAAAGCACATTTAAAATAGAGCAAGACCCAGATGTGGTCCTTGCAAAGCATCAGCACTGCAGTGATGAAAGAGCAGGTAAGGATTCATGAACTTTTTCATATTAAGAAATTCCAACCTGAATACATTACTTGGAAGAGCCATGCCTTGACTTGATTTAAAAAGTAGAACAGAATTGAAAACAGTCTTTAAAATTGGTGTTTTAACCAGAGACTTTATAGCATACGAGGCCAGCTCAGAGTTATACTGTAGTAGTTTAATATGGAACAACTTGTCCATATGGCTCTTCCTGGGAACGAGTCATTTCACATGTTATAGCAAGATACAGCTGAAAAAAGGCATGTTTCACTGTTACTTTTATATAGCTGGGAACTTGAACACAGCAACCTCATATCAAAAAGTATTACAGCAAGAGTTTACTGTATTAATAATAGGATGCCCTACTGCTGTGACACATTCTGTACTTTGAAATAAATATTAGTCACAATAGTTAGGTTTTAAATTCATATACTTTAAAGATGAGCTGTAACTATGACACTTGGAATAGTGATGATTTGCCAATAAGGCCTGTTAACCATTTCACAAAAAAAGCTCCTTCTTTTATTCAGTCCGTTGTACTACCTTAACAGTATCTAGCTATAAATCATTTAAAGACATTCTTTAAAAAAACAAACACGCAAACACTAGCACTTGAAAACTGGATGCTGGAAATTCACATTCACACTTTTACATTGAATAATCATCTTTTGATTTCAGCACACGGAGGTTACTTGTAACTAATAAATAATTTCTTTTTCAATTTTAAAACAATAAAAAAAAAATCTTGCTACATGACTACATTTGATAAGACATCATGGCCCAAGTTCTGTGCAATGAAAGTCAATGACATACTCTTCTATATACTTCATTTAGGCTTTGGATAAGGCCCAGCCTAGAAAGCATCCATTGTTTTCATTCACTACATTTACCTTTCACTTTGTTCATTCCAGTAACAATGATTGGATGGAGAAAAAAACNGGCTTGTGTAGAAAAGCGAAATATTACTACTACAAGCCTGGACATTCACACAGTTCCTAATTCTTTAGGTGGTTAAAACTGGCCCTGCTGTAGAGAGGAAAACGGAGACAATGATAAGCAGCACTGTGACTATTAGCTTAGAGGGATTCTACTTGGCTATTTTCCTGCAGCATGCACTGCAATCACAATAATAAAGAAATCCTGTATTCCACCCTAATTCACCGAGAAATAGAAACGCTGGAAATCTAAAATAATTAAGTCAATTCTAGGTTTTTCAGAATGGAAAGGAAGCTTCTTTTTCATATTAGCTTTGAATTTCACAGAGATACAATAGCCATGGAAGAAAAAAAAATGTCCATCAACTAAAATAAACTGCTTAGTGCTGCAGCAGTGTGGTGAACAAACAAGAGCAAACCAAGAAATGAAACACTGGGAGAAATAAAAATAAAAAGAATTAAAGGTTAAATATGCAGTTTGGGCAGCAGACCTGCTCCAAAAAATACAAGGGGGAAGGGGGGAAGGAAGGGAGATATTTAAATTACGGTCTGATCATGATTATTTTTTTCTTAATCTTATATTCGTGAAAATGCTGAATCTATAACCAGATACATGGAGCTCATTGTAAGCTGTTGGTTAACAAGTACACTAAGCTAGAAATTCAGCTTAGGTACTGCATTCCCACGAAGAGAAGGATTTCCAAGGAGGTGCTCTACTGATGGAGCCCTAAACCAAAGACTAAACTCAAAATTGGACTAATACGCCACATGCAAATCATGATAATTGGAAGCCCTGTTTCCATTATTGACTAGTTTTAATTTACAACACAAAATTAATATGTCAACAACATGAAAATGCATATATAAAGGGAGGGTGCAGTCCTAATGCATACCTTGCACATTTCACACATTATAGAAAATGGCACACAAAATCCAAGGTATTGGTTATTTCCAAGGTGAATTTTGCATCACAAAAATCTGCCATCTCCAGTTCATATATCCTGTCTACATGGACAAGGATCAGCTAACAAGCACATGTCTGAATGTTCAACTAAGAAATTAGCATCGTCATATACAAGCAAGCTGTTTTTCAGAATTCTTCAAAATTAATCTGTTGTCACTTTTAAGCCCAACTGCTGCTATGATAAAAAATTCCTTAAAATTAAACACTAGTTATTCAAATGACTGATCTAGACAACTGCCCAGATTTATTCTTTCAAGCACATTCCCAGACTTAC
>VZRU01003855.1:292740-368198 GCA_013398155.1 Pedionomus torquatus | reverse complement strand
CATCTGCGATGGAAGAAGTTTCCTTGAAAGAAGAGCAGCGTTGTGTTCTATATATCTGTCTCCAAATGGGTGAACTGAAAGGAGTGAGGTTACAGTTGGCTATTTCATGCTGGCGGTAGAAAGCAGATTCGCAAAAAATTCCTCCTGAAAACTTGTCTGTTGAACACTGAAAAACCCGTTCCCGTATTTTCCCCTTTTGACCCTGTGAAGGAAGGAAAAAAAAGAACAATCCCACGTTTTCCTGCTCTTAAAAATAAGGATGTTAGAAGGCAGACTGTTTCGAGCCTAAGTTTAACAGAGCTTTTCAGCATCAGGCTTTGTGTGCTCCCAAAACATTCTTTCCATGGTGTATTGCAACAGCCTGTACTCGGCACAGCTCCTTTTAAAGACAGAAGGGTGAGCTTTTTTATTAACTAAATATTTAAATTGAGCAAAATGCATGTAGTTTTGAAGCTACTCTTTCTGGAGCGTATCTCACCTTTTTCCTCCTGGGGTGGCAGATGTGGCTGTGACCCCTCGTCCCCTGGGGCTGCCCCCCGCCCCGGCTGAGGCAGGCTGCTGCCCCCCAGCCCCGATTTAAAGCTGGGGGATGTGTGTGAGCGTGTGTGTGCAGAGCCTAGGTTTTGCAAGGTGAGGCTCAGTATGAGTTTGTCTCTCAAAAATCAAATCGCAGCATCTTTTCCTTGTCTTGAGGGTTTGATTTTAGATTCCTGTAAATGATTCAGTTTTGCTTTTAAAGTAGTTTGGCTGGCTTGTAAAGCTCGGGGACGGCTCGCTCTCATCTGTGCCTGCACAGACCTTGGCGTGGGATGTGGGAAGCTGATCTTTTGGCTCTCCCCAGCAGCAATTGAACTTTCACATGGTATATATATACTCCTCATTATCCTTCATCCCTATTTAGAGCTTGTGTATAGTTTGATATAGCAGATCTGATCTTAGACACTCCTTTTACTGTGTCCATTTTGTATTACCAAGTTCTGTGCTTTGTTTCCTCCAGGTCCTTATTTAAATACTTTGAGATTACTTCTGTCAGTGTATGATAAGAGCCTTGCTATCAGGACCCCTCTCCACAGAGGGCTCTGCTCAGTGGAAGCCTCCTGGGGCCAGGATTTCCCACCATTTCATGTTGGGGGTGTGACATGGGCCACAGCCAGTGTTGATGAAAGCTGGCAGCAAAGCAGAGCAGCACTCCTGCAGGGTCTTTCTGCTCTGGTCTTGCTGTCGGCAGCCATTCCTGGATGCATTTGAGGGCACTAACATGCCTCAGCGCAGCCTGAGGTTTGCTGGGTTAGGGTTGCCCAGAAAGAGCAGCCTCACACACACACTCCAGGGCAAAGAGATCCCATTGTCAGTCCTGCCACACACCCTGGCCTTTGCCAGTTGTCCCCTCCTGCGGTTATCGAGGAGTGCAGTCTGGGGCCAGCTGTGGCTCCTTCAGTCTTCCTGTGCAGCCTTCCCTTCTGGACTCTTCTGCACAACCAGGTGGTAAAGGGGAGCTCGAGTTGGTTTCGGTATAGTTTTAGGGAAACAGTATAGCTCAGCGGTCCACATCCCTACATCCTAAAGGCCTTGGGAAAACTTTATCTGAGAAAGTGGACAAGTCAGGTGTTGGGAAATAAACGTTTCCAGGGCAGTGCAATATCCAGAGCTATCCATCTGATATCTTCTATTAACACTTCAGTGCAATCAACATTTACTTTTTAAAATGTGGGGGTTTTTTTCACTATTTTTAGATCATTTGTTATAGAAATCTTTACAGACATTTATCAGTTTAAAATAGATTTCAGTCAAAATGCAAGGCTGTTCAATGCCAATACTTTTGTTTGTGTCATTGCCATAGGATAAATTTTCCAAGTCAGTAGTATTTAGCTTTTTACAGCTTTAAGGATCTCTCCTGTAATTACAGTCTCTTACATTTTTCCTTCTCAACTTTTCTGTGCTCAGCTCCTTCTTAGCATACCTTGTACAGGCAACAGAAATGCGAACACAAGCAGTGTTCACATAGTGGAGCATGCTTTCCCTCAGGGCCTGTGTGAAAGATGCTTTCTTTTGCACACCTGCAGCAATGCGCTGGTTAAAGCAGTAATTAATCTTGACCTCGCACTGAACTGGCTCTTTTGGGATCACTGTATTCACTGGTTTAATCTTTTTGTTAGGAAATAAGGTTTGATTCAGTTGTCACGCTCATGTATATTATCATTTAAACAGAATGGATAGATACACAATCTGCAGTTTGTCACACTGCTCCACAGCCTGCCGGATATAGATTTTAAAAAGGCTAGGCAGGGCTGATGGCTTCAGGAAAACCAGGCATTGAATTTTGACCACCAGATTATAACCCCTGGAATTCCATTGCCTGAGCAGGGAATAATACGTAAGTAAAGGATTAAATATCTCTAGATTGAGTGAAACATGATTGTGGGACCTGAAGATGTAAATGGGTATAAGATGTAAAAATGGGTGTCTACAGCTCACCCACCCCAGGAATCATTGTGAATGAAGAAGTAGGAAATCCAGACTGGCCATTGAGGAGGTGGATTTCAAGGGGGATTCTGTTCTGTTCTCAGTGAACCAGGCAGTAGTTTCTTTGAGAATTCAGAACAGTAATAGCTATTTTCAGATGCCAAAAAAAGGTAAAGCAATTCAGATAGAAGGAAAATTTCAGGTGCCTCTCATCTCAGTACGAAGCAGATGTGGTCTGAAATGTTCCTTTCCTGTGTGTTTGCTAACTGCAAATATTATCAACACTGATTTATGAACCATAATGGGTATTTGCACTTGCTGTGCAGCAGACTCATCTAAAAGCTTGCTCATGAGTAACATGTTACTGCAGATACTCCATTTTGCTCATCAGCCCAGACATCAAACATTTTCTTCACCAGAATGATGGGAGGTGCTGGATGAACCCATTTGCCAGAGGCTTTTGCACCCTTTTGGTGGTATTTTGCTGTATAGAGCAAGATCCTGTTTCTTGGCTGGAGTACCTCTTGACTAGTGGTCTGTTAGACAATAACTTGGCTCCCAAAACAATCAACCTCTATCTTCCTAAAAATTTTGACTGTAAATCTTGGGGTTTAGCTGCCGCTATGCAGTCAGAAAGCATGCTTCCTTTAAGGATGCAACTGCTCTAATAACATGACCATCAAGTGCATCTTAGTTTCCATTTATGAGAGCACTGCAAATGGATCTGTACTTGCATTGATAGAAGCAAACAGGGACTTTGCACAATACGCTTTGTGGAAGCAGTAGCAGAGCTCTGACTGCCATTGCGTTGTGCCTCAGACATACTGTTTTCTTTTTATCAGCATCCCCACCTCCCAAAGTTTCCTTGCCTGGGTTTATTTTATTTTAGGCTGAGGACTGTTCTTTTTATGTTGTCCAAAACTGCGGATATCAAGGCTGCTATATTCATATTGGATGTGCAGGAAAGATGAGTATATAGGGAAGAGCCAGGGCTGTGCCTGTGCCATCCAATTTTTGCAGACAATTGGAATTAGGTCCTTTTCTGTATTGTCTCAACAAGAGGCTAATTAGTCAGCAAGCTCGAGCTCCTGGAGGATAATTAAGCTTTATAACTATGGGTTCTCTTTGGTTGATGAGAACGAAGAGACAGTACCCTCAGAGCCTAAGAATGCTGCTCTGCAGCTACTGTGCTGTACCTCATAATTGATCTATTGTTTCAACAGCAGATAATTCCTCATTTCCCCATAATTACCTCTTTTTAGTGCCTCACACTGTATCCTGATATTAGCTGTAATCACTGATAATTTACCCTGAAGCCAATCAGAATCTGCAAAGCAAAATATTGGCCTTGGTGAGCATTTATGCTTTCAGATGAAATTCTCTTCTGTTGTTGTCAAGAGGAATCAAGCTATTGTAGTTACATGTTTTTTGGATGTGGGTGTTGAACTGGGTATAAACTTGTTTGGTTTTGTTGCTGTTCATTTATGTTAATGACTGACTACTGCCGAAAGACAAAAAGAGCTACTGCTGAATCCTGTTTCTGTGTTTTTGCCCACAGAGGCATTGTATTTATTTGGTTTCAGGGGATTATATTACTCAAAAGGTGGTGCGTGATGCTTTAGATACTGAATGCCTGTTGGCCCTTGCCTGTAGAGAGTTAGCTTTTATGAGCTTAAAAGCCTCCGGCCCTATTTTATGGAATTACTGCTCACTCTCATACTTTGTGAGCTTGATTTTCCTCAAAGTGACTTACTTCAAGTTACTGTTGATTTATACCAAGTTATATTGGTGATGGAAGAAGTGATTCATACCCTGCATGTGTTGCTTTTAGGAGACTAGCAGCGAGACATTACATAATGCCAGGTTTGGTTTGCCCCCCCCNCCCCCCTTTTTTTTTTTTTAAAGCCTTCCTTCTCTGCCTTCAGCATTTGCTGCCTGATGAACCGATGGAGCTGCTCTGGGCATACAGCTGACCCCTCACAACTGTGATGCTTTGAGCATAAAGCCCATATGATCAGATTGATTGAGGCTGGAAGGGACCTCTGAAGGTGATCTCCAACCCCCCTGCTTAAGCAGAGCTGCCCAGAATCAGTTGTCCTGTACCGCCTTTTCAAGTATCTCCAAGGATGGAGACTCCACAAACTCTCTGGACAACCTCTGCCAGTGCTCTGTTACCCTCACAGAAAGGGAGTGTTTCTGATGTTCAGAGAGGATGTCCTATGTTTCATTTTGTGTCTATCACCTCTGGTCCTGTCACTAAGCACAAGCACCACTGAAAAGCGCCTTGCTCCTTCTTCGCACCTTCCCTTCAGGTATTTTATATATATTAGTAAGATCATTTGCATACACCTCCCTCCACCCCCGCTTCCAGGTTGAGCAGCCCCAGCTCTCTCAGCTTTTCCCCATAGGAGAGATGCTCCACTCCATTATATTTATGTTTTTTTTTACTAGACTCTCTCTAGTGTGTCCATGTCTCTCTTGTTCTGAGGAGCCCTGAAACAGAAACAGCACTCAAGTATGGCCTCACCAGTGCTGAGTAGAGAGGAAGGATCACCTCCCTCAGTCTATTAGGAATAGTCCTCCTAATGCAGCCCAGGATACTGTTAGCTTTCTGTACCACAAGGGCATAGTGGTGGCCCATGGTCAACTTGGTCTTCACTGGGACCCTCAGGGCCTTTTCTGCAAAGTTGCTTTCCAGCCAGACACCCCCCAGCATATACTGGTACCGGGAGTTGTTCCTTCCTGCGTGCAGAGTTTTGCTTTTGCCCTATATGAGGGTCTTGTCAGCCCATTTTTCCAGCATATTGAGGTCCCTCTGGATGGCAGGACAGCCATCTGACATATCACCTCATTTTAGGTCACCTGCAAACTTGCTGAGACTATTCTCTAGCCACCCATCATCCAGGTCACTAATGAAGATGTTAAAACAGTGCTGGACCCAGTATTGACCCCTGGGTTACACCACCTCCAGCTAAGTTTTGTGCCACTGGGCACCACCCTGTGGACACAGTGATTCAGCCAGTGTTCAATCACCGCTTATCCAGCCCTTACTTTCAATACTGTGCCCTCATTTTCCCTGACATTCCTTTTGTTACCTTTGTACTTATTCAAGCCTCTCTTGTCTTTGACACCCCTTGCCAGGTACAATTGCAGCTGGGCCTTGGATTCCCTAACCTCAGCTGCTCAGAGTTTCTGTATTCCTCCCAAACCATCCTTACTCCCACTCTCTATAATGCTTACTTTTTGTGTTGGAACTTCACGAAGAGTGCCTTATTTATCCACACAGTCCTCCTGGCATTTTTACTGGACTTGGTATTTGTTGGGATGAAACTCAAGCTTCAAGGGAGTGTGATCCTTGAATACTAACAGGTATTTTTGAGTCCCTCTTCCCTTCAGGACCTTGCCCCATGGGACACTTGCAAGCGGATCTTTGAAGAGTTCAAAGCCTGTTCAGCTGAAGTCCAAGGTTATCAGTTTGCTTCTTACATTCCTCCCTGCTCTTAGGATCCTGAACTCCACTATCCCATGGTTACTGCACCTAATCACATCCCCAACAAGCCCCTCCTTGTAGAAGAGTATGAGGTCTAGCAGGACACCTCTCCTCTTTAGCTTTTCTATGACTTGGGTTGGGAAGGTGTCATTGATGTTCAGGAACCTTCTGGATTGCTTATCTTCTGCTGTGTTGTCCCTCCTGCCAATGCCAGGGTGGTTGATGAGGCTGTTTTCAGCTGTCTGTAGGCAGCCTCATTCACTTGTTTTTTTTCCACCCACTACTATCACCCTTCCCTGTTTTTTCTTAAATCATCACCTCTAAGATCGAAGTGGATTTCTCATCCAGCCTCAGGCAAGTCTCTAAAGATTCTAGTTGTTCTTTCACATCAAGGAAAACTCCACTGTTATCCTTTCCAGTATGTTTTTCCTCTAGGACCCACATCCCTCCACTTAAGTGTTGCAAGTCATGCGAGACATCACACCACATCTCTAATCCCAGCAAGACTGTAGCCTTTCAGCTGCACATAGGTTGTTCTCACTGTGTTTATACCCCACACTCTGTTCATAAGCATATATGCACTTCAGAAATGCACCACACCACACTTATTTCCCAGAAAAGGTTTGAGAGGATTTCTCCGTAATGTTACATCATAGATATGTTCTTACTTACATGCAAATGCTGGAAGTCACCCCACTTAAGCCTCATTTTTTGTTGATTTTGTGATCCCTTCCTGCCATATCCTTCCAGGCCCCTTACTTATCAACGCTGTCCATTGCTCTCAAAGGGCTCCTGTTAAGTCTGTCCCTGCCCTATCATACCTAGTTTGAAGTCCTCTTTATGAGGTCAACTATCCTACTGGCAGATATACCCTTGCCTGGCTTGGTGAGGTAGATCCTATCCCTCCTGAGCAGATGCTGCCCCACAAGCAGTGTCTTGTGGTTGTAGAACTCAAAACCCTGCCCTCAACAGCAAGTCTGCAACCAACTATTGACCTGCACCATGGAGAACATCATCAGGGCCCCCAAGCCTTTGCCATCCCCAGATCTCCATAGTCACTTGACACTCTCCAGGTTGCCTCTGATGATATCACTGGTGCCCATGTGGAAGAACAGCACAATCAGGAAGTTGGACAAGCTCAGGTAGTCCCTCCACCATATCCCAGATCTGGGTCCCCAGCAGGCAGCAAACCTCTCTAGAGGATAGGGCAGGTGGGTTCCTTTGTCCACTGTAGGAAGGAGTCATCCATTACAATCCACACACTCACATTATTACTCCATCCATTACACTCACACCTTTTTCCTAGATCTCTTGCATGGTTTAGGTGGCCCGTATCTTCTGCATAAAGGCACATATGGCTGCTCTTGAATGAGCACAGTGAACTTATTTTGTAGTTGGAAGCCCTTAAGTGGGGCAGGAACTTTTCTTTTAGTGCCAGAAGTCACACACTTCCATAATTTCATTCCTCTAGAGGTTTCACTTACCTTGATGGTGGGGGTGGACACTGCCTGCTTCTCAGCTGCAGATGGAGGCTGAGGCCATTCTAGCCGCAGAGTCCCAGAGAATTGCATCCCATTTCTCACAAAGTTTCTTCAGTGCTGCACAGTCTGTTCACTTTCTCCTATAAGTCCACTTGGCTTCTTCAAAACATCATACCTCCTGCACAATGAAGGGCCATCTCTCCCAGCCTCAGAGAGGCTCTAAGCACTCCCTGCAGCCTGGGGCTTCAATAGACTGTGCCCATCGTCCGAAGCTCTGCCTGCACCAAACTAGCAGGGGCAGCTGCTCCAGCATCTGCTGGGGGAATTGCCCCATGGTGTGCTACCACCATATCTGAGACTGTTTACACTAGAACAGCTCGAGCTGAGCCCTGCTCTATGGCAGCCTTTTACATAAACTTCTGCATTTGGTAGGGGTGCTTTGGGCCTGGCTTTTATATAGACTTCGCCCAAGCACTGGCTAAAAGGATGCTTGACTCTCTCTAATTAGGGGACAGCTGTACCCTGTGTAGCTGATTATGCTCATTAGAAGCTGCTAGAGCTTCTTCAGGTCTACAGCCTTGTGGCTCCCCTTATCTTGTCCTTAACTAGAAACAGCAGCACCCTCAAGCTTCTCAGAGGGTTCCCAGGTGTTCCCCATGATTTTGGACCTTGTTCTCAGAAGGTCCCAAAGCAGAGCCCGGAGATCACTGTGCAAACCTGAGTTGGTTGCCTTGGGGAGCTGTGCTTGTTTCTTTGCCAGTGGGGTACTGACAATTTGGTACAGGGCTTAGCTGTTTTCTTGGATTTACCTGTCACTTAGGTTGGAAACAACATAAAAATAACAGGCATAATTTCAGCAAGCACTCATTTCTAGTAGCTTTATACTTGTCTCTTGCTTTGGTTCTGTACAAGTAGGACCATCTTTTTTGGTGTATGACCACAAGTTGTCCCACACAAGGGCTGTCCATTTTTGATGTTATACCTCTGTGCACAGAAGAAAGGTTCATGTTCCTGACCTGCCAGTCACGGCTCTTTCTGAGCATTGAACTCTGTGTGTCAAATTATAGTAGGGTCCATTCCTACTGAAATGTTAGCCCAAATCCCTTGGCTGATTTTAATAAAAATTGTGGGAAGTTTACATTTTCAAGAGGCATCTTGCATGCATATCAGCAGCCAGATGATGGGCCCATGGTATTGAAAGAGTATAAAATGTAGGCATTTCTTTTGCAAGTGTTCATAAAATGGCATAGAGGGGGTTTTGGTTTGCAAGGGTTTTGGTTTTTCTTAATTTAATCCATGCAAGCAAACAGCCTCCATCAGTTAATAACTTTTCCTTTGATTTTTAGGTTCAAATAAACCAAAATCTCAGAGCAGAACTCATTAAAGTATATTGAGTTTCATCTCCTCTTTGCATCAAACGCATACGTTACACAGCTGGAGCTGGTCTCCTAGGGCTAGATTCTGAGTTTACCTTTCATCCACAGTTTACTTGGTATGTTGCCACATACTGCCACACTGTCTCGAAAGGGAAAGGAGCTGTGGTTGAAACAGCCTGTCTGCATCACTTGAGAGCTGCGGCACAGAACATTTAAGCCGTTGCTGACCAAAGGCCTTTTGGGCCAAATTCTGCTTGGATGGACTCATCTTGGCAGTTGCTGAGACAAAAAGGAAATGCAAACCTCCTCCCTGGAGCCATTAGAAGAAGGGGTAGGGCAGGCATGGGTCTGGAAGCAAGCCTGTCTTGCCAGGAGGGAAGAATGGTGATATTGTCTGAAAGTTCACTCAGGAGTTCATCTTCTACCTTGTTTTTTAAAAGTCCCTACTTTGGAAAATGCCATTCAAGCTTTCCTGAAATAGCAGAAGGTGTCAGTCATCAGGCTTGGGGAATTAAGTAAGCAGAGATTTCTCAGAACTAGTCTGGTTTATGGTCCCCGGGTGTAGGAGAGAAAAGGCTGGGCAGCAGGCATAGATTTCACAGGGTGGTGGCTTCTAAAAGAACCCTAAAAGGATGGCTCAGGCTTGTACCTGCAGAAGTTGCCTGAGTGACAGCCATCAGACAGCAGCTTTATACCACTACCGTCACCACAGGCTCAGTAGTACCCTCACTCCTATTTAAGAATGCCTTAAAAATCCAGGTTGTTTGGGTTGGTTTTTTTTTTTCTGAATTATTCCCCCTGTTTTCTTGACGATTTTTTTTTTNTTTTTGGTAACCCTTAGGGAATACCGTGGAGAAACGAAGAAGATTATGTTTTCTACCACATTGCTGTATGAAGAGTGTTTATGGTGCTGTGACAAATTCCATCTGAGCTTTCCCTTTCGAACAGAATAGGAACAGAAAATGGTGGTGAGAAAAGCTCACTGCTGCGGGTAGTGATGCAGCCCTCTCCAGAGCTCTCCTGCTCCTCCTCTGTAGCTGCTAAATAGGCCCTGGGGTTTCTGTTTCAAAACAGACTTAAAAATGCCTCCCTTCCCTCCCATCAAAACATTGCTCTGCGTTCTCTTTTTGCAGTTGCAGTCCTGCATTCTTAACTGGCAGGTTTCTTTAAAATGTTTGGAAAATTTTTTTTGGTTTGGAAAACCGGCACTAAAATGAGGTCAACTTTATTTGCACTCCCAGGAAAAATCTGGTTGGAGGAAAAGAAGTGGCGAGCGTGTGATGTACATGAGCCTGCCTGAACGATGCTGCCAAAATATCTCACAGACATGCCTTTGTAGCAGGTTGTGGGAGTTAGCTCTGGGTGAGTCATACAGACAAATGGCAAGGGCCCTCTTCATTTCCCAGCCTGAATAAATTTACCTCTTTCTGAATTTAGGTCTGTTGGCTGGCTTATACTCAAGTCAAATACCCTGCTTGTTAGAGGTGCAATATCATATGCACACCTGTGGCGTATTTATGTTTGATACTAATGCATCTCTCATGGGGGAGTGCGTACTTATTTTAATGTATATTAGTATTCATTCCATAGAAGTTAGTTAGTTGTTTCAAATACACTCACTTATTTAGATGTGGAAATTTGAAACTATATTCCCAAACATCTTTTTCACAGTCATTTAAATTGAAAAACATCACATGTTGTCTCACAACTCCATCAAGCTATTTCCACTAACCAGACTGCAACGTGATTTACTTTCTGCAACCCAAACCAGTTGATTTTAACTCATGTTGGTCCTCTGCTTGTCGCTATCACATCAGCTTGTGCTTCGGCAAGTTGAAATGCCACAAAGCTAGGCATTGATTTCCAATAGTGAGGCATTGATGGGAAATTTTACTGTCTAAACCACAGAAACATTGCCCTCTTAGAACTGTGATGTGGCACAGAAATAATGTAAAATCGTAAAAGTAGTTTATGCCTGCTGCTTTTTTCTTCTCAGATGTAAGCAACACTGTAGGCGTTGACCTCTATCTGGCATAAATTTCCGGGCTGCTTTACTGACATGGGGTGAGGAAAGAGTTAAGCTAAGAGAAAGCCCCAGATACTAAAATTAACATCCATCCCACCACCGCCACCCCACACGCCCACAGCTTTGAATTTTGTAATCACAATCTGAAGTTAGGATTTCTTCTAGCAGCACAAACTACATTTTGATCACTTGAAATCACAGATGGCTGGCTGGAGCTCAGAGGAATTCAGTCTCCTTCCTCTCTTCCTTCTGCTTTGCCTTCCTCCCCCGCCCAGGAAAGTCTGTTTTCAGGTCATCTGTAAGATTGTATTATTGCTTGCTAAAGCTGAAGCAGATTTGGCTGCTGATCGCTGAAAATACTTACAAGATCTGCGGTGTGGTGATTAAGCTCTATTGGAATTACCCCTCTTGTCCAGAAGATATCACCTGGATTTATGTGCAAAATAAAGATGGTGCTTTTTAGGTTGTCTCTAGTCCTAGAAATCTTCTTAATTGCTTATTAAATGAACTGTATTTAAAAAAAAAAACTAAGCAAACAGCTAAAAAGAAACAAAAAAAAAACCCCAAACCTAAAAGCCCAACCTACAACCAAAACAAAAGAGGTTTTTATTATTGCCTTGAATGATTTCAGTGATCCTATTTACAATGCAGTTGTATTGGCACAGCTAAATTGCAACTGGAGGCAGAGGAGAATCAGGAACTGTGTTATGAGCTTGTTCTGCCAGTGGATAATACCATAACTGCAGCTTTTGTCTGCAGGAGGCACTTTTTATTGTCAGTGCAAGTGATTGCAAAGCCTGAAGAAAAAAAAAAATAAATCTACTATTTTGCGTCCTACACAAATGCACACCCCCCCAAAACAAAAAATGTTTCTGGTGAGGTAGCTGTCTGCCCCAATTACTGCAAACACTAAACTGCTTTAGAAAACTGTAGCCTCCAGCACTTAGCAGCATAAAACTTCTCTAGGGAAACTGAAAATACCTCTTTTAAGTAAAGTTAGCTGTAAACTCGAATCAATAAGAGAGATCTTTATGAAATGGGTTACATTTTATGGACCAAGTCAGGGTATTTTCAATGGAGAAGCAGGTAATTTTTAATGCATCTCACAAGTGAAAACCTGACACCAAAGTTTTGACTCTCTAATTTCAGAGCAAGATTGAACCTGCAGCTTGTGACCTTGCTCACAGGAGACATCAAAAAAAAAAAAAATCAGCATGTTAACTTGGCTCACTTCTCCTTTACTAACCTCCCAACGGTTCTTTAAAAAGTCTCAGTGTAGCTAGTTGACTTTCCAGTGAAGATTAAGAAACTTTTAAGAACTTTTTGAACAGTGGTTTAAAAACTCCTGAAGTGGCCACAGGAAAAAAAAACAACCTACCACCCTGGAGCTAAAGTTTAATTTTAAATGAGAGAAACAGAAGCAGAAAGCTAGGGTGAGTTACATTGTGGTGACTGTCACAGCTGTGGCACTTCCTCCTGCAGTGGATCTCTCTGGCTCAGTCACAGAAAAATGTGTGCAGGTTTTTGGCTGTGAGGGCAGGCTCAGCCCTCCTGTTGATACTGCTGTTCTCTGCAGAGATGCAGGCTACGTTGACAAGTGTCTGGACTGCTAATGGGAGCCTCCATGTTGCTTTTCTGTGATGCTCAGGCTTTATCATCTTGATCTGAGCAGAGCCAGGACAGTTTGGTCCCTTTGTGGTCTTCACCTGACTTCCACGAGCTGGATTTCAGGAAGCTGGGCCAGCCATCATGTTTCTCATCCTCTTGGAGCAGTGCTCGGTCTGCAGCAGCTCCCGTGTGTTTTGTGAAGCACTGCATGCGTGTAGAGCACGCTGGCATTTTTATTTTTATTTTTTTAAATGGTGTGCATTTATCTGATGAAGAGCTATGTAAATTTAGATGCAAACTCTTTTCAGCCCTCAGGGTGCCTGGCGAGTTGCCTGGCGTGCTCTCGGTGCTGGAAAAGTCTGCGCACCACGGTTGCTCCAAGGGAAACTTTCAAGCGCGTCATTCCTCTTCTTTTTTTTTCCTTATAAAGGTTACCATGCCTCAGTCCTCACTGAATTACCTCCCTAGTTCAGAAAGGAAAGGTTATTTTTCCCTCTTTTCCCCTTGGCAACTCAAGAAGAGTTTGCCATCACTACTCACTAAAAATGTCCCTCGCAGGGCCATTAGTATTTAAGTGTGCTCCAGGGACGCCCCTGAGCTCTCTGCTGGGGACACTGACTGGCCCAGGCAGTACAGGGACAACCTATAAAGGGATCAGGGTAACAAAAAGATTTTTTTCTAGGCCCAGAGGCCTGTGAAACCCATTTGTGCTGTAAATATGGTGGGAATGTTTGTCAGTCACAACAACAACAAAGATGCCTGAGGATGCTCACTTTGGCCTGAAATTTTTGATGTGTTTTCTCCAGTGATATGAGGGGTGGCTAATTACTCTCTCTTTCCTGCAAAACCAAGAAAGAACCATCAATATTTCATATTAGGAGACATGATTGGGCTAAATATAGCTGCTGCTAGTGTGCAGCGAGGAGCTCACTGTCTCTCGGCTCTTTGTGCTCAGTGCTGGTCCCCATCTTTTGGTTGAGCTTTAGGTTCTAACCTTCACCATGCATGTATTTCACCTTGTGCATTGCTGGGCGCTTGCACACACCTTTAATCGCTGTCTTCTCCAGGTGTGGCCTGAGAGGCTGTAGCTGCTACCTTGTTGGATGTTACCCAGTTGGTATTACCTGATGTGTGGCAGCTGCCTGCAGGCTCATTCGCACAATAAATAATAGTAATAAGAAAAAAACACACATCTTTTGTTCTGCACAGGCCTGGATGCAGGTGCTGGAGGTAACATTGTTTCTAGTGTCCCCCAGCTCAGCTCCTGTCCATCTGCTGGACACTTTTCCTGGCCAAAATATTTCCCCTGCGCCTGCAATTTGAACTGCTTTTTTCCATCAGTGCGGGAGTGCAGCCCTCATCACTGCTGTCCTCATTTCCCAGAGCTTTACACCTTCTTTGGAAGCGCTGGTGGCTCTGGAAATGGTGGGTGACCCTGCCTTTGGGAACCAGCCCAGCCTGCAGGGAAACCTGTAGTGTCTGATAGGAGGATAATGAGATGCTAATGAAGCCCCCGGGGAAATGAGCTTGTAGGGAGGCTGTGAATGTGCATCTCTGCTTCCCCTTCAGCTTCATGGACAGCCCCATTTCCAGCGGTAAGAGTGTCACCAAGATCACCCCAAAGTTTAAAAAAGAAATGAAAAAATGAGTAAATGCACATAAATAAGCTGCAGTTCAAACTGGGGTTCTGTTAGAGGTCACCTGTTCCCAGGCAGAGTCTCCCTCTTGTAAAGTGAGAAACTTTTAAATAGGGGTTTTTCAATCCACAGTGATACTCAGTCAGGCATTTGGGGGCCGATGGGGAGTGATTTTGAAACACACTGTAGAACATTTTGAGCCCTTTCAGGATTCCTGGTTCCAAGGTGTTCCCTCCAGCTGGAAAATCTGTGTATGGCCCCAGTCACCCTGGGCCATTTACAGTGATGGCCAGAAACCTTGTGTAAGATTTGCCAAGCCAGTACAGCTTCTCCTTTGTTCATGGAGATGCATTTGTTTTATAAAATCTAATATAAAGGGGGTTTCTGTTCAGGATTGAGAGGCTTCATGTTTATTTGCCACTTAAAACCTGCTTGGCTGTAAGTGGGACTTGAATGCGGTTTTATCCCTTGTGCAGGTTCTGTGTGAATTGCGTCCATTAAAAACTCCTGTAAACTGATAAAGAAAAATATTTGTTCTACAGTTTCCTTTAACTCCATGAAAGCACTATGAATCTTCATTTGTTCAGAGCTACAATTGTTATGAATTATACCAAACTGATTGTTTTCACTGTGAATTTTATTTATTTTCTCTGATTTAGTGTGTTGCCTTACTTCCTGTAAATACAGCATAAACTGTTGTATTAACAAACTGCTCTTTATGGAATAGCCTGGTTAGCATTTGGCCAATATCCACCTGTTGTGGATTTCACAAGAGCTTGCAGAAGGAATTGAAAGTTTAAATAACCTTCTCATGGATTTACCCTTCAGGGTGGAATTGTTCTGCCTAAGTGATTTAATACTGTCAAGAAATTTGTGGCCAGGGTGATTGTAGGCAGTATTAGAAAAATTTGAATAAGCTTTTCAGTCAGAGCATCTTCTCCATTTGAAAGCAGGTAGTGGAGTCTGTTATCTTTAAAACAAATTAAAAAATCTCACTAGTGCTTTGTTTCTCATAAAATGGCAAGTTTCTTGACATGTTGTTACTGCTGAGTTAGATTGCACCAGGGCCAGGAGAACCCCCATTTTTCTGCTTTTTGTATCACAAGGTGTTTTGCCTTAAATTGCATGCTTTTTGTCATCACATCTGCCAGTGGAAGCAGGTGTTTCTGAATACTATAGGGCTTGCAGAAATTTTCTCCATCACTTACCTGGTTTGTAGTCAACTCATGCTTTTCAAAAGCTGTCACTGCATTTGTCCTTTTTTTCCTCTTTTAAAATGCATTTTCTACCTTAAGTTAGAGATGCGGCCTGAAGTTTTGTGGATCTAACATATTTTCAGAGTGATTAAGCCCAAGAGGAACCTTCCTGAACTGCCTGGTACATTTGCATTGCACATGAAACAGGTCACAGCTTCTACGAGAAGCTTCAAACCATACCATGCAGAGAGGGAAAACATTGATCTTTTTGTCAGGCTTCAGCTTGTAAATCATTTAAATTCCAAACAAGCCTTCCTCTGTTCCACACAGAACATCCTGTTGCTGCTGGGGGTACTGGGGTAAGGCATCAACCAGGCTTCAAGGCTGGGATTTTTGAAAAATGTTTTAAATGTCAGTCTTAACTTTCCTTGAAGCCACAGATAGACTGGGTTTAACTTCAGCAAGATTTTGTGCCAGAACAACCAACTCACTGAAAATCCCCTTTATATTTGCCACACAGCTCGTTCCCCTTCTCAAGTATTTTTCATAAAACATCCCTACTTTTTAGTGCTGCTGCAGTGGGAGAGGCCTTGCCTGATTGCCTACGTAACAGAGAAACAGAAAACATTGAAGTGGCAGGACTCTTCAGCCCACATAGGTGTTGGAGATCTGTGGACAATTTTGGCCCAGCTTCATCTGAATCCGAGCCAACTCTTTGGGTTTCCTTGATATGGTTTGCCAAGTACCCAATGATCACTGTCTGTGTTACAGATGAGCCTATTTCTTGCAGCTTTAGTCACCTTAGTGTGCACTTTATTTTGCTCAGTTTACCAGACAGGCATGGCTCTGTATTTCACCAAGCTGTCTTTGGTTTTGCAGGTAGCTGTATCCAGCTGGGTGGCAGGTGGATCCAAGGGTAACCATGAAGTTTTCAGGACCACTGGAGAGCCAGAGGTTGTCTCTCCTTCTGGAGACAGCAATCTCTAGGGAAGCTCAAATGTGGAAAGCACATGTGCCGAAAATTCAACCCAATCAGGTAATATCTCTTCTACATATCATTCATCTTAGTAAAGGCATGAGACTATCCTCTGGTGTATTTTTTATGTGAACAACTCAAGCTGTTGCATGAGAAGTTACCTTCCGCTTGAGACCTGGGAAATTAGCCTCTGAAATAAGTGATTACTTTTTTATTTGAGAAATGTACCTCCCATCAGGGGTACAGAACGCACTGTAGAGCATGCAATGTTAGATCTCTTGCTGCTGCTTGTAAAAGCACGTAAGTGTGTTGTCTTAATTAAACTCATTTTACAAATTGTGTGGTTAATTAACACATTTCTAGTGGTCACAAACTCAGCTTCATTTTGTTTGGACAAGTTCATTAATAACTGTTGAAACGCTGGTTGCTTTCCACTTGAAGTGACATTTTCTCACATCAAGTGTTACTGCTGCCTTAGCTCAGGCCTCCCCCTGAAACAGTGTATTCACAGTGAAAGCCTGACTTTGCTGCCTTTTCCTATTCCAAGCTAAATTTTTCACTAGTGTAAATTCGCCTGGTTCTGGAGGGTGGGCTGTAGTAGTGTCAGCTGAAGCTAGATGAGGATCTGACTTGGTAAGGTACTGTCTACTTCAGGAAGAGTCCCGCTGACTGACACGGGACTATTTATAGAGCAGGGTGCAAGCTCACATCAAGGGAGTGGAGCTGGGCACTGGCCTGTACCAGTGAGGAATGTTCTCATAGGACTGGAGGAAAATACTGGGCAGAAGGGACTGCAGGGGTTCTGTAGTCCAATCTTCTGCTCAAGGTTTGCAGCGGGGCCAGCTGGGAGGTTGGACCAGGTTGCTCTTGGCCTTACCCAGCCTGAACTGCGTTTGTGCTCCTTTCAGAGGAGGCACCTGTCTAGCGTAGACTCAGAGCACCTGTGAACTCCACAAAGTATTGTTTAAAACAGAATGTGAAACATGAGGATGGTTGTCATGGAGTTTCTGGTACTTAGTCATTGGGTTGGGCAGAAATAAACAACACTAATGGGCCCAGGTCCAGTCTTACTCTTCTTGATTCATATAGAATGTTCACACAAGGGTCTCAGCTGGTGTCAGAGCTAATCAGCGTGGTGTTTATTTTTTTTTTCTGTCTGGCGAACAAGAAACTGCTGCTGTTGTGTAGGAACAATTGCTTTCAAGGGGCTCAAATGTTAATTTTGTTACTCAACATTTAGGTTTCCAAATAAGTGACCTGGTTGTCAAGAGGTGTTGAGTCTATTGTAGCTGTGGCTCTCTTTGGGCACGTACAATTTAAGACCCTGGTTTATGGTAAACCAGCCTGTTCTTCCATGCTGGCAGTATTGCTGGGGTTAGTGATTATAGTTTAGGGAGATAAGATTACAGTATAACAAGATAGGTTAGGAATTCAGAGAGTGTAACCAAATGAGATTCTTCTGTGAAGATCTCACAGGGACAAGGCTCTTGCATTTTTGCCGTGGTGAAGTTGATTCTGGTGATTCAGAAACTACCACCTGCATTAGACAGTCTTCCTAGCAATCCCTTCCTTGCAGGATTGCTTTGTCACCCTTTGAAGATGAGGTTCCCCATGTTCAAGTTGTCGCTGCAGCAGAAGGACTAACCTCAGCCCTGTCTGTGGTAAAGAGCAGTTGTTCCGCCACCAGAGACCTTAAAGGGGATCTTAACGTCACTGCGGTTGAGGTTTGCAGCATCTCCTGAAGTGTTGTCCTTGGTGACAAATACTCAGAGAAGTTAAAGGGACTCTGAGCCATCTGCTGAATATGAAACTGGGAGAGCAGCTCTGTTGCCTGCTGTGAAAAGTCAGAGTAGGATCAAGTATGGAGACAGCCTGATGGCTGAAGTCAGTGCAAGTCTGGCCTGGATGAATACCAAGATTGTCCTTTTCGTGTGCAATTATGTCATCATGATGAAGGATCTCTCCACCCTCCCCTCCCCTGCACTACGACAGTATCGCTGCGGTCCGTGCTCGGGAGTGTTTCCTGACCCTCTGTGCTTCTCCCCTAGGATTTCTGCTCCTGGAATTTCCAAAACTCTATTGTGCAACCTTCTTTATATTTTCCTACATGTCAGTTCAGACATTGACTTCATCAGCTACAATGCCATGCTATTAAATGTTTTCTAGCAGTAAATAATCATTAAATTGGATTGAAATCTCATTGTGCATGTGTAAAATCTACCAAGGTCAGATTTGAAAGAGAACATAAACACAGCTGCCTGCTCTGGGGAAATCCTGACTTGCAATGCCAGAGTGCAGCTGAAAAGCTGAAATACAGTAGTCATGTATTTCTCTCTGCTCCTATAGTGTGTGACACCCGACTTTTCAAACTGTCACGTGCTGCTCTGCTTCTGCAGTGTTCATGTTGGCTGTGTTGCAGTCACGGACATGCAGCGTGAATTATCCTGTTTTCTGGAGTGTCTGGAAGAAGGTCGTATTCCCTAACATCTACCACTGCCTTCTGCAAACAGCTGCAGTAGCCTAAAATCTCGCTTGTATGAAGCTATTGTTTATTTCCCGTGACAGTCAGGAAATCTGCATCCTTCTGTGTATCAGATCTGGCAACCCGAAGTGTGTGTAACTTTCCATTCCTTGCTGCAAAGGTAGACTGACTACAGAAAGGGTTTTAATGAAGTCATCTAGTTTGCAAATGGGAAAATGTGAGTACGTCTGCAAAAAAAAAGAATGATCAGATTGGAGGTACACTGTAACTATTTGTCAGGAGTAAACTTCCAGTTTTGACTCTTTAGGAGACATTTTTGGTTCTGATTTTTAAAACTGGAACAAATGCTGCTTCTAAATATGTGTCAAAATTGAGATCTTTGAAGGGAAGAAAGAAACTCGTAGTTACAGAAACAGGAAGACTTTATATTTTTAGTGCAGGAAGCAAAATCTGTTGGGAACTTCGCTGCTGATAATGTATGCAATTTGTCTGTTTCATTTTTACTTTTGGGCTGAAAACTCCCATTTCCTACTGGCATGTATATTTCTTATAGTTCCCCTTCTTTAAGTGCGGCTCATTGGCTCCAGGTCTTTGCAGTGTAACAAAGCCAGATGTCATGGGGCTTTTCAGGCTGCAATACTAGGTGGGCTGAGTCTGGAACCCTCTTAGTGCTTCTGAAGGGATTTGGTTTGCTTGGGCTTGGGTTTTTTAAATCTCTCTTTTTCTTTTTTTTTTTTTTTTTTTTTCCCCTCTTGGGTTATAAAATATGCAGATGACATTTAGAAGTGTCCATGTGATTAAGGCTTGAGAGATCAAGTGGTATAGACTGGTCAAAGGTTGATTTTTGCCTGTTACCAGGTAACTTTGCAGCAGAGGTGTGTAAGTCAAGATTTATTTTTTTTTTATTAGAAACACAGGGTCAGTTCTATCATTTCACCTTTTTTGCCTGTTCCTTACTCTTTCTTTCTGTCTTCTCCTTTGTTTTCTGTACTTCTTGAGGAATCAGGAGACCTCAGTTTATTTCCAGTTTTTCCACTGTCTCGGCACATGACCTTGGGTCATTCTTTTAACCCTCTGGTGCCTGTTTTTTCCAGCAGTCAAATCTGAGCCTGACTTACCATCTTGGTAAAACATTCTGAGGTTAATGCATCCAGCTCTTCTGCTTTGCCGAGCAGCAATCTCTCTCCCCAGTGTTTGTGCACATTGTAGTGCAGATGGCAGCGGCTGAGCTGGAGCTCTGCTGTGTCACCAAACTGTAGGCAGAGCCTGCAAAACGCCATTTCTGAGAGGTATCGGGAGAGTGCCCCTAACTCCCAACTGGTACACGTGAGAAGCAACCCAGTGGGCATCAGTTGGGGGTCGCTCTGGTGTAAAACGAGCACTCCAAAGACCCAAGGAAGGACTGATTTGTCTGTAATGTTTACAGCTGCCCTTTTCAAAAGCTTCCCAGTCCTGTTAAAGGTCACCTCCTTGCTCTTGGAGGAGCTCACAGCGGGACTAGGGTAGAAACAAATAGGGGAAAGAGCAAAACATCTGTGTCTGGGACAGCAGACACTAAAGAAAGAAAATTATCAGGTAAGGTGTTTTTCCTAGATTAGGCACCAATAAAATCAAGTCATGTTTGAGTTCGCAGATAATATTTCTTTCAGTCTGCATTTTCCAAGTATCAGGGTATTCTTAGAGGGAATTTTTGCTGTGCTTGTACTCTGGAGCCTGAGTCACTGCCTCCAGCCCTCTGGGCCCCGCGGGGTTGCTGGGTCAGGGACGGTAACATGGCAATTCAGTTATTGGTAACCAGGAGGCAGAACAACAGCTATGTGTGCCTTTCACCATCCCCAGGGCCTCACAGGCAGCTTTCTGGCAGAGTGCATAAGAAGTGGGGTTTGGGGTGCTGATTTGGGTGTCAGACAAATCAGCTACTTACCATCAGAGATGCTTGAAGCCCCGGGTCTGTGCGTTTTGTATGGGACGGTGTATTCTGTCCCTTGGGCAGAATTACTGACCTCTGCGGTTGCTCACTTTGGAGTGGTGAAATGACAGACATGGTGAGCGTGGCACTGCCATTAGTAGAGTCAGCCGCGGTCCCGGCATATTGACTGGCCTTGTGTTGTATCTAAAATACCTGTCAGGAATCCCTCACAGAAGCTTCTTGTTCCCTGTCAGCACGTTCACTGCTAGAGTGCGTGGCAGATAGGATATTTCTAGATAAGGAATCAAGCAAACAGTGGCAGGAAGCAGGTCTGTGATGCACCCCTGCTGTACACAAGAGAGAGAAGTTGACATCTCTCTACTTCCCCATTTGTGTCCCAAACACATTCTGTTAGCTCCATAGCTCTGCAAGGTGGCTTCTTTCTGTTTGTGCTGAAGCACAGCCAAGGAGTTCACACACACTGTTGTGCTCTGAAAAGGCAGGAATTAGCATCACATCTTCTGCTTGGAAAAAAAAAACAGAGGTCTGTTGTGTGAATGTGGGTTTGGAATAGCTTTGACAGGTTTGCACATCCGATGGGCCTGTTGCATTCCTCAGGTATCACATTTTGCTCTGATACCGGCAGGGCAACCAGATCTGAAGGCTGGGCCTTGCTCTGATCTCCCCTCCAAAAAAAAAAACCACAGAGGGGAGCACCAGCCAGAGGAGATGGATTGTTCTTCAGTCCTGAGGGCGGTTGTTAGGACTGTCTCGGAGCAACCTTCTGCTGCTCCATTAAAACAAAGTCTGCCGTTGTGGTACTTTTCCCTAATTAAAGCCATCACGCTAGGCCAGCATGCTCTTCCACCCCGGGAGTGAAGCTCGGCAACAGTGGGTTTGTGGCAACAAAACAAAGAGCTGGGCACACACAGATGCTGCGCGTGGCAGAAGGCGAAGACTTTGGGAAAGCACCACCACACCAAAGAGGGACTTTTGCTTTCTGGCCCAAAGGGACTTTTTTACTTGCAGCTACTGGAGTGTCTCATTTTCACTTTTAATTTTGTGTAACTAAGGAACGGTGACCTCGCTGCTTAATTAATTTCACAGTGCTGCATTTCTTCCTGGTATTATTAGGATGACACGGGTACGCCTTCAAGGGAGGCATAAAGACGGATACATTTGTGTGGGAAGTTCCTTGCCCTGACTGGCAGTAGCAGCAGGGTTTGGGAGTGTGGTGGGACCAGGTCTCATTCCTTCTGCCCATAACGAACTTTCCTAGTGCTGATTGGAGGAGGTTCAAATTCACCTGTTCTGTTTTTTTCGTGTGCGAGGGGATTCTCCCCCCACCCTTGTGCTCCTTTATTTGCAGTTAGACTGGAGTGGACAAACTTCCTGTAGGATCGATGGTATCGCTGGAGATTCAGCTCCTTTCCTTTGCTTCCCCAGACAGTTCTTAAGATGTCAGGTTTTATTTTGAAGCCTTACTTCTGCTGTATGTCTACCTAGATGTTAATTCATGTTGCCGTTGTTTCTTCACGTTAAAAGAACATAATGCTCTGCGTGGGGGCTGGGTTTTGTTTGTTTTAATTTCATACCTTGCCCTACACTGCTGCTTTTCAGTGGTTTAGATTAAACACCATTTCTCTTGCATATGGAAAGGACAGATGTTACCACGGACCAAGTGAACAGTTGCTGTTCTTTATGTTACGGCCCTGCCCCTCAAAGCTGACTCCCGAGCCTGAAATTTTGCATTTTGGGCCTTATACTGCCCATGAAGGCTGAGAAGAAGCAAGGACAGATCTTGGGAGGACTGAAAACAGAGAGGCAGCATGGAAACATGATCTTACCCTTCCCACCCATGCTGTTTTTAGGCAAAGGCCTAACCTTTTGCTTTGGCAGGCACAGGGAAATCAACGCTGAGCTAGGACAGACACCACCAGGAGCTGTTGAAGCTTATGTCTTACCTCAAACCAGGACAGTCTGTTTCTGCTGGGATCTAGCAGGAATGGGATTTGCCAGGAACGGGAGGGGATGGGAAAAATCCCTGTGCTGCGGAGGTGTGGCCCTCCCTCCCCAGCAAAGAGCGCAACAGATGCCCTTTTTGATCCTTCCTCTAGCACAGCCGTGGAGTGGCAGGAGGGAACGCGGCGGGAGGGAGGCTGCTGCCCTAGTAATGCAGCACTGACCGTGCGGCTCGCCCCCTGCCAGCCAAGGGCCCAAGCCCGCTCCTGCTGGCTTCGCTGGTAAAGCTGCCATGACAGGACCGGGGTGGTGATTTAATAGTCAGAGGTGGGTTTTTAAAGCCAAATTTATTTTGTTTGCGGGGGTGGTTTCAGGTTGGTTTTCAGCAGGCGAGCTTAGCTGCTGGAGTCACCCAGCCACTGCATTTCCAAAATAATCCTTTCAGCTGCTTGAAACCTTTCAAGTCCACAACATTGCCCAAACCTAGCTGCAGCTATAAGCCCTGTTGTACAGCTTTGTCTCCTGTTTAAAAATATGCACAGTGAGTAAAGCAATAAGGAACATCTTAACTATCACTCCTTCCTTTTCTGCCTGTTTTAGGTTCAGCTGTACAGGCCTTGCTTTGCTATAGGGGATGTATGCTCTATAAGGACAGCCAGTATATAACATAGCATTGCCCCCTTTCTCCCCAGATACGTTCTAGGTCTTACTCTGCTGTCCAAAAGGTGTTTTTAGCAGACCATTTAACTCCTTACTCTGCTGTGCCTGCACTCGTTATACTTGAGCACACGCCAAACTAGCATGTTTGGAAGGATTACAATGTACTGCAAACAGAGGGGGTCCTGGCTCAGATTTCACCCTTAAATGGCAATAACTGTTTTAGAAAGAATCATTATTTCTTGGAACTGAGAAAACGAAGTTTCTTTTCTGAAAAATTGTAGGTGCTTTTTTAAAAGCCTTGCTATGGTCCAGTGGCTCCCAGAGTTCTCAGCCGAGAGCAGAGGCCCATCTGGATCATACTGTTCTGCTGACGCTGTTGCACTGTCAGGGCTTTGGGAGAGAAAACAAGGCAGGACTTTGCTCTCCTCAGGGGAGCACCTGATAGAGCGCTGAAGGCACGTTTTGCAGGCAGCAGTAGTATCGCTTTATTAGCCCAGCTGGTGCAGTTGGAAGAAACAGCTTTGGATTTCCTAACCCTGTGTTTTTAGAGTAGATCTCTGCTACAGTAGCACTGTTATCATTGTACTTTCTCTAAGGAAATGGGGTGACTGGACTGCACCAGTAACTGGCTGTGCCCCCACTGCCACACAGCCCAGAACTCAGCCCCGGCACCCACACCCTGCCACCACCCCCACCCCATCTCTCCCACTCAGTGGTGAAGGTGGAGCTCAGCACCAGTAAGGAAGTTAAGTACAGAGTAAAGATGTCATACTGCAAGTGACAATGCAAGGTGTGAAGCTGGTGTCCTTCTGGAGGCCCTACTGTAATTACAGTTCTGCCTGCAACACTCTGCTTTCACACTCATTCTTGGCTCCAAGGCAGGAGAGGCAGTAGACCTGTAACAAAGCACATTACTGTCTGTGTAAGGCACAGAGTAGGTACTCTGGTGACAGATGGTACCTGATGTTTTTACTCTGCATCAGTCTGGGGTGGTTTTATTTTCTAACATTTTCTTCTCCCCCACGGTGCTACCACTGGGAGGACAGTACAGCCCAGCCCAGCCGAAGTGTGTGTTTGTGTAAGCCCTTCGCTTTCTTTCCAGCAGTAACCAGGCAGACAGCATCTCAGTCCATTTCTTTCTCCTAAGCCATCTCAGCAGTAGCCAAACTGCTGCAGAGAGCACAAGGACCCTGAGCACAGAAGAAGGTATTTGTTTGGTTTCACTTCTGGACACATTCTTGCTCATCACCCAAACTAATCCCGGCGGGAGTAAGACTAGACACTTACTCAGTGAAGTTGAAAGGCTCTAGGAAGGTTGCAAATATTTCAGAGAAGTCAGAGGGAAAAAAAAATTTGTCATTGACTGACCTGTATTTGTGGTTGAAATTCAGCTGTTGTCCAAACAGATCAATGGCGGTGACTTGGGCCAAAAAAACCCTTTGTTTTAGGTGAAATTGTACCTGTTTTACTCCAGTTAACAGTACTGCTAAAAGCCTTCTGTAAACTGTTTGGAATTTTCTGTTTTCTTTTTTTAACATATACTGAGCTAAAAATATCCCCATAATTGGAAGGAAAAATAAACCTTTCCTCTCAAAACATCAGCTCAGCCCACTCCCCACCCCCCTGTTGTTTGCACCCGTCCGGCTCCCAGAGCACGTCTGGTTTTGTTCAAGCTGGGTATTTCTGTATATCTGCGTGGTTCTAAGGAGGTTAAAACCAATACTAAATCTCTTGGTGCTAAGCTGGAGAATACCCCGTCAGTACTCGAGAAAGTGGAAGACATCCTTCCTCTTTTCCCCAACGTACAGTGAAATTTCTGAGCAAGGTTTGAGGTTACTGTAAGGAAAGTTGTCTTTTCCAGGGTAGATTTCTTCGGATGGGGTAAGTAACTGCAAGAACAAAGTGGTGATTCAGGCTGACTTGAAGCACCCCCTTTCCAGAGAAGGCTTCATTTCCATGCTGAGTAACTCCCGCAGAGGTAAAATGCTTGGTCTTTTCTGACACGCTCTGCCTGTGTGTAAGAATAGTTTGTTTTTCTTTTTTCCAACAGGATGTAGCCATTTCTCCAAAGCAGAGGGATGAGGTCATCCAGTGGCTGGCCAAGCTCAAATACCAGTTCCACCTTTATCCAGAAACGCTCGCCCTGGCCATCAGCCTTTTGGACAGGTTTTTAGCTGCAGTAAAGGTAAATAGTTGCAGATCCATAAACCGAAATAGATTCATACCACCCACTCAGCTATTTCTGTGTATAGTCCTAGTGCTGTGGCTGCACAGAAGCGCAAACTTCCCCCCTCTGCCCTCACACCCTCTTCCTTTCTCGCGCACGTATAGGATGCTACCTGCAGTACTCCAGGAACTTAACTGTGGGTTGCGGAACCGGCAGCACACGCTGCCGCCAGGAGCTTTGGGAGGTAGATTCTTTCCATAGTCATTTTTCACCCAGGGAAAGTAGCTGTTGCTTTAATGAGAACACGCGGTTCTCAGGGAATTGACCCAGTGCTTACACCTGCCAAGAATATTTTCCCTCTTTCCTGTGTTTGCCCATTTCTTTCACGTAATGCAGCTCATTAGTTTAAATGTATATTAACCGAAAAGCAGCAGTCTTCAACTCTATACTTGCTTTTAACCTGCTTTGAATGCTGAATTTGCCTCAGCACAGTACTTACTCATTTAAACAATGAGAAAAAGAGGCTGGATAGAGGTTATGCTTTAAAGAGAACAGTCCCTACCACAACCTAAATTGACTCATAAAGCTAAAGGAAATGCCTCCTAGCCTGCAGTTAGAAATGTAAGCCCAACGCCCTCTGACAGAAAGAGCAGGAAAGTCTCTGCTCATCTCTTAATTTCTCCAGTGTTTTAACTGCATTTAAACTCATTCATACCACCTAGAATTGCTGGGAGCACCTGCTAGCACTGAAGCAGCTGGAGAAAACAAATGTTTGTGGACAGGTTTGGGCCTGGCAGGTGTGCTAGCAGTTTGCTGCTAACAGTCTGACCAACTAAGAGCCTAGTCTAATGTCAAGTCAGGCAGAAGCGGAGAGAGGCGTAAGCAGGCATGGATGCAGGCCGCCAAAATGACAGGCTCGTCCCCTCCTGCTGTACTGAACAGAAGAGAAAATATGTACGTCCGTTTCTTTTTAAGGCTGTTAATGCCACAGAGCTGATAAAATCAGCATCTGGGCTATCTGCAACTGGGATCTGCTCGTCGTCTGTCCCTCTAAGTCTGCCACAGAAGCAAGTCAGCTGAGCTGAGGTTGGGCTGTGTTCTGCACGCGTCCAAATGACTGAACAAGCTGTGGGTCAACCCAAAATCCCTGGCCCTCAACAGCTAATGCCCTCGAGTACAGTTTTTCTTTCAGTAACTTAGAGCAGCCCAGGAATCTGCAAAGAAAGTATGAGACTGTAAGGAGTCCACTTGGTGCTTCAAGCAGGAAGCAGGAATGTGGAAAGGTGTTTTGTCTGGGTGAACATTGCTCAAACAGCTCAGGGCTTTGTGTGCCCCCCGCCAGTTCTCCTCACAAAGTCATCATTCCTCTGATGCAGCTTAACACCCTTTTTTTTAACTAGGCGCTACCGCGTGGGATTTGATTATTAAGACAACCGGTCGCAAAGCATGAACATGCTTTGAAATCGCTGGGACTGGCTGCCCCCAAGGCTGTTCCCCAGTTGTACTTTGTGTAACTCACTGCTCAGCCCTCATTAACCCTCAACAGAGCAGTGTTACAGCCTGTCTTGGCAGCAGTGAGGAGCCCACAGGGCAGGTAGAAGCTCCTCTAGGAGACCAGACTAGGTTTTAACATGCTTTGGCAAAAGACAGAGTTGTTCCTTCCAGGCCAGTCTCTAGAGGGGATGCACTTGGGGAAAAAGAGGACTCAAAACTATTGTTATAAGTACTGGGAAGAATAGGCTTCCCCGATGGTAGTCTGCTCACCTGACTAGAACAGTGTTTTGAAACGGCACCTCTGCATTCCCTGGCCACTAAGGCGCAGGGAGACACATGCTGTGGATTTTATGCTGATGTTGGAATTAAAGTCCTTCGTTGGACAGTCAAGCTGACAAGATCGCTGCCAAGCAAAAACTCCAGCAGATGGGCCGTGTTCAGAGCCTGTGCTTAGTCTGGTCCATCACAGGAAGTGTCTGAACACTTACAGCCCACACACGCTGCTTCTCCCCTCACCCCTCCAAGACCACAGAAGGAGGTTTTGTGCGCATTAAGAAAAAAAAAAAAACAAAACGATAAAATCACCCTTTCCTCCCCAAATTTCACTTACCTTTCCTGAAACAAATCAGTGTAGAAGAGACCAGCTCTCCCTCAATAATCCCTTGGCCACAGTTTTGAGAATTGCAGTAGGAAATTACACGAGTGGTGATTTTTATGGGTGCTTGATACTTCCCTAGGCAAGGACAACATTTTTAAACCCTTTTTTCCCCTTCCTTTTCTGTGTCTGACCCCCCAGCAGCACTAACAGCAGAGCTCTGCTGAAGCAGGTGGAGTGGCAATGATTCTTTTGCCAGATGACTGTCTGGCTCTTTTGATTTTCTCCTTCCTGTTTCTACTGCACTGCCTGAAAACGAGCTCTTTCCACTCCAGTGCAGCACATAAGTGGGTGCCAGTTACAATCATGTGGCTGGCAGATTGCTCTTCTGCCTTACATCATGGGGTATGGATTTTTGCTTGGCACCCTGCCGTAGTTGGAGGTCAGCCTGCTCGTCCAGAACGTGTCACGTGGGCAGCTGAGACCCTGGGGCTCAGGATGTCCGACCAGAAAGGGTTATGCCTGAGTTTCGGCATCAAGTTCACACAGATTTCTCTGCTCTTTTGTACCATAGGCCCGTCCGAAGTATTTGAACTGTATTGCAATCAGCTGCTTCTTCCTCGCTGCAAAGACCATTGAGGAAGATGAGGTAATTTTTTTTGTTCTTATTACCTTTGTGTTGTCTGAAGATACATGCTTCCAGTCCTGCCTTCGCTTGCACGTGGTGGCTGATGCTTGCCAGGACAGGAATGAAGGATTTTGTGTGATTTCTGTAATGACTGGTTTTCTCCTTTCTTCTTCACGTTGGTTTCTGCAGAGGATTCCAGTACTGAAGGTGTTGGCTCGGGATAGCTTTTGTGGTTGTTCTCCAGCTGAAATTCGCAGAATGGAGAAGATTATCCTGGATAAACTGAACTGGGATCTTCACATGGCAACGCCACTGGATTTCCTTCATATTGTAAGTAAGAGGCTATTAACATTCTTTCTGGTATCTGTTGGTGTAAATAACGTATCGGGATGTAGCTAGACAAGAACTTTACCTGTAGGGGAGCGACACCCTCAGGAGTTTGCAATTCCTCTGTACAAGTATATTCTGAAATTAAAAAAGCTTCGCCAGGGAATTCAGAGGAGATGTGACACTTTGGGGCACAATTGCCAAAATGTGGGCCTGCCATCTGACCAGCTGGCCCGTTTTGAGGCATATTAAGCCACACGCTAAGCTTACGCACAGCTCCTGAAACCTCTCCCCATAATCTTAATCACTAGTGGTTTTGCTCAAAGGTACACACCACGCAGCAGGAAAACAGTGAGTAGAACCAAGGAGAAAGCGCTTGCTGCAGAAAGGCATGGCCAGAGATCCAGATTCATGGATAAGACAAAGCAAAGGAAAGCGGTCTGAGGTTCTCTGTTGAATTCCATGCTCTCTGCTTGCTCGAGAAAGAGTTTTTGTCTAGGACACTCGAGCTGCCAAACCTGTGGTATTGAGAGAGAAGGGTGGAAGGGGGATAGCCTTTTGCAGCCCTGAGAAGCCTGGTCCGCAGGCTGATGACGCCTCCAGGCCCCACCAGGAAGGCTGCACCAAGCTCTTTGTGGGTTCAGTGCATTGGTTTTTTTTTTGCGGTGTGGAAACTGCCTTGAAGATTAAGGTGGATGATCTTTGTGGATCAGAGATGTCGCATGCCGTTCTCAAGGTCTGGCCTGGCTTTGCCTGCGGGGCTGCCTGTCGGTGACACCAGCTCCCTCACGTGCTCGTTTCCCCCCCCCAGTTCCACGCAGTTGCGGTGTCCAACAGGCCTCAGCTACTGACCATCCTGCCCAAGCTGAGTCCCTCTCAGCACGTGGCGGCGCTCACCAAGCAGCTGCTGCACTGCATGGCCTGTTACCAGCTGCTGCAGTTCAAGGGCTCCATGCTGGCGCTGGCCATCGTCAGCCTGGAGCTGGAGAAGCTGCTCCCCGACTGGCTGGCTCTCGTCATCGAGCTGCTCCAGAAGGCACAGGTGAGGAGGCGCTGGCACTGCAGGGTGGGGTGGGGGGCAGAAGGCTGCATCTTCTGCAGTTCTCCAGTGATCCAAGCCAACGGGGGGTTTTCACGTTCCCAGAGACTGCTGATCCCTGCCTGCAGTTACGCTTTGCGAGGATGGTTGTGCTTCAGCCTGAAGGGATAGTTTGCTGTCTTGATGGCAAACGCTTCATCTTGATGGCATCCCGTAGGTGACAGAGGGTGGAGCCACGGGCCCTGATGCACACAGGCTCTCTGCAGCAGGGAGAAAATCCATTCATTCTGAGCGTACTGGAGCAAGCACTGGAGAGACAAACAGGCTGCTAAACACATGAAGTGAAACTTTCTAATAACTGAGAGGTTTTTTTCTCCCCACTTCCTGTGCGGTGTAAGAAGGAGCAGGGGTCCATATCTTACAAAGTCATCACGTTTGGGGTCTTCTGGGTCTTTTTATCACTGTCTCCTGTATCCAGCACGCCATTGAGAAGTCTGGGGCATGGGCAGCCGGTGCGTTGGGAGCCCTAGCGCTGCCCTGGCCGACAGCTTCTCCTCTGCGCAGCAGCGATCCCACAAGGCCAGTATCTTTGCTTGTCTCCCCACTCCAGATGGATAGCTCGCAGCTGATCCACTGCCGGGAGCTTGTGGCACATCACCTTTCCACCCTGCAGTCTTCTCTGCTGCCCAATTCTGTATATGTCTACAGTCCCCTCCAGCACACCCTGGTGACCTGTAACAGAGGAGTGTTCAAGTGCCAGCCCTCCTCTGTCCCAGGGCCAGGTTTCTCCAAGGACAACGGCAGGCCAGAAGTGCCAGTCACAGGTACAGCCGCGCTCTACCAGCGTCTGCCAGCTCCCAGCGGTTGCAAGCAAGCCTCTGCCAAGCGTAAAGTGGAAGAGATGGAAGTGGACGACTTCTACGATGGTATCAAGCGTCTCTACAACGAAGACATTGCTCCAGAGGTAGTGGCTCTTGAAAACATGGGCTCTGTCTGTGGCGCTGATGTCTCGAGGCAGGAGGGCAACGTTTCCCCTTGCCCGCCTCTGCAGCCGGTGTCTGTGATGTAGCTGGGGGTGCGCGCCACCTGCTCCACCGCAGCTACCCCAGACACCACGCAGAACCTGGCACCCTGCATTCTCAGTGGGGGGAGAAGGGGTCATACCTTGTCAGGCTGAACTGAAGGGAGCCAAAAAAAAAAAAAAAAAGAAGAAAAAAAAAATCCCAACCCTTTTTTGAATTTTTTTTCTTGTGCGGCTAATTATAGTTTCACTATTTAAGCACTTAAAAACACAAAAAAGTATAAAAAATCTAAAAAAAGACCCAAAAACCAAACAAAAAAAGTAGCAAAATATTGTTTCTTTCTAGTGTTGTCAGTTCCACTGTTTTTCTGCTCCTGTGTATTGTAACCCATTCTCCATGTCCAAGAGCTCACGTCAGTCATGCAGAGCTGTTCCAGGTCTCCCAGCCCACTCCCACCTCTCTGATCCCATTTCCATCGGCTCCTTGCTCCCTTTCTGCTCCCTCCTCTTTTAATTCTCAGCCCGTCTCGTGCATGATGTTCTGCACTACCTGACCACCACAGCTTTCTTTTTCCCTTCTAAAGAAAAAGACCTCCCTTTTTTTTTGTTTTGTTAGCACTTTGGTGTTTAAATGTAAATCCAGTTTTTAAATATTATCAAACAAAAGGTTAGTCAGAAAAAAAACAACCAACCCCAACCCCAGCGCTTGCACGCTGCTCCACGCTTCACTCATACCCGCAGGAGCGTGAAGGTGCTCTAGCAGAGCACTAGGGCAGCCAGGCGCTGGGCTCGCCCTCTGCTTCACACACAGACTCCAAACACTTTGCGTTTTCAAACACAGTAAGAAGTTAATGGATTTTTGTATCACTTCAGCAAAAAACAGTTGGGTTTTTTTTCCTCTTGTTTGCACCCAGAAATATTGCGCTCGGTGTGGATTTTCACTAATGTTTGACTCCGTGTCAAATGTAAACCTTAAATTCTGCAGAGTATTTCTTTTTTCCCCGCGCATTTGTAAGCTCAGCAGGTGCTCAGCATCGCTCGGTGAGGTGCTGGGGTGGTGACATATGCCTGAGGTTTGAAAGGTGCGAAATTAACCAGCCACAAAACCAAACGACAAGACCCTAATCCTGAAGTTTGGTGTTCACGTCACTTCTAACCAAGAGTAAAACCCTTAAAAACTCGTCTCTTAAATGTTACACCTCTGTTTCTCAGAATGACCTGTCCCAATTGTAAGCTCTCTCCACAGCCCTGAGGAAGGTATTGTATCTGGAGCCATTGTACTGATGAAAGCCTTCTGGTAGCAATAAAAAAAGTTGTCCTGGATTCTGAGTCTGGATTCGTGCTTTTCACCTGGCTCCGGGCTCAGATTTACCTGGAGGCCCCAGGGGCGCTGCTCCCTGCCAGATCTGTGAGAAGGGGGCTCTGGGGGTGCTGGGCAGCAGCAGCCCCAGCCCTGGCGCCCCTCACTCCCTCCTTAGTCACCAGGACTTCCCCTTGCGGGCTTGGGGCTGAGCAGGGGCTGCTTGGTGCAGGGCTGAGACAAGCTTTGCCTCGCCCAGCTTGTAACCATCTCCCTTGGGCCATTCTGAAAGCCCCACTGGAGAGCAGAGCTCCCCATACCCAGGCTGGCTGTAGATGCCTGCTCGCCCAATACCCCTTCCGCTGAAAATCGCACTTGGTACTGAAGAAGTTAGCACAGGCTGCTTGTCTGCAAACTCAGAGTACAGAATAGATTCCATTCTGTAGTCTCGCTGCCTTTGATTTCATGCATTTCTGGAGGAGCCACCCCACCCCTCACGCTTTCTGGGGTGCCATCCTTTTTGTTGTGTTCACTGTGACAAACTTCCCTCGGGTGTCAGCTCCCTTCCTGCCTGCCTCCCGAAAACCACCTCCTGAGGCCGCGTTTCTCAGAGGGGTGTGCACCTTCCTTTCCTTCCTGTCATCCTTATGGAACACCCAATCCCTGAATTTTTCCTCTTTTCCCTTAATTTTCTCCATCCAGGCTGCTGCCGAGCCCTCTCAGGGCTTCACCCAGCACACCCTGAGCAAGACATCCCATCCTGCAGGATTTCCATCATACTGGGGCTCACTGCTTCAGACCCAGGCACGCATCTTTTCAGGTTACGTTACACAGCACAACAGCGCTAAACAAAAATAACTGCCCCCTTTTCCAGCACTAGAGAGAACAGCACTAGCACGGGACAGACTAGAGCCAGGTAATTTTCACACCATGACATGTCACCCCACGACAATAACTCTCAGCCTTTACCTTCCGTTGGCTTCTCCCCTTTCCCCACCCCGCAGCCTCAGCACGCGGGCGCTGCTGAGCATCATGGCCCAAACCCACTTGCAGAGGCACAGACGAGAGGAGCTGGCACAGGGATGGGACGGGGCTGGGAAAAGGGAGACGTTTGCTCTGTGCCAGCTGGCAGGGGCCTGGCTGGGATAGAAGGGAGGGACATGTGCGTAAGGAGAGCGATCTCGGTGCTGCTGGAGCAGTTCTCTGACAAGCGCTGCAGCCACGGTTGCGAGTTGCTCTGTAAGAAGGCAGGAGTTTTCCTTCCCACCATTTTCTCCTCACCCCACAAAATCCACAGGAGAAGAGCAGGTCCTGCTCTGTCCCCATCCTAAGCTTGCCCCAGCCTCGCCAGAAGAGCTGTGTGGTGACTGAGCTAGCTACGGAGCTCCTGGCACTAGGGCTGCCAGGGGAGAGCAGCCTCCCGTTTTCGGGAAAAGCAACAGCCTTGACCTTTGCAGGGAAGGGGCAGGGGGACAGCTCTGCCCCGAGAAGCAGCTTGTGAGAGTCACAAAGTTCATTTACAGTTACCGTCATCTGCCCTCAGAGCCGCGTGCCGTAAACACAGCGTTGCTGCTGGCTCTCCCCGTGTAAGCGCAGCAACGGGGAAGGGTCACTGCCCAGAAACCTCCCCAGGCTCCCTGCACCGCACAAAGCTGGCCAAACCGCAGCCGCAACTCCACAGGCACGTGCCAGGCAAACACCCAAAAAGGCAGGGCTCGAAACCTCTGGCTGCCAAGAGAGCTTTCCTGCTCCCAAATCCCCCCAAAACAGGCACTCCCCCAGCCCCTCTTTGAGCAGACTGCCTTTTTATTTTGGTGCCACCATGGCACAAGTCCACACCAATTATTTTTTATCTGGGTACAGGCAACTCCCCCAGCAGACAACAAGGTTCAGACAGACAAAACCTGGGCCCCTGCTGGTAAACCTACCTCTGCAGCATCCTGCCGACAGGCTGCTGCCCTCGCCCAGGCACCAGGACACTTGGGGGCCAGCCCTCTGCCTGGGTCACCCAGCAGCGTCCTGTTGCCTTTTGCTTTTCCAGATGCAAAAGAAAAACCCCACAACAGCAACTACAAATGCGCCTCTTCAACTTGCCTCTCGTTGTCTTCTGTTTCTGCTGTGTTTTCAACACGTCATTTCAACCCCACCACCGGCGTATGGAACACGCCCACTGAGGAAGTGCCCAGCTGTGCCTGTGGTACCTCAAGGCACCCAAGAGCCTGGCTGCACCATCCAGGGGTGCAGGTGGAGTGCAGAGGATTAGCTTTCGAAACCACTCACGCCCCAGGTGTGGGTGCCCAGCACTGCTGTGAACCACAGGCAACGTAACCAGCCTTCGTGCACCAGCTTCCCACTCGGCCATGGGAGAGCTGGGCTTTGGGAACTGGCCAGCCTGGGTTCCAGAGGCCAGGGCTGGCACACAGGCAGCCAACAGGGGACCACAGCAACATCACACAGCGTTCTTCAGTTTCACAGCTCTCCTCCTGCTGCTGCAGCTCCGTGTCCCAGGCCAGCTGGGGCCAGTAAGGAACACAGGTCTGCATTGCTGGTTGCACTGGTGTACAGATTTACGGTGTTTTGCACCTAAAAAGGAGACGCTCAAAGACAAGCTCACCTTTGACAATGAAGCATGTCCCAGCAAGATCAGCTCCCCCAGGCAGCAGGGTCCTGCTGATTTGGAAATAACCTGCATTGCCAGAGAGACAAAACATTTCCCACTTCCCAGATTTCATACCCACAAAAAGATGCCCAGATGATGACGCAGCCCGAGTGTGGCCCCTCCCCATACTATCTCCTTGCTGCTGTGGCAGTGGGCAGATTCATACACTGCTCCTGCTGTCAGAGCACAGGACTGGAGCACTGCCAGGGCTCCCTGCTACCCACAGAACATCCCCCGATGCCCGTGACTCCTCATATTCATTGACGCTCGCACATGCTTGGCGACACTGATGCTTGGTGCCACGGACCTGCCAAGGATGCTGAGCAGAGGGTCTACCTGTACTGACGGGGTCCAGAGCAGCAAAGGAAGAAACCCAGCAGAGCAGAGGGGTCAGGTGAATGGCTGGAAGGGAAACCCATTTCCAGCTGCAGGCTGAGTGCCCTGCTGCCCTCACGCCCTCAGGAGGGCTGGGATAAAACCACCGCACCCGTAAAACCATGCCCGTTGTTGCTCAGCAGAGCCCCTCAGGGAGCAGCAGCAGCGTGCAGAGCAGCCACGCTCCGGCAGAAGGCTGCTGCTTGTTTCAGATGCCTTCTGGCAGCTATCCCAGCCCTCACACTGCAACACCCCACCTTCCCTCAACACCCTGCAAAGGGTTGCTTTACAGACCCGATAGCAGTAGCCTATTTTCTGCACAGCCCTGCCTCAGAGAGACACTGCTACACCTCCTGCACCCCACTTAGCCTGGGGGACCGTTCCTGAAGCGTTGCTCTCTTACACAAGACCTGCAGGTACTGAACATGGGGGAGATGCTTGTTCCTCAAGTAGCTGATAGGTCAACACTTCAGTCCCCTCTGGCCGTCCCGTTGTGGCCCAGCCTGTGGCAGCTGACAGCAGACCCTCCCAGCTTGTGCCATGGCGCACCTCCAACCCCCAAACCGTTCCTACCTCTGGATTTTGGGAGTTTTTAAAAGTTCCTTTTTACTCTCTGGCAGTGACAGAAGGATTAAGCCCACAAGCACGATTTTAAACTTGGGTATCCTACCACTTGTGGATGAAGCGGCTTTCCCAGCTCTACTGGAGACATCTGGATGCCAAGTGACAAATAACCTCTTTGGGCTGTCCAACAGCAGGTTTCACACTGCTGTCCCGTCCCCGTGCTGACCCCACTTCATCCAACAGCTGCCCACCACGGAGGAAGCAAGCCAAAGGGCACCCCGCTATCCCTTCCCCCTGGCACCGAGGTGTGGGAGAGCCTCAGCAACACTCAGCTCAGCGCTCTTCCCCTCGTCCAACACGCACGGCTCGCCGCAGACACCACGTGCAGCGCCCATACTTGCTTTCTGCTCCCTTCTCCTCTCTTCACCCCAGTACTTGCCACCACCAGAGTATGGACGTCAGATGTTTCATTCTGTCTGCCTCCCTCTCCTTTAGCATTCCTTATGGCTCTGTTCCCCTTTACTTCTTTTTAAAAAAAAATACACCACAACAAAACAAAACAAAACAAACCCAAACAAACACAAACCAAAAAGCACAAACCAACCCCAAAACCTTCTGCCTCAACAACCCGTGGCCACAAATTCCAGAAGTTTATTCCCTGCTCTGTAACAGTTACTCCACGTTTTGAGCTGACTTCCCTCTAGCTAAGTGTCTCTCTGGTTCTAGTCACACGGACTGGTAACCAGCAGGTCCGCATCCACCGCCCTCTTACAAAATCCACTAGTTGGGAGAGTCACAAATAAGATTAGTCTGGAAGGGACCTCTAGAGGACATCTGCTGCAACCTCCACCCCGCACCCCGCCGCAGGGCTGATCCTGCCTCTCCGCACTGAGGCCTCCAAACCTTTGCAGCGTCACCTGGCAGGCTGCCGCTCCATCCCGTTTATCATTAGCGCCCTTCTCTAACTCACACTACATCTTTCCGGAGACATGAAGTCCAGAGCTGCAGGCGGGACTCAAGGCACCAGCACAGCAAAACTCTAGAACTGCAAAATAAAGGCAGACACAAACCAGACGTCAACATTTACGTGAACTATCTGCTTCTCTTTGCACAAAAACTTTAATTATATATATTTATTTTTTATTTGGAATTTAGAAGTCAACCAACAAAAGGGTTTTGTCCCTTTTCAAACTCCCCTTGATGCAGCAGCACTACTGGTGGGTCATCTAGCCCCAGACCCTTCCAGCTGATGAAAGCCAGTCTCCTCTGGTACAGCCCAGCACTTGCTATGGGCAGAAAAAATGATCTAAAAGCAGAGCTCCTTGAAAAGCCCAGGGCTGACCTGGCAGCCAGAAGTCCATCAGGATACTTCTTCTGTGTTACCAACCTGTGCATTTAGTCACGACTTCCTACTGTCAGGCACAAGATTTCAGAGTCACAGGGTGCTGCTACACGGGTAAGATAACAGGGTTAGTAGCACCCGATGGCCTCCTCTCTTGAGGTACGGGATAAAAAGCAGCCCCCCATCACTTCATTTTTCCCTCTTACTTGCAGTAAGCGATGCCCAGCCACCCACGACTGAGCCTGGGTCCCAAACCACTGTCATCAGCCCAACACAGGTGACCGGACAGGAGGCAGAGCCCAGCAGAATAACTGTGTGCCAATCCACAATAGTGAAGTAAATAGTGACTGACTGCTTCAGGAGAGGCTATAGCACAGCGACGGGATTTTACAGGCTACACTCCTACTACCACTAGATAAAACCACACTACAATTTTTAAATGAAAAAAAAAACAACAACCCCAAACACCTAGGGAATAAGAGAAACCTAATGGAGAGGATTCCCTCCTTGAAACAAGGGCACTGGGAAGTCTCACCACAGAGGATGTTGCAGGAGCCATCTTGCAGGTAGGCTGGCCTGCAGGCAAGTAACCCATAGGGTATTTTGGCAATTTGGAGGCTACCATGAAGGGGGTTGCACAGATGAGTCAAAACCCCCAGGCCTGAGGCAGTGGTCCCTGATGCTACGAACTGGCTTAGGCACCAACGCTGCAAAGAGATGCAGCACTCGTAAACTGGGTATTTGTCCTGGTTTGAGGTAAACTGTTTTACAATTTCACTTTCCTAGCTGGGCCTCTTCTAACTAACTCAACTCTGAAATTAACAGCACATTGTTCAGAACTGTTTCTGCTCACAGTGATAAGACCTGAATATACCAAGGAATGGTGTTCAGAGGCCCTTGCTTATACTTATTGCTAGAACAACCAGGGTCAGGTAATTTTGTTATTTGCCCCATTGGAGGGTCAGAAGCAGAAAAGCATAGAGGGGTCCCACCTGCAAGGAGGAGCAGACAGGACAGATGACCCAAAACTGACCAACAGGGGTATTCCATCCCATCCACATCATGCCCCGTATAAAAGCTGAGGGATCAAAGGGTCAACCCTCTTTCGTCGATGGCCGATGTCCACGGAGGACCCTGCCTGTTTGTCTGCCTTTGATCCTGATCCAAACATTCCTGACCCCAGATCTGGAATCCAGCTCCTGTTGATCACTGAGTCCAGTTTGGGACTTTTCCTGATGCCTGCTGGTGACATGGTTGTCATCCTGGGAGCTTGATTCGGTTTTGTATATACTGTATACTTTTTATTGCATGGCTCAACCCATCACTTTGGCCAGGTATGGGTGGCCCAGTGCACATACAGCACTGCTGCTTAAGCCCGCTCGGAACAAAATTATTCCTTCCTGCAGGCCATGTAACCTCTTCCCAGTTAACAAAGCATCTAGAGTTTTGCAGAACAAGAGAAGAATTAACACAGGCAAGTTTAATCCAGCAATACCCCCAAGGCCTCAACCTGTGAGGCATTTAGCCTTCTGAGGACAAAGCAGTGGTTAATATGAAATGTTTTCTAGAACTGGCTTTTACAGTAAACAGCAGTGGCTGGAGAGCAGACCTTCAGCAGGTATCACCTGAGCCCACTGAAGTGGGTGAGAGCAGGCTCTATTTTTGGTATTAATACAAATTCTGTCCTAACCTACATTTGTGCAGATACTCATATCCCTTCAGTTTGGGCAATGGTCGGAAACTCCATTTACACAGCAGGTAAATCACCACAGCCTATGCACAAGAACCATGTTTAATAATCTTTCTGACTGTATCTATAAAGTCACTTAGTTGGTTGCAAGTGTTTCCAGGATAAACAGTTTTTCCTACCACTTTACAAAAATAGCCACCTGGCTGGAGAGAGGCTCTAGTGATCTAACCCTGTTACTGAAGAGTCCTGAAAAATATTGTGCTTCTGGAAAAAACAAACTAGAAACCCTTGGCAGCTTGTGCTTCACACACAGATTGGAAGAAGCAAAAAATCTAGACAATTTAATAGTACCTTTCCCATGGCAGGTTAAAGGAGGTGAATTCCTTGATCAAGGTTCTAGATATGAGAAGAATAAATCACTAGTATTCGGTTATTAAAAAAAAGTGCATTACCCCACATGAAAATCATCCAAAGCAATCAGGCTGTCTCCTTCCATCCATCCCAAACCAGCTAGAGGTCACTACACACCAAGTTTACAAGCTTTAGGGTTTTTTAACCTTCAAACAATACATTGGCACTTTTTAAGCTTTTTGACCGAACGAACTTCCAAAATAAACAAGTTATAAAGTTCAACAGCTACCCCACATTCAAGATTGCTAAAAAGAAAAAAAATAATCACTGATTAGGCTTCATGAAAATACAATGAAGCCCTCAGTCTAGTACCAGTCAGTGCAGCGCAGCCATACAAGAGATACCTGCTTTGCTCATTTAGAGACAAAATTAGCCAGAAAATAAGGCATTGACCATCCAGAAGAGGCTCCATCAGTGCACCAGTAGGCAGCAGCAGCCATCTCCACTCGATGCAGTGGCACGCTGAAAACAAGAAGTCACCTATGCCTAAGGACTTATTTTCAGCACGCGACAGAGGAGCAAAGGACGTACTTGTGATGAAGTTGCGGTGTCCAAAGCAGCCAGACTTGATCTTTAGAGGCAGAAATGAAGTCCTGTGGCTTTCCACACTCATCCTCATCCACAGTTTCTCATTCTATTTGTCATCAGCAACACACGTGCAGATTATGGCAAAAGGAAAGAAAATGAGGGAGAAAAAACTCCAAGCACTTAACCCAGTGCAATACCTCACACGATGGCCAAACTCCCTCTTCCAGCTGTTACCTCTGTCATTTTTGGTAGCCTCAATTCTGTCGGAGACACGCCGGGAGCTGACAGATCCCGCACAGAGACACACAGCACAGCGCACCCTCAGACGCACAGGTGAAAAACAAAAAGGGAAGGAGAGAAGGGCAGACGTGATGGAAGAATGAGATGGCTCTTCTCCTGGTGGGGGTGCCCGTAGCTGCAGGCTCTTCCAGTGCCCTACTGTCCACTGGGAGAGAGACTGGGGGGGCTTTGGCAAGATGACGGTTACATAAAGAAGAAGCTAAAGAAAGAGAGAAAAAACAGAAAAGAGGTTCAGAATTGAAATTAAAAAGTGAGAGGGAAGAAAAAAAAAGATAAAGAGGAACAACATTTTAAAGAAAGTAAGGCATGAAGGGAAGAGTGCAGTGGGGAGGTGTCGTATGAACCAGCTACACCAGAGACTTGGACCTCTTCAAGACATCAGCTGATTTGGAGCACAAGCCCACAACAGCCACTAAAAACAGCTAACAAACACCAGCACAAATTTACAGAGGTATCTCAAAGGCACAACACAATCTGTGAGGAAACTCTGCATTTCCTCAACAGCAAAACAAAGTCACAAAGGCCACGCGAAGACCAAAGTGTTTGGGTAAAAATATATTTCCTCTCCCCACTTCAAATGTTGCCACTATTTGTGTACATAACCTAAAGCATATACAAGAAATAACTGAGCTTATGCTATAAGGTTATTATTCAATTTGTAATTCAAAAACTGAAATATTTAAACATCAAATAAAGTGACAATATCTATCAGATGCATACATATAATTTGCATTAACACTGTATGAAGGTTACACAATTATTTAGTTACAAACATGGGTTATTTTCAAATAGCAAGGTAATAAAGTTCTACATCTATAGTTTAAGGCAATCAGGATATTAAAAATGTATACAAATACAATATTTCTACTGCTGTTCACAGCTTTATTTTCTGTTTAATTAAAAAACCCTTCATATTTGTACAGTTCCATGCTGATACACGCTGATGAGAGCGCCATGGATATCATACACTGCAAATGCAACCAGGGTCCTCAGAGAAGAGACAAACAGGTACTCTTCTAACATCTTAGAATGGTAACTGGATTCAAATGGACATAGCTGATATGATCACACACAAAAAGACATTTCCATTCTCACTTGGACGTTTTAGAAGAAGCAGGATGAGAGCTACCTGGAGAAACACTGGTCATGTTAAATAAAGATATGCTTAAAGTGAGACACAAATCCCTTGATGGGATTTTAAGCCGTCAAAAGCACATGGAGGGGATGACAAGTTGCAGTTTTCAGGCAGCCGAGGAGCCCGGGGTGGGTGCCAGTTGCTGCTTTGCCCCCCTCCTCAGCAGCATCGCACACCACAGGAGATGCAAAGCAATGCACTTAATGACCGTGAGCTCAAAGGGCACCTACCTACTCACTGCCCTCCTGGAGAGTAACTTTGTAACCCCAGTGAGGTTTCAGGGGAGCAAACCCTTACTTCATCTCCACCTTTTTGGCTACCTGCTGAATGCACATGTGCCCACCTCTACAGAGCAGTCAGAGCCCCTCTCACCAACCTTGATTTTCTTTGTTTTCCCATTCTGGACATCCGTTTCATGCCCTGGAAACACTATCATTGTGGAAATAGACATTTCAGTGTGCTTCCTTGCTCCTGTGTGTTATTCTAAGGTTTGAAATACACCTCATTGGGAACACGCAGCATTATCTAGTTGGTTATTGTTGCTGTGGTGCCTCTCAAGCAAGGCTTTTGCCTGTGCAACCGTCTGTCCAGCTTCACCAGCTGCCTTGCTGGCTTCGAGCATGCAGAGAAGCTGTGCAGGGCTGCTTTAAGCATTCAACAGGAGTTGGATGTCGTGTTCCCTCTGGCTTCTTTTCAACATCTCAGCAAAAGCAGATGATTGCAGAAAGTTTTCAAGCAGTTTTCACAATGCCACTAGCAATTAAGTGGACTTAAAGAATCTCCCCCACGCAAAAAAAACACAACCAGTTTTCAAATCAGTAGCGAGACAGAAAGGGCAAGTCTCTTACTACTGTACTTACATGCAAAAATGAAAGCACATCCAAATAGATCTGAGTGTATCATTTACTCCATGCAGAATCAGGGGCTACTGTGAAAAAAGGCATAAGTAAAGAGAAGAAAGGAGTGCAGCAGCAACAAGGTAAACATGGCTTGGGGTTTAAGGAGAAGAAAAAAAGTTATCTACATCTCCTTTAGCAAAAAAAACAAAACAGTACCTTTAACTTTTTCAAGTTTATGTTTTATTCCCAGTTTCTCCAAAACAGCTTGCTTTTTGCTGAAGAAACCCAACCAAAAGCACATTTAATGCACTTGGCCACAGTTTTCTATCAAAAAAATAAAATATAGCTACACTCAGGTGATTTCCCTTGCCATACATCCTTTGAAAAGCTGATAGAGAAAGCAGGGCAAGCAAACATTAAAACTAAATTTTCTACTTGGCAGAAAATGTTGGTAATTAAAAAGAGGACATGCCCAGAGACAGCTGAAGCAAAGCATACTGCCATAAGCATTCAGTGATGTGCATATGTGACTGTAAAAAAAACCACAAACCCACAACCAAGCATGCCCAGACCCAAACTTCTTCCATGATAACTCAAGATTTTAAAGCTAGGTTTGCCAGAAGCCACAGGAACCATACTTTTAGTTTTCCAAACAACCCCATTGCAAAGCTATTTAACCTGACAAAGAGAGCATTGTGGTTGATAACCAGAGGTGCGAGTTAAAAAAAAAACCCAACCCAACAAAACACCAACCCCCCCACCAAAAATTTAAAAAAAAAACAAAAAAAAACACACAGGAAAAAAACCAACAAAAAAACCCCAAGCAAACAAAAAAGCCCAAGAAAGGCTCAGCTATTTTATTTCCAGCTTATTTATCTCTAATAAATTCTTGCTGTCCAAGACATCATATTTGGATTTCTTTTTCCCAAAGCCATGTTTAAGCAGTGAGGGTTAAAAAGCAAGACAACCCAAAAGCTAACTCCCACAAACACACTTCCCAATCCAACACTTCCAAAAAGGTGACAAATCCTGCCTTTTTTTTCCCTTTAGACATGCAGAAACTCCATCCCAGAAACAAGCAAAGAACTGCAGTGTGTGAGACTTAGGTGGAGAAAGTTATTTTCAAGAGTGTTTTAAAGAAAAGAAGAGACTACCTAGCTAGGAGCAGTGGAAATGCTGGCTGTACATCAGCAGAAGAGAAAGAAATCCAGAAGTCATAAGGTAAGCATGGCTCGCCACCTCTTGGGAAGGAAGGGAAAGACTCTGTCCAAAAAGCAATGGCACAGAAAATATACATTAAACAGACCAATTTCCATACTGCGCTGGCCACAGAGCGAGGCCCGGTTCATGCTACATCTTTGTATGTTCAAGGGACATCTGAATAGGACAAAGGCAGAAGGGCTGGTGGGGAGCTCAGAGAATGTATGTCCAGGTGCCTTCTCCCTTGACATGAGATTCTGGATCCCACAGCTTTACAAGTATTTAAGTGCAAGCAAGAATCCTCCTGAAGGCTCTGTAAGAGGCTGTTGAAGCCTGTATCTTCCCCCCTGCCCAGGCACTAGCCCCTCTAAGGGCTGCTAAGTCTTGCTAAGATCATGCACGCTGGAAACCAGGTGGTACTGTTTTAAGTGAGGTTTCAAAGATTACAGTTGGGCAAGTAATACGTGGAGAGCAACAGTGAGAAATGGCTCTTCTCCCAGGCACCTGCAGCGCCATTTGGTTCGCACCACAGTGTTCAGCAGGTAGCTACTACACTGAACTGGAAGGGTGGCTGTAAAGATATGCCAGCACATGACAATAAATCCAAGCCAACTAGTATGATCGAGTCAGACAACAAAAACAGGAACTAATAAAATTATCATGCAAATGTAATGGCATGCAAGGTCAGTCAAACTTTTGTTATCTACAAACACATACCCACCCCCTCCCTCTCCCCCAGCAGTGGGACTCATATTGCCCTAACTTGTTAGCTGTTCAAGGAATACGAGGCAGACTAAACTCCAGGGTTTAGCCACACCAGGGACTGGGCCATGACCTCATACAGCAGTAACTCCCTGAGGCTGATATCTGTGGCCACAGGAATCCCTTCAGCACAGGGCTATTGCAGCCAGCCCTCCAAAAACCAGGGAGGCTGGCAGCTCTGAGGAACTGATCCAGTCAGTGACGCTCACCCAAACTGCTGACATCCAACCCTGACTCTCAGCTCAAATTTGAGGCTGAAAAAAATTTACTGCCGCTGGTTTTGACCAGAAAAATACATGGTATAATTTCCTTGCCCCTTCACCCCCTCCCCGAACTTCCAGTTGTGTGCAGTCCTGTACCCAATACTTCTTCCTTCTTGTTCCCACTATGTTATTAGATAAACTAATAGTTATTCATGTTAAAAAAATAAAAAAAGAAAGAAAACAGGTGGCAGAGACACATTACTGCAAAAGCAGGTGAATGCAGGAACATCCTTGGCTTGACAGGCTTTATGTGAAGCTTGCACTGCAAGTTAAAAAAAGAACAAAAAACAAAAGAAGTTAGCAATAATAAAACCCAAACTGGAAAAAAAAACACACCCAAAATCAAAGAAAGCTGGGAGAGCCAACACCAGCAACCCACTCTGGTGGGTGTGCATGCAGATGGATTATGCAATTAAGAAGAAATTAAACCTCAAAGTTGAGCTCTACTCTAGCCTATGACAAGCAAAAGCAGAAAGAGAAACTGAGGGGGCAGAACTACGGAACAACTAAGCACACAAGTTAGTCCAGGTCAGTCTGTATGTGGCTGTTATTGTTAAGCTTCATTTTTCCAGAGTGCGCATGGCTGAGGGGGTACTGTCAGAGGTGTCCAGTGTGGGTTATTTTGCATGGACGCTCTCAATGTGTGCTTAGCCTTTACCAAATTCAGGTATCTCAGACCTGGGCACCATGGCATCTCCCAGCCCTTCAGTACATCAGTTTTTGGACCCAAGTAAGTCAGATCCTTCAGACATCAACAAACACCTCTTTCTACAGGGTGTTGGGCAAGGCCCCAGGATATACATTACAGCTGAGGTTATAGCTGCATGGGGTTATAGCTGCTCAGGGGTTGCTTTGGGACTAAGAGTGGCCCATGATGGCCAGACCAGTCACATTGGACTGGAAACTATTATACAGAAAGGAAACTGGAAAAAAGTTTCTTCATCTGGTTTTCAGCAGTAGCTTGAAATAAACAGAAACGAAGCCCAAACAGATGGTCCTGGCTCCTGGAGTGGTTGAGGATGACTGAGTAACACAATGGCACGTGTTGAGGCATGCATGTGGTCATCTAACCAACAACAGACAAGCCCCAGAAGGCTATTTGCTGCTCCCATTTGGTTTTGCCTAGTCCATTGCCAGGAATCATCTCCAAATTGTTCAGGTTGAAGCACAATCCCATCCCAAAATTACAGCAAGGGCTTGATACATATGCTCAACCCCACAGTCAGGAGAATACTTGGGTACGTGTCTGTTCTACAGTCACACAAGTGTCTCAGCTACACTGATGTGCTGTCCTGAAAACAGCACACTTCTGTCATCAGTTGCAACAATTGTAGATGGAAAAAAAGCATAAGCTACAGGAATCTGAGAAATAGATTACAAAAAAAAAAAAGTATAAATTATTCCTGTGGGAATAGTCTAAAAACCAAGAGGGCCAAGGTCTCCCTCACAGAGTTAGGCCAGCAGCAGATTTCACCCTGAGCCTTCCCTCCAGCTTGCATAGCACAGTGGAAAGTCTCTGTTGCCCAAGTTGGAGAAATCTGATCCCACCTTGAGGGAAAAAAAAGGCAAAAAAAAAGCATTCCTGTGAATAACTTCGAAAGACTACAAGGGTCGTATAATGGCAAGGATTTCCTTGGGCATTTGCACAAGAACCACCACAGAGGACGGTTGAAAGCCTTACCTTTACAAACTGCAGCTTTTCATTAGAGTGCAAGGAGAAACTTTAAAGCCTTTAGAAAAGCCAAGATGTGCTACAAGGCAGAAGCTTCAGCATTTCCCTTTAAAGCCCTCTGTTAGTAATTCAGACGCTAAGGAACAATTGAAGCAGTTACAGCACCTGGTGTGGAGCGACACTGAAAGGACACACTAAAACACGTGCACGGTCCTCATGACTGGATTTCTGTGAATGCACCAGCAAAGCAGAAACTGTGTTTGTCATGGTCGCTAGAAACATCCGTGTATCACACCCACAACATTGTGTATGTGCCAGTCAACTTCACAGAAGCATATAGTAGCTAACACCGACTACCAGGAGCTACAAAACTCCCCGGACCATTATATACTGCACTGGTCTTGTATCTAAGAGGTGAAAAAACTAACTGCAGAGTTCTTAAAAATACTATGCTATCAACTGTTAAGAAATAAGAAAAAGTGTCTTCAAAATTTTCTATTCTTTTTAGGAAACAGATCATGTCTGAACTCGCACATGAGAGAAGGCCAGTGTTTCAGCCTACCCTATTTACATGCATCATCACAGGATGGTATTTCAGCATGCTTGGACACTAGCTGCCAATGCTTATTGTTTCTACAGTTCAGCATGACACTGATCAGTCTGTAATGATTTCTTTACCCGAGCGGAGCATGCAGCACACAAGCAACTCTATGCATTTCAGCGGGTGCCAAAGGCCAGGTTCTCAGTTAGCGTAAAGCAGCATGGCTCCATAGGAGCTACATCAATGTACATCAGCTGAGGAACTAGCCCCTAGGCCCTCCCCATCTTCCCTGGGGAAGCCAGGGGCAGAAGCAACAAATGACGGGTACCGAACCAGCAGTAGAGACAGGAGACATGCAGTGAGCATCAGCATAACTTCCCAAGTATAAAAATATACTAGTATATATGCAATACGACAGAACCTCACAGGCTCACACGCTAAGACAGCTCAGACCTGGCTCAAGTTCACCGGTTAGCAAGGGAGACAGAAGTGTCAATACCACATCCCTAATAGCATTTTGGTTCTTCTGACAGCTTAGTGTAGGCTACTCTGCCAGAGCCTACTGAGGAACACACCCCTTCACTATTGGCTATTAAGAGAAGTACAGAACTATCATTTTTGTGTGGGTTAAAGAAGCATTTTCCTGTGAGATTTGCTGCATCACCTTCTTTACAGCTTTCTCAATTACAGTTATCGACTGGTGCCATTATCACAGATGACCCAGAAAGGACTTGCATGATTATTCCCTTACTGGATATGGAAAAAGCAGATGGAAATTACAACAGGAGGCCTCAAGCTGAAGACCTCTGTTACAGTAACCTGTCTTGCTGCACTATACAAACACGCCATGTACAGTCCACAGCACCTCTGCAAGGTCTGTCTGGCTTCATTGTATATCCCTCATCTAAGTGGACCTTGCGTTCTGGCTTTTAAAGCACAGTGAAGCAGCCAGTACCATATAATAAATAGGGGTCTCTTGCACTAAGAGCAAGCTAAACATAGCCATCTCCAAGTAGAGGCTGTGAGAAGGTTCAACCTACAATCAATTTGGTTCAACCTACAGCTCAAGGTTTTCAGTAGAGCTCTGCAGTGGCTTAACTTTGAGCCCCAGTCAATGGCAACGTTCCTCCAGTTTCAACAGAAGCAGAGTTAGGTCCAAACTGAGCATATCTGAAAATCCGGCCCCCAGATCCTGACCATGGGACAGACTGTCCACAGATACACTTGGTGCTGACTACAAATACTGGAGGATACAGGATTATACTCCTAGCGTACAAATATAAAATGTTAGAAAACAGTGTTGTTATCATCACAAAAAGGTATGGGGTTTTTAGCTTATTATGTTAACTCCATACAAACACAAATGCCTGCAATCACAGTACCATAGTAGTTTGGGTTTGTTTGTTTTCGTTGTTTTTTTGGTGTTTGGGTTTTTTTTTTTTTAATAAAAAACCAACACACAAACAGACCCCAAAATTCTTGTCTTTAAAGCAAGCTTCCAAGTATTCACTTTTGGCACTAGCACTTCCCATGTAAAAATAACACGGTAGTTTTGGTTTCTAGTTTACTTCTACTTACAGCTATAACCTTAAGGAATGGGAACTGAAGACTGCTCTTGGGGGAAAGAAAGGACGGGTAGAGACCCCCTTAATAATTTTGCCTCAAGAAGATAAATCAGAGCACAGAACATCTCAGAGCTGATCCAGATGCTGGACAGATCACAGGTCAAACCTCCACCATCTGATTGCTCTCCCATACTAGTCAGACTTTGATATAAAATTTGAAGGTATTCTTCTAGAGAAAAATTAAGATCATGTCCCTGGCCCACCCTTTAGAAAAAAAATATTTTATTTGATCAGGCTGATAAAAGCCCAGTTTCCAGTCCAGTAACGGGGAAAAACAATTACAGACATGCAGCAAGAAATGAAAAACAACCTCCCAAATTGTAATAATCCCTACAAAGGACATGGTTGACATCCGCTTACTTTTTCTTGTCCTTGTCTTTCTTGGTTTGTTGAGAACCTGCCTGCTGAGCCTGTGACTGTAATAGCTGAGCTGCTGCCTTCTTCTTTTGAAAGTTGCTAAGCTCTTCCTCAAGTTCCTTCTTTTTGTCTTCCACTTTTTTCTTCTCTTCTTGGTGAGTCCTCTTTAGATGGTCAAACTTTTCGTGAAGCTGCCGGGACAGAGAAAATGAGAACTGGACAGGAAGAGAAGAACCTTTCACCTCGATTACTGATAATGATGCCTGAATCAGTTCCACTGGCACTTGTCATGGGCAGAGGCCTCCATGCATTAATAACAAGTCACTCTTTCATGCAGAGCAAGAAAACATACTTGTTTCAAGCAATATTTTTCTCCGTGTCTCTCCTCTGTAGAAGTATATGCCCCTTATTGAGGCCTAAGAAACATCTATCCCCTTTAGCAGGGCATTTACATTTTCTCTGTCCCACAGTAATCAGTGCTGACCTAAATTCACCAAGCAAATCAGAGCAGGGCAGCTCTCAAAGAGCTCTGCCACTTTCCTTTACAACTATGCTGAGTGGTACTCACTGACCTCTGGGAAGTCTTTATCTGCCTACTGAAAGTCTTCAGATAGGTGTGACCACTCAAGGGCAGCACTGATTGTGCCATACCTGAAGATCCACTGCAAACAAACATCACTTTGAGTAGCAGACACATTCTCTCCTTTGGGTGGGACTGAAGAGGTGAGAGAGCAGAGAGGGCTCCCACGACAGCAAGGCTGGCATTTCTGTGGGGTATGTAGCCACAGCTGCTGTTACTGTCACTGCAGCACCTCCCACTCACTCCATGATTTATATCCTCCTCCAGCTGTCCAAAATCAGGGAGTACTGCTGCTCTATTTCATATGCATAGAAAAGTGGCAGAGGACTTGTGTAATGGGGTCACACCACAAGTCTGTGGCAGGACTTGGAATTGGACTCGTATCTGCTTATTGAGGCTCTTTAAGTGCAGCAAGCACCTTTGCAGGCTTGATGTGGGAATCTGGATGCTCATCTTCTCAGGGTTCTTTTGGAAAAGCCCCAGCCTAAATCGTTATACACAGTCCTCTGAGTTACAATATACTCACATCTTTCTCTGCTTCCTTCAACTCTGCTTCTTTCTCCTTCACTCGCATGACAAACATCTGCCTCATTTCATCCTCCTTCTTCTGGAGCTCACCCAGGAATTCATTCCTCTTTGCTTCATAAGTCTCTTGGAGACTGTGAAAAACACAGGAAAAAACCAAACAGTCAGAGCCGTTTCAAGCAGAGTCATGAGTCTCCAGCCTTTGGTGGTATCATTGCACCATGTCATCACAAAACATCATCAGAGGTCCCTGACTGCAGCAGGGGTGTGAACACCCCATTGAAACTAGTTCTAGCTTGCTAGGTGGCAGCAGTGGGAGACAAATTTGGCAAGCAAAAATGAGCACACTGCTCAGGATTCCGCAAAGCATTTAAAAGGTAGGAGATGACTACCCTCAACAGCTACTACATAAGCATCTACAGTAATCCCTGATGCTCACATGGCTTGTGTCTGTTGAGTCGCAACTTCTTGCTTCTCCCACTGTCTGTCCTGAATCTCTGTATTTGAAGTACAAGATTTGTGGAACAGACACAGGCGTATCAGAGTGCAAAAACCTGACTTTATGTAGTTCATTAAGCATGACACCGACACAGTAAAACTAGTTTTCACTACTCACTGCTAAGGGATTTAGATCAGGGGCTTTATTTAGATAAAACCACCTTGGGAGACCTCTTTCTCCTTTAGCTGTCGAGGGAGGCGAAGCCTATGCAAACAAGCAGCAGCACTCTTCCTCCAAATAACCACATCACTGGATTCCTTCATTCCTTTAGTCCCCCTCTACTTCTTGGCATTCCTTTATTTCCCCAGTATTGAGACAGCACAGCAAAGATTTGGAACACAAAACATGCTGTCCACGCACCTCTGAGATTTTCAGAGCCTCTTAGGAATTCTTGACACCAAATTCCTTTTCATTTCATTCCTTAAATGGATTTGGATATTTCAGCTATAATGATAGTGTGGGAATGATAACTATTTCCCTCAAGACACTTTTTTGAAAAGGCATTTTTAAAATGAAAAATCCACTGATATCACACAGATAAATTGTATCCGCGTATCTAAATAACATGTTAGCCACTGGGCTAGTAGAACATCTTAATCCCATTAAAGCCAAGCTTTGGTGGGGGTTTTGTCACATTTTTGTTGCCTGGTTCTGTTGTTTGCTGCCTTTTTTTGGTTGTTGTTGTTTGTTTAGGTTTCTTTTTGGGGGTGGTGGGAAGGAAGGGAAGAGTGTCAAGCTGCAGAGCAAAACTTTACAGGTAAACACAAGTCTTGGGCTTAACACTGCTAATTGATGGGTACTTCAGTTGCCTCCTAAAATACTGGCCACCCTGGAGCAAAAACACAATTCCAGTTGACCACACCAGCTTCCCACACATGGAAGCAAAAATGCTGATTCTAAAAATGACAAAAAAAAAAAATCTTTTCACAAGAGAACAGGGTAAGAGGCATCTCTGGATTCTTAACTAAATCAAGAACCAGACTACTCACAGCAGATAGACATCAGGAGAGCTGAATCAAAGTCTCCCAAAAATTCAGTCTGGGATTTAATGCTCTGACTGTGGACACAAACTTAAATTCATAAACCCTTTTGAAGGGTTTGGCTAGAGCTGAGGAAAACCCTGAGGGCAGATCAGCCTTCACTGCTCAGGGAGCAAAAACTGAATCTGCAATTAGTGGCACACTATACTAGGGAGCAGCAGAGCCTTATGGACCATAACAGGTAAATCCATGCACTGCTAATTGTATCCTGTATTGCAAATGATTTCTTGCAAAACGCATTTCTGAAAACACAATGCTGGGTGATAGGTAAGCAGTGAAAGGCTGGCAGGAACAAGGGTGCTAAGGGCTTGCTGTTAAATTGTCCCAGTTCCAAGCTTAAAAGACTTCCCACTAACCTAAAGCCAGCAAGCATGCTCCTTTACTAAAGTGACTCTGACTTCCAGAGAAACAAAGTTCTCAGAGAAACTGGCCCAGCAACTCCAGGCTGCATATGAAAAACACACAGCCCTAAGGAATAACAGTCCAAACCAAGTGGGATCCCTGCAGCTTCTCACAGACAAGGATAACAAGGGAATTTGCTTTTTAAGTACACAAACATATGAAACTAGATTACAAGAGTAACTTGATTCCCCAACACACACCCACACACCAAATGATGCCCTTGCAAATATTATTATTTTTTTTAAAAGTGTTTTGAGAAAGTTAACCAGAGCAGCAGATAAACCCACCCACAATGCAGGACAGCAGAAGGGTCTCTGGGCAACAGAGGACCCCACTTCATGGAGCAGATGCCTACGGGGACACTGGTGCTCCCTTCCTTACCTCCTGCAGCTTAGACAAATGGTGGGGGTTCTGCCAGCGAGGTGGGTCTCACAACCATCACCAGCCTCTCTTTATCACACCTCAGACAAGTGCCTACACAGCACAAGTAGTTTTTGTTGGGGGCTTTTGACCTGCTCACCCCTGGATGTACAAGAAGCTCCCTGCTCTTGGCTGAGGAGTGGCAATCCCTGTGGCTCCCAAGGCCCAGACTTGGCAGAAAGGCATGCTTTTGATCCCTGATCTCAAAAGGAAGAACAGAAAGAACCAAACCTACTGTTTTCCTCATTTCAGATATACATCAGCCTCAGCCAAACAGCTCGGGATCATAGGTTTTGTTTGTTTATTGGAGGAAGGAGGCACCCAGAGCAAACTGTTCTGAACTAGCACGTACCAGATGGAGAAATTCTGTACATTTTCATTTCCTTTCTACTTATAGCTTGGTCAAAAGAGGCCTCATGTACAGGAAGCAATGGAAATTCCTCAGATTCCTCAAAGGGAAGGGCTGAGCCCATCTTAAGCCATTGCTCTCCAGAAAGGAAATCCAATAAAGCTTCACACTTGAGTTTAGTAACAGAACTGGGGCTCAACTGATTCCAGCAAAGATTCTGTGCTGCAAAAGAAATGCAGCTGCATAAACTCAACAAGTCACAACCCCCCCACCCAGAACTGATGCAAACTCCATGTTACAGTGCAGACCTTGCTCGTCCCACCACAGAGTGCTGCTTTTGAGAAATATGAACACAAGGCCCCTACTCTGCCTCCTGCTCTGAAGCCCGCCCAGCAGATCCCCTGTTGAGGATCAGAGATGTACTATGTCCATCGTGATCTGTGCAATCAAACTGCATAGCCATCATCACAGGGACTGGCACACCAGTTCCTGACAGGCAGATGTGTTTTATGGGGGTAAATCGTTGATGCACATCTGATTCTGAGTGTCTTCCCCTGGGGCAGAGAGGAGCGTGGGATGCTACTAAGGCAGCGGGTGCAATTATTGGGGAAAAGTTGGGGAGGAATGGGAAACAGGAAATGAAACAAGAAAACAAACATTCCCTCCCAGATTCCCACACAGCTGTTGTCCCTGGCTAACAACTTGGGCTTCAGACCAACAAAGCTGTCTGACAGCATAAACTGTGTATTTAGTAATAAGCCAAACCTCAAGCATCAGACCACAGCACTCTCTTCACAACACACCTTGGAGCAGCTGTGAAAAGCTCCAGGATGGTCAACAAGAAGTTTTATCCCAGGATCTTATCTTTTGTAACCAGTTATACCTCAACATGAGTCACCTTCATCTCAGCACAGACACAGCTGCACTTTTCAAGCCCAGCAATCGTACGTGGCCCCAACATGCAGCAGAGCAAGCTGACTGCAAAACAGTGTTGAGTCTGCGGGGTAGGAAAAGGGGCCCTAATGTATCACCTGTCTCAAAACCTCCAAAGGCAGAAAGCATCAGGAGGAATTTCTGAAGTGATAAACTCCCTTACCTTATTCAACACTCACTCAAGTCTCCATGAAAGTCATAGTACTTCCAGCAGGAAGATGAGCATAAGTTTCACTTAAGACTGGACAATTCACAGGTTTTAGGAAAGCAAGAGCAGAGAAGAAAAAAAAAAAAAAACAAAAAACAAACCAACACACTACAAAAAAAGCTAAACTAACACCACAACTTCCCAACCCCAAAATAAGATTCTCCCAGCTTGAAAAAAATAATCGTTCACATAGTCTGTCATCAGGACTTGCAGGTACGTCTGATTTGGAACAGTTAACATCAGTTGACAATCACCAACCCTCTCACCATGTCTTACAAAAACATAACCACTTCCATGATGCTGAGGACACAGAGAAACAAGGAAAAAGTAGTGGCATGGCTCTGCATTACAGCAGCCTCTCAGCTACACACAGCAGTGGACAAACATGGACAGTGAAATCAGTCTGAAGAGTCCAGTGAGGAACAGCTCTCCACACTGAAAGAAGCAGCATTTAGAAATCAATTCTTTCAACATTTTTTAGTAGCGGCTGTCAGATAACAGGTAGGAGATAGACTGAAAGGCGTGTGAGTGAAGGCCAGCAGCTTATATTTGACTGGGTAGAGCAAGAGATGCTCAGAGAAGGGCATAAAAAAACCTGATGCAATTTAAGCAACAGGGTGCAGACAGACCCATGGACATATACTTCTTTCTCCTAAACTTCTCAGGTTTACCTGAAACAGGTCATATTCTGCCTTCAAAACACACCACTTTCAAGCACCCTGGTGACATTTTTCAGGCTCTAAGAAAGCCTGTCTGGCACTGCTGCAGGACTGTAGACATCTTCAAAGTGTTAATGCAAGCATTGGCTTTCTTGGCCACCCAAGCTTTCCCTGTGCTTCTCCTGTACAATTCCTAGGCCCCGAGGGCAAGATTGCATTGCACAAGGTTTTCCTCTCCAGCCACACTTTACAGCTCAGCTGCTCTAAGCAACCATGGCTATTCCATCCCTGCTTCTTGCAAATGTCAACAACCCCAAACTCTCCAATCTCTGTTTGTACAAGGCCAGAGTCATGCTTTTCTACCTGAAAGGCTTGCTGTCTGGATCCGTGTCCTTGAATCCCATCTCTTCAAGCTTGCAGCGCCTGTACAGCTCATAATGTCGGGTGTGTGTCTGCTCTCTCAAGTCCTCCATGTTCACTCGGATCAGCATCTCCCGCAACTTCACAAAGTCACAGTGGTTTTCATTTTCAACTGCAGAAAAGACAGATCATCCACAAAGAGAAAGTTAAACCCAGGAGCCAGGTCTCCCTTTTCCCTGGACCTGGGCCACAGTTCAGAAAGCCTGAGGCTTCTTCAGGTACACAAGGAGAACTCCAAGCCAGCCTGCACCAAAACACCTTGCTGAACTGGGAACAAAACCATCCCACATCAACACACAGGCGTGCAAAAACTCTGCTGCCCATCTGTCACTGAGCTCCTGTCTCTCCATGCATTTCTGCAAGGTGATGATCCCTTTGCACACAGGGTTTCACTTCCCACTCAAATCCACTCTAAATCCAAGTCACCAACAGGGGCACAAGAGGCACCAAAGTCTCAGTTTGCAGCAGTGGTGAAATGAAAGGTTATAAGAAGACCCAGCCAGAGCTGCTGTACCCTTTCCGTGTCCGCTAATCTTACAAAGGAGCCCTAAATCCCTGCTCCTGACACTGAAGGGATGCAGCACACATAGTATAACATGGCTTCCCATAACAACTTCTATTCAGAGCAGGGTCTGCCGTGCCATGGCCAGCCCCCAGGTGAGCAAGCTGTTCAGTCATCGAAGGGCAAGTGGCTAGAGGGCTGCACACTCCAATGCAGGCAAGCAGTCTGGGTATACTTCAAGCCAAGAAAGGGAAGTTCTCTCTTTCGGATGCAGTGGCAAGCAGCAAGCATCTCTGCTGCTAACAGACAGCTCTGCAGCATGCCCTGGGGACATGGCGAAGCACTCCAGCTGCTCCCCTTTGGGCCACAGCAGCTGTCTCTGCAAAAGGACAGTTCAGGGTGAGACCTTCAAAATCTCTCTGGTACCCAACTAAACATTTTTGACTATCCAGTACTAGTTTCCTGGGAAAGCAAGAATCCAGCAGGATGTGTGTTAATTCCAAGGCGTCCCAAACACATTAACCTCTTTCCTAGTTGTGAGTTTTTCCCAGTATTATCCTCTGGTATACACAGCTGAAGAGATAGTACTCTCGGGGTCAGCTTGTATTATTGAGAAAAGCCTGTTGAGTTTTGCAGAATTGAGCAAGCCAGCTGCAGGGGAACATTCACTGGGCATTCTCCAACTGGATACACAATTTGAAGCCACAAGCAGATCACCACCATCTCAACCCTATACTTCTCAGCACTGGTTGGGAAAGGAAGGACCAACCCTATCTCTGGCAGCTTCAGTACAGCCTGGGTTGCAAACACAGCCCTTCCCAGACTCTGCTCCTCAACAGAAAGGAGCTTTTGGCTGAAAAATTTATGGGAGATTGCAAACTTAAGCTGCATGTTCACAATTTACAATACTAGGATAAAACATACCAAGCAGCCAGTGATAAATTAGTTCTGCTCCCACTTCAAGCTGAGAGAGCAGAGGACCTGCTGATCTCCTCAGACACCCCCCGCCAGCTATGAGGTTGCATTCAGGCTTGTGTACAAGGTCCAAATCAAATCACTCAGCTGCCCAAGCTCACACTTTTTGCTGGCAGAAAAAGGAGAATAAGGAACAGAGAATGGAGACCTAATATTTCATTTTTCAAGCTAGTTATTTAGCGTCTCTTAGTAATGTTATCCTGCCCTTTACAAAGCCACTGGCTAGGTTGACATCATCACCCTTTTGCCAAGCCCCCTCCACGTCTAAATCTAGGTTGCAAAGCCCTGGTTTTAAGGAGAAGTCTTAGAGCTACAATCTTCCTTTCTCAAGACTGGTTTTGATAAGGACCATCCAGAAATCAATGCCCTTTCATCAGAATGACACAGGATGCAAGGTCTTATTTTTTTTCGGTAACATACCTTGCACAACACCCCAGGGGTACTGCCTGGCTTTTGCCATCTTATTGCCAATCTTCACTTCTTCAGTGCTGCCAACCACAGCAAAAGGAAGGTGAACCTACAAAAGGAAAGCGACAATAAGGTTAGGGATTTCCTTTGCTGCCTTGCCAGGGATTGTTTCTGAAGAAAGCTGTTTACTGTGGCAGCTGCCCTGGATTTAAGTTGCTTAAACACTTTTACAACTCATCCGGTGTTTCAGAAGAAGCAACAGGATGGTCTGAATGAGAAACCTGTTCAAAGTCCAAAACTGAAGTCCTAAAAATACAAGAAACATACATATTTTTCATGTAATTACAAAGTTTGACTATCTTAAGCACAGGAGAACTCTTGCAAACTGGTTTTTAATTTCAACAACGAGAAAAAATAACTGTCAGACAATAAAAGAAAATGAAGTACCTCCTCTCAAGGAGGGTGAACTAAAATTTCAGGGGTTTTCTGCTGCCAGAAATAACTGCTAATGCTTCCTCTTAAAAAGGGCAAAGCTGTGAGCAAAGGGAAGAGCAGAGTGGACCCAGCCCTGGGTCGACATGTCTGAGTCACCAAGCTCTGCTGTGTCCCAGTCTCCATGGGCGTGGTGGTGATAATCTGGGATCTACTCCCAGAAGTGTGGCTGCTGCCAGGAGGGATGTGGCCTCTGCCACCAGCCCGCCCCTGCAGTGCTCTCCCTGCCTCAACAGCATCCAGAAGGTCCAGGTGCAAGCTCTGAGAGCGCGTGTGCTGGCAGCCAAGCCACGGTCACAGGCTGAGTGGGAAGGGAAGAAGCCAAGTGGCAGAAGAGATGATTAACCGGTAAAGGAGTTTCCCAACTGCCAGGCTGCACCAGAAGGTGGCAAACACATTGCATGTGCTGCACCCTGGCAGAGCCATGACCCTTCTCTGCGATAGCTTCTCCTTGTCGAGAACACAACAGACAAGGAAAAGACGTAATATCAGGGTTTGGAGAGGGTTTGATATCAAACTGGATGTGACAATCACCCATCTACGAGAAGTCATACAGGGAAATTCACAAAAATCTTCAAGTTGCAAGGAAATGGCTTAAACTTGATACCTCCATTGCCTGTGAAACTGCTGATAAATCAATCCCATCCTTGCACTTGCTTTGGGATTGGCACATCCTCTTCAGCATTATGGGCCCCGTGAAAGTCCCTCAAGAGCCCCATCACCGCTGCTGTAATGCACATCACTGCCAAAATCCCTGAGCTCAGGTTCTTCCCCTTATGCTCCAAGTGAGACCCATGGGAAATAGTTGTTTCCTTCTCTAACGCCCACTAAAACATTTGCTCTACCGTAAGTCCTGTCTGCCCTTAATGCTAGAGGAAGGGGAAGAAGGTGAAAGCCAGAGCCCTTGCTTCTGATGGCCACTGGCCCTGTGGAGAGCTGAAACATCACTGACACCCCCACTCTCACCGGAAAGCAAAAACAAAGGCAGAAGTGAATCACCCCCCACTAAGCAACAAGTGGTCATTTGGGACAGGAAAGCCAAACTCCAGCCATTTGCCCTGACTACATTGGAGACCAGCCTCCCATCCTCTTCCTTTCCCAAGATGGGAATACTGCAGCAGGGGAAACAAGAAAAAAAAATTGCTCAGAGCAGAATTGTTTGCCATAGTGCAAATTATATCTGGCTAAGCAGCCTACATATGACAAGCATCTACAGCTCCAAAAGCCTTCCGGCCAGTTTGATATCTGTGCTTAGACTGCAGTTCCAAAGCCAAAAGAAATATGGCACAATGCACCCTACCATCAATGATGGGCCCACTCAAACAGGGCAAGAAAACCCCCTCCCAAAAACATACGCTCATCGTGGCATTTATCTCAGCTACTGTTTCTTCGTCCGTCGGGAACTGATAGATCTGGACACCGTTGCTGACCAGCTCGCTCATGATTTTGCTCTTGAACTTGTGCAACTCATTTTTTGCAATGGTGTCAGCCTTGGCAATGATGGGAATAATGTTCACCTGCAAGACAAAGAGAGCACCTCCACATACAAGACTGCACGTGTTGCATCACCGGGAGAAGACAGAGAACAGCATGCACCCTGCAGCAACAGCCCTGTAAGTACCACCAGCCACCACCTCCCCAGTGGAAGACCTTCCCTGGGGCTGCTGCTGACAGCACCACTGCCTTAGGCTTTTCAGGCAACAGTGATGATGGCCTTAAAAAGAAGTCAAATGCAATTTGGCAACATGCTACTTCCTGTCCTGTTGTATTCCCCTCCTCATCCAAACTGGCTGGACAGGAAATGCTGTCATAGATTATTATAAACTGTTCCAAAAAAAAAAAAAGAAAAAGGGAATTACCACGTAGGCACATCTCCTCCGCGCCACAGCAGGCCAGATTACTGCAAGACACCCACTTAGACAATAGCCTTTTGGGCATTTGCTCAATGTTGCTATCAGAGACCCCTGGGTGGGCAGCAGTGCTGTTGTTACCACACTGGAGGTGTAAGCAGATGGTCCATGTGCAACCACGCAACACACAGGGAGGGGGCTGGCAGTAACACAGACACGATTCCTCCACCTGCATGGCCTCACATGCTCCTGCTGTACTGTGGGACTAGCACTGATTTCTCCCTGCACAGCTTCAAGACAATCATTCAAGAGAACTGCATGATGGGGTTAACAGAGAAATTAAAGAGAAGTTACAGACTCTCCTCCCTAGACAGGCTGTTTGCAACACTGACAACAGGATGGCAAACAGCAACACTGTCTAGCATTCAAGGAGAGATAGCAGAGAACCCTCAGCGTAGCACAGATCAATGTACAGCAAGCACCACACAAGCATCTGCTTTGCTGGGAGAGGGCAAGAATGCATTAGGACAAGGAATCCTGCTTTCTTTCCCTTTTAACTCCCTCCAGAGGGACAATTTCTGTTTTTGATCTTGCAGGATTTGTGTCTCCTTGTAACAGCAGACAGAAAAGCGTAGTGAGATAGATGTTGATATTGACCTATATGAAAGGATTTTAACTACAGTACTTGGAAATCCTCTTATGTTATATCTCCTCAATTCTGTTCAGAGCATGGCCTGGAGCTATGAAATCCCCCTTTGCCAAAAGACAGAGCATGAATTCAAATTAGCTCACTTTGGGCAAATCTCCGTAACTACTTTAAGTTGATCAGGGAAGGGACCCTTGTCCATCACTGCATAAAACCCAATCAATAGACCACTCTAGGAAATAAAAAGCCATTGTCATCATTTATGTTTTGCAGAATCAGGATCCAATGAGCCAAAGGTATATGGTGGTCTGATTTAAATTGCTTAATCATGATTAAAGTGGCACAGAGAAAGCTCAGGTTAAATACTCAAGTTTTACATTTGTACCTCAGTTATTTTTCCTAGAAGAAAAGAGATGAAATTTTGCAAGCATTTAGTAAAACACCATGGTACAAAGCTCAGTTCCCATTCTTGCTAGTCATAAGGGTAACTGAAAAAGCATATGCCAAGTAACATATTTATTCAGGTTCTTCTTGTTTATCAGATTATGGTTAGAACAATACTACATCTGCCACATAAGATCAAATCACTGTTTGTGTATAGCTGGATGCAGCCAGAGAGTGCAGACACAGCATTTTGATTTGTTTTTCATTGATTAGTAAGATGAGCTAAAATGTTTTATGTATACTTAGCTCACACACACTTACCAAATCAGGTTTTGTACAATAACCCAATTAGTTTGTTAGACAAAGTGAAATAGAGATGGCAACCATGTCTTCAAGTGCCAGAACTAGCAATTTCAACTTGAGTTAAACTTCAATCTCTCACTTGTATTTATACATTTAAAGAGGCAAACACACTTCTCTTTCTTTTTCAACAGCCAACAAATCTTCCATTTGTGAACACAGTTTGTCACTGAACTTGGCTGGTTTACCCACAGGAAAACAAGAGCAGTGGTCCCCTAATACATCCTCATAAATACAGTTTGCTGCTTTCAGATTGCTAACTTTATAGCATAGCTGTAGAGCAAGCAGCCAAGTTTTCTACCCCTAAATGGGACTAGAAAAGGGTAGGAGCCCAAACTCTTAATAAATCTCTGCAGTATATGAATCAGTGAATAATGATGCACTTTAGCAGCTAGCCCAAGGTAAAGTTTTCACACAGCACCTCTGCAATTCCCCACTGCTAAAAACCGACAGTATTTTTCTGAGCAGGTTTAACTAAGTCTATATCAAGATCAGAAAAGCACTAGTAGGGCCATGCAAGGGCCGTAAACATGAGCAGCAAGTACCTTACTGTCAAGCTTCTTCATGGTGACCAAGTCTAGGGACTTCAGCGAGTGTCCGGTTGGTGCAATGAAATATAGGCAGGCATGAATTCTGGTGTCATGGTAATTGAACAGGGATCGTTTGATCTTCAGCTCTTCTTGCAGGTAGGCTTCAAACTGTGCATCAATGTATTCTACTATAGGCTTGTAGCTGAAAAGAGAAAACCAGAGCATTCAACTACTGGAACAGCACAGGTCACTGATCAATATTCAGGAAGTTTCAAGGGTGCTCTGCACAATACAGGGACAAGCACTGGAACTCTCACTGCCTGACCAACAATCCCTCCTTAGCAAGTGTGCATTTCCACTTGGTGCCCAGGGAGAGTATTATGGACATATATGCAAGACAAAGTGGCAGAGACCCTGAACTGTAGGTGCATGGAAACTACACAAGGCTGCTACGCTGAAAAACAACGTATTTCACAGTCTCTCCAATTAAAGTCTGAGCTGCCACTCTGCCAATGTCACTGAGAATCAGCCAATATAACAAAATTTCAACATGAAATCACCAGCTACCCTAGCTTGTCCACAAGTTTGTTTGTGATCTTAAAAGAGGGAAGGGAGATTCAGAAGGAGACAAAAGGAACTTTTCAGGAATCAAAGTCTGTGAGCAAAGCTCAGGAGACAACTACACTGTTTAGGTACTTTGGGAGGAACCGTTTTGTTGAAGAAAAAATGCTGGTGCAGTGTAAGATGCCCTGATCTGACTATGCTACTGGAAAGGGAACTTTTTGGTTTGTTCCTTCCTCCACCAAGGGCAGCCTCAGGCCCTCTGGCCCAAGGAAGCTCTCAAAGGAGGACACTGAGAGCAAGGCACCAAGACACCACTGCCACTGCCTTCAGCACTGGATTCACAGCAGTGTTGTGTTGATGTTAATTAAAGCAGTGTTAATGCCCTCCCTCAAAAGCAGTTGTGAGGAAAACAAACAAACAAAACCATGAGGATTTTTCAGGTCCTCCAGAAACACCTTTCTGACAGGCAGCCAGCAAGGCTCTGCTCTGGCCCCTTTGCTCCAGATGCCAGTGCAGCTGTTTGAGCAGTTGCTTAAAGCCCTTAGCAAAGCAGAGCGGACTCTTGCTTGATTTACCTAGCAAGAGGTATAGGAAGACAGGCAGCACTGTGTGAGCGCTGCCAACGTCAGAGACCCATACAACAGTACTGAACACTGCTTGGCAATTTGCAGGCACAGAGAGTATCATGAATATCACCATGTGGGTTTGTAACATGGCTGTTGCTCGAGTTTCTTTGCTTTTGGAAATTCTGACTCTGATCATGAGGCCCTCAAAACCTAAGACATAGGCATATTGCAAAGAAAGCAGCAAGGCCTTACATTGGGAGACCATACCAGAGAAAGCACCATAAAAAAAAAAAGAGAGCAAAAAAAGGACTGAGAGGACTCAAACCAAGAGAGCAGTGGAAATGCCACCCACTGTGGCCATATGTGTCAGGAGACAGCAGGACAAAAGCTGCCCTTAAGTCCTGCTGCCCTGTGACTGCTCCTCTCTCCAATCACACGAGAGAGAAGTTGGAGGGGTTTCACCACCAACACTGCTGGCTCTTCTCATCTGCTGAATGAAGCAAATGCTAAGTGACCCGGCAGTAACAAGCTACACAGCATCCCCGCTCTAAGCACCTGCTCCTTCCTCCTCTGAGCAGCTTTTGTTCTCACCCGAGAGCATATGGCAATGGCTGATGAGCAGAACTCTCCCTCCAGCCAGCACGCTCTGTAGTGTTACGAACAGGAGCCACAAAGCAGGGGCAAGAGCTGTATTTTGGGGTCAGGCTAAGAAGCAAGAAAATGTTACAACAATAAAACACTGTGAAATCCTTTTTAAAAATCTATAGAGTAGAGGAACAGGCAGTAGAACCTGCTTAGTCTCCACGCTAACAGGGATCTTGGTGAGAACTTTGATGTTAAGTCTGCATTTTCAAAGAGCTTATGCTATCTTCCTAGTGCCCTAATAGGTGTTGGTCAGCTTGCAGTTTGCCCTCACTTGGCAATGTGCAGAGAAGGGAATCACAAACAACCCTTCAGAGAGAGCTGGGATTACTACAGCAAGGGAATGTATAGCTCTAAGATACAGGAAATACATCGAGTATTAGTACAACTAGTTTTAACACTACAGCAAAAGTCCATGTTGATTAACAGAAGGGATTATGCGGGCTGCCCACGATATTTACTTCATGAGTGAAAATCAGCACCTAGGTACAACACTAAAATAAAGCTCACTTCAACTTGAACATTGCAGGATGTTGTGAACAGGAACCGTTATCTGAGTCTCACCTCCCTAAAAGATGCAATGTAATTACAATTCAAACCCATACTTTCAAATATTTATGTTTCAACTCCAACAGACTTCAACTGAGCTGCACAGAGACACAGAGGGCAGAAAGGCAGTTTCAGTTTTGCAGTCCAGTTGATCTGTTGTTCTTCACTGTTTTTACCTGTCTCATGGGCAAGTGATGCTAGCTGCCACACAGGGATCAGGAAACATCCCCAGGAACAGTGAGGAACCAATTCCCCACACAGGAGCAGGGCTTTCTGATGTCAGAACATATCAGCATAAGGATCCCTTCTCCTTATAATAAATTCATATATAATAAATTTATATATATAATAAAATATATTAAAAATATAAATATAAAATATACATAAATAATAAAATATAATAAATTTACCTGTCATCTTTGTTAATTTGATCACCAAATCCAACTGTGTCGACAATAGTCAACTTCAGACGGACATTACTCTCCTGGAGCTCATAACTCCTGGCTTTCAATCTCACACCAGGCTCGTTGTGCGTTGCAGGTTCACTTTCGAACTTGGTATTGAACAGAGTGTCCATCAACGTCGACTTGCCAATGCCAGTTTCACCTGAGGAGACAAAGGCAATGTTAGTACAGTCTGACTGCTTTTTCCTCACCTCATTCTCAGGCACATTTACCAGGCTAAGGAGTTACTCCACTTGGGTAGTAGTGGAATTAGGCTATGTGCACATGGCTAAGCAAAATAATCCTTGCAGGAACAGATGTCTTTTAAGACAGTCCCCATCTTTGCCAATCCCCCAGGACTTAACTGGGGACTTTGTGGACACTGGGAGGTGAGAGCAGCTCTGGCTTTGACTGCTGGTTTCCAACTAATTTCCTCTGTAGGTCACACCACCAGGGGCTGCAGCACACCGTGCAGGCATACCCCATCAAAGCACCACACACTAGGGATGCGAATCCAAAACAAGCACCTGCTAGGCAAAAGATGACAGACATCAAGATAATCCAAACATCTTCCGCACTTGCAGGTAAAGAGCTAGGCTGATGTGCTGGGAATGGCAAGAGAAATTTTGTGCTCAGTTTTCAAGGGAGGCATACCACAACAATGGGCAAGGATACTGAAAGGGGCATCACTAAGATACTAAGCACCACTGACCTCAGGGATTTTTTATTATTTTGGGGAAGGGAAGGAGCTTGTTTCACATACACACAGTCTTTTCCAGTAATGCTAGTGTTAATACTTTCCATGGGAAACAGAGAAATAGGAGAGTATAGGCTGAGGTTTATGAGACTCCCTGAAGAAAAAGGTAGTAAACTGGAAGGAAGAGAGGAAAAGAGTAAAATAAAAAAAAAACAACAAACAAACCAACAACAACTGCCCCCCAAAAATGACAGTTTTAAGAACTGTTACTTAAACGTTTGCCAAGTGAGTCCCCATCTCAACGAAAGGAAAGGGCTCCTTCCACGATGAGCCAGCAAATGTCTGCTGCTGCTAGAACCCTGTCACTGGACTTGCTACACTGACAGCACAAGAGACAACCAACCATTCGTTTCCCTTAAAGTGTTTGCTCCCAGTGATCTTCAGCTGTTGCCCAAGGGTTTTACATGGGCATGACTTGACTGGTGATGCAGACTCTCCTGCTTCATAACATGTAAAGCCACAGCCTTCCCACCTTGCAAGCCATATCTATATTCAGGAGAATAAGAAGCTGTTCTTACTTGAAAAATAGTTATCTTTTTAGTAGTATAGACTAAGTACTAGTTCTGATACGACTTTCTTTATAGAAGTTCTAAAATTCTCTCAACTCCAAATTTTATTCCCAAGGAGATACCTGAATCTCTACATGTTTTCATGCCTTTTTTTTTTTTCCCCAGATCAGTTTCTATTTCCTTTCCAAGAGAATCACAAAAACACCATAGTGAAACCTGGGCAACAAAAGTTTAAGATCAGGATACAGGAAAAGTTTAAAAAAAATAATCTAAAAATAGCACACTGCTTAAATACCAACTTTTAAAACTATTGCAGGTTCACTAATCCCCAGTGAAATTAGTAACATGGATGAAAGTATTAGCCTAAATCCCATTTTTAAGTCAAAAGTGTTGCTTAGCAATTACACTGCTACTACTACCATGCTGCGAGCACAGGGTTTCCTGAGGGAACATCCTGAAGTTGCTCCAACCAAAGGGATGTTGGAATTTGGGACAGAGCTCCTGGCCTGCAGTGGGCAGGCTCTGGCATCTGCAGGTCAGGCTTGTGAGAGGTCCTATTGCAACCTCTTAAACCCCCTAAAGTGGGAAGTAGAACTGAATAATCGAAAATGAAAGCAAAATATCAGGTGGGAGAGAGAAGCCTGCATCTGGGATTGCCCCAAGCATCTCTCTAGGCTGTATGTAGCTCTCTAGCATGAAAAAAAATCTCCCTCAAAATATGCAAGCCCCCTAATTTAAAAGGCCTCCAAATCATACATATTTGTCCATATAAACAAACAGCACTACTCAGCAACTACCTGTTGCTCTGTGATACTTGACAGTTCTTTTCACCATCTTTGACTTTAACCGTTTTCCATGTTAGGCTCAGGATGGCAAGTGGTTACTTACAGCCCAGTAAAATAATCAGAGGATAAGCTTGTTGCAGCATTCCCATCCTGAGAAGCTGCAGGACAGAAAGCAAGTTTTTTAAAGAAAAAAAAATAATAAAAACAAACAAATGAAAGAGGGGGAAGACTGAAAGTATACATGACATTGTAACTCAAAGTTTAGGCCCACAGAGCACAACCCACACAAAAATATCTGTCCTAAACTGATGGCACAGACTGTTAACCCCTGAAGCTACATGTTTTAGTGAGCTCCTGATGTGAATGCAGTGTTGCTCTGTGCTGTGCTAGATGAGTTTTGCAGCATTTTATCCACACAGACCACAATTAAAAGCCTCACATTACAATACCAAGTTAATTGTGTCCTTTCTCAAAACACAATTTCAAAAGTTTTATTTTGTTTTTTATTTAAAGGGGGAGATTTCTATTCCTTGGACAACTGTAGCAATTTGTGCTAAATTTTTATTTGTGGTTAAAAAAATGGTTAATCAGCACATTTTACTAGAAAGAGTTGGACCAAGTTGATATGTTAATGGAGACCTATAAAGTCACATTAAGAGAAGAATATTTACTGCAAGAGAAAAAGGCAATTAATTTATGCTATTTTGATCAAAGAGCTGCCTGCTAATCGGGCTGTTCCCTGACGAATTTTAAATGGTTTCCTGCTGCTAGGAGAGAGTCACATGAGGGTTGGCAGCCTGAGCGTGCAAAAAGTATAAATATTCTCTTATCTCCTCCTTCGACATGCAAAGCTATAGAGAAGAGTCTGGTTTGTTTGCCAGATTTCAGACAGCTCACACTGCACTACAGACAGAAATTCTCAACTTGTAAAAAAAAAAAAAAAAAAAAATCAGTCAGAGGGTTGTGGTTTTTTTCCCCAGCTAATTAATGTAACTAATTAGAAGGGACAATACTCCCTTCTTGCAAGCTTAAATGAACAATGGATGGAAAGATGAATGATGTTTGTAGACTGCTCTGCCAAATAGAGCAAAACCCACCATTTTTTGTCAACTTACAGAACTACATCCTGGGAGCACCCTGAAGAGGTCCACCTATGGGTCAAAGCTGTTTTGGCACACAGATCCCTAGGACTGAGCAAGGGATTTCCAAACACACAGTACCCATAGAATGCCAAGACAGCAGGTAACTCTCCATAGCCAAGAGAAGGAGTTGCCTCCCCATGTTTCTCCCTCTTAATAATTTGGGAAAAGTAACACAGTAGCCCAGGCTATAAAACTAGCTTGCAGCACCCAGATTAAATACAGCAGAGAACAGGTGACAGGCTTTGTTCTCAAGTACTTCATTTGGAGACTAAAAATGACATTGTTTCCAACTGGAGAAACTAAGAATATAACGAGACAGGCAGGCAAAGCCTGGAAGGAATGCAATTTTTTTCAGAAACAGCCTCTGCACCCAACCCAGAGAACAGCAGATTTAAGTTAACATTCTTTCAAAAATACATTCAGTTCCCAAATTAGCTCAGTTTCCTTATGGGCAGCCCTTGGGGAAAGCAGAACTACAGGACCATCAATCAAAAGGGTAGATTTTTTTAACACCTAGTGGTTTCCATGTTTTAACTCAAGGAATGGGTAGAGAAAAGGAAGAGAGGGATACTAGATTTTACCCTTGAGCAGCTCTGGGAATAAACTGTCACTTCCCTGCCACTACAGTCCCCACACTTCACAGGAGGGAGAAGATGCTAATAAGTGGATGTGTGCATTCCTTGGCATGAAGTGACCTCTCAGAGGTGTAAGATGACTTACCCACACAGAGGATGTTGAAGCAGAAGCCCTGCGACGTTGACTTGTTGACCAGCTGATCAGGGAGGCTGTCAAAGCCCACATGGCCAGAAAGGGACAGGTTCCTAAGGTCATCACTCTGTAAGATCAAGAGCAAAGGCATTTAACAGGGTTGCAAAACTCCAGAAAATAAGGCTGTACCTAGTCCTGTCAGACCTGTGTAACACCAAAAGAAGTTTCGGGACACAGAATCGGTCTTAAGAGAGCCCATTTGGGAGGCAAACCTTTTCCTTCTATCTAGCTTACTGCTGCTGGGGGGGGGGTGGTGGGGTGGGGGGGTGTGTGTCAGGAGCTAAAACATCCCCAACCCCAGGGCCTACAAGCGCTACCAGACTTTCTCCATGATTCTATACCAATTTGCAAGACCCAGAGGTTGTTTCTGAGGCTTCAGCATCACATATCCCTAGGGTTCCCCAAAGATGTAGGCAGACACCTGAAAGAGAGACAGTGAAACACAGTCATAGCAGCAAGCAGACCAGACCAATTTCTGTTTAACTGCTGAAGCAGCCAAGTTGCTTCCATGAACACTGTACAGCTCTATGGCAGAAAACAGCCAACTTTCCCTTCCAATACTCCCCCAGCAGGGTGGGAGCTCCCCCAAAGCATCCAGCAAGGCCAGTTCTCCTAAACAGCACACAAGAGTGACACAGGTTGCAATGCAGTCCTGGTTGCAACTCCAAAATCTATTCCTGATAGAAACCTGTGTAGGCAAGCAGAGCACCAAGCCTATGCTCCCCTTAGCTGTTCCTTTCCCTTGGCAAAATGAGCCTTCTCAGACCTGTTCTACTCTCCCAGCAGCACACAGGAAATGTGATGCTTTTGGACTTTTGCTCCAACCCTTTGGCATGGCCACAGGAAGACATAGTTTAGATGGCAACACTGCCTCTAGAGCCAGCTAGATCTCTGTCCAGCTTTTACAGGCCTCAGCTGGAATGGAAAAAAAAGCATGTAATCTGCTCTGCAGATGCCTTGGTTTACAAATAACCCCATCCAACGCAAGGTGAGGAAACAGGGCACTATTCACAGCATTTCCTGCATGACCTACAAAGCCTACCATCTGCCCCTCCATGTCTTCAGCAGGAAAGAAAACAACAAACCAGAGGATGGCCACCCCAGAGGTGCAAGTCAACCCCTCCTGACTCACTTTCCTCCTCCAGAGGGGCTGCTGGGCTGGTAACATCAAACACACCAAAGCCATTTTGTGGAGGGGCAACGGGGCAGCACAGACCTCACAGAAGGAAGGTTTGAAACACCTCCAACATTGCAATTAGGACTTTTCCACAACAGCTGTACAGTAATTCACAAAGAGGTTTGGAGGAAGAAGCCAGCCCAGTTATGTCTTCCTTGGCAAACTGTAGTTATGCCAATATTCTGAGCACAGGTAAAAAAAATTAAGAGAAGCCTCCTCAGTAGCCCTAGAGCAGCTCTGCTGCTATTTCACACATTTTTCTCCAAAAGGTTATTGTCCCTGACTTGGGATACTAACCCTTCTCCAAGTCTAAACATTCCCAGAATAGTCATTCCACATAGGCCATACTGTTGAGCTACATTACAGCAGCTGTTTAAAGATGCTGGAAGCACCAGCAAAATCTACACAAAAATCAGTAGGTTTTGGACCAGACATGGAAAGAGACACTCTTTGGTTGCTAAAATAAGAATCAGAGGAGGACCTTCCTGCTCTCCCCGCAATTGCTGAGCATCACCACTTCCCTCCTCAAAACATACAGCCTAACCACCAATTGCAGGAAAAAAAAATAGTTACATCTGAGTCAAGTGCTGAAGAAAATACCACTCAGATTTAAAAAAAAAAAACAAAAACCAAACCAAACAAAACACCCCACAAAAAAAACCACAAAGCCCACAGAAATTCTCTAAGAAAGGCAACAACTCAAAGTGAAAAAATTTCTAAGCCTGTTTTATTACCATACAGCATAAGGGGCTCCTTTTTGCCATGCAGGCACACACAGCTTAACACCTGTACCAGGCTTGTCTGAAGGCTTAATGATGGACTGTTCACCTACATTCTTCCATACACTGGACAGCAGTACTGCAGAAACTTAAGGTGATCAAGAGTTGCCATCTCCTTCACACAGGCTGAGTAAAAAAAACCCAAAAACACAAATGAAACCATCACCCCATTTACCCTTCAGCAGTGATTTTCCTGGAAAAGACCCAGGCAACAGAAAAAAAACCCTGAGATTTATGCATGATGTGAATGGGTTAAATTACATATTTGTAACATTGGTATTTTTAAAACACCAGTGGGCTTGAATTTATCATTAAGTGAAGGGAGCTCAGAGCAGATCCCAGAAAGCAATAGGTGCCCATGACTCACAGGCTTCACAGAAACTGGTAGGTGTTGAACATTTCTCAGCACAGCACCAATATCTCTTTCCCTAATATATTTTGGGAAAGCAAGTACTGCCTCATCATCAGTTACTCAGCAGGAACAGGAGTTAGACTCATCTCTTGCATCTGTGTCAGTTATTTTTTGCTGCATACCTTCTTTGGTTTAGTTCCTTTTATTTTTTTTTTTCCCTGCAAGTGGCAAACATCAACAGTGGAAAAAACAAAAACTATCTCTACACTTTTCAATGCCAACTATTTTTCACAAGCTGTGCTGCTTAACAGGAGACAGAAGCATAGTCTGGTATCTGCCTGAAACACCAGAACGCTCATGAAAACCTCAGATGCCCAAGGCATGGGCACAGATGAAATGCAAAACCAAGTCTCCACCTCCCTCAGTTTTCCCCAGACTGTAGCAAACCCATTGAGTAGAGTGAATATAGAAAACATGTGCATTTCTGCAGAAGTGTCACAGATATGCATTTTGAACAAGGCAGGAGAGCCAAAGCAACTAGAGTTTCTAAATATCTCCTTCCACACACAAATGAAACAGTTCTGTAACAGCCAGTTCCAGTGCATGCAGATGGACTCAGAGAGTAGATGCTTTTTGGAGGAAGAGACACAGGCTGCTAATCTGGGAAGAGGGATTAAAGGGAGGTACACACACTGCACAACCTCTTACCACTGCAGCCATGCCTCTGCTCTTGCTTTCACCTGCTTCAAGGGAATAGCTTACTCCTGCTCAGCAACTACAGGGACACTGACAAAAGGAGAGAAGAAACTGCCTCTTTTCTCTGTTGTCCCCATAGCAGAGGTTTCAGCAGCAGGTTGGAAGCTGCAGAACTCCCCACGAGGCTCTGTGGCCCCTTTAGCCATGGACAGGTCAGCCAAGGATGCTAATCAGCAAAACCACAATGGGCAATTTTACCAAGTAGCCCAATTACCTCGGACTGGGCAGTTCTGCCTTTATTAGCTCAACAGTGCTACAGTTGTCAGCCCTTGGACTGCCTGGGGAGGGGACAGGGACTGAAACCACTGCAAACTCAGGAGTAGCTCATGAAATCAGGTTTTGTCCACATGGAAAGAACGCCTGTGCTGAAGGGCAACCACCATGACTGCTCAGCGTATAATTAGCAGAATGCGCAAGTGATTCACACATTCAGTCTGGCAAAACAGAAGTGTTTTAAAAACAACAAGATGCCAAGTCAGATGGCCACACTGCTCTCACTGTGAATCGCTGTGACAAGCCCTTGAGAAGAGTGGGCTGGGTTTCTATCTCAAGTGAGTAATCTCAAAATCTGGGTGCCTCCAGCTGAAGAATGGTCAAAGGCTGACACAGGCAAAGGCTCCTGCCCCACAGCAAAAAGCCCAGAGCTTCCGTACACACCCAGGAAGCCAGGGGAGCTACCAGTATTATTTTTTCCTCCTGCCATGAGGTGGTTCTTGCAGAGGAAGGCAGCAGGGCTGCCCAAGCACTTCACCCCAAGTAGAAAGGCATATATCATCATCCAGCCGCACCGACTTCTTCCCAAGAGTATTCCTCATTTTCCTCTCAGATAACAAGAAGAGCTTAACATGCCTTTGAACTCAGCACAACTCCACTCTTCCCCTAATACTGCACCTAAATACACTCCTGGACTAAAACTACTCAGCTGTCACTCACAATAACACAGTCCTAAGACACCTTATTAACATACAGCCAAGTTGCTCTATCTGAAAGCACTGACCTCTTATAAGCATGCTAAGAGAACTGTTTGCCAAGCACGTCTCCTTGCTTGCGGCCTCAGAAGCAACGGACAAGATCAGCACAGGTAAAACTCCAGCTTTACAGACTTCTACAAAGATCAGCCAATTTACACCAGACACACTGGACTTGGATGTCCGGATGCTCACAAAATCTTCATGGTTGGAAAGAACCTTGGAGATCCTGAGTACAACCATACACTCACAAATAACCCCTCATCGCAGCCACCAGAGAATGCCACTAGAGCATGCCCTGAAGTGCCACATTTACACGTGATCTACCCCTACATCTACATGTTCTCAGATGTCAGATAGCTTAAGATATCCCAAAGGTAGCCTTTATTTTTGAACTCTTCCTTAAGACATGGCCATGTCTCCTCTACTGAACTCTGCATTATGGGGCAAACCATCCCCCCGCTCTTGACATATTATCTGCACGAGGGGGAAGCAATTCTGAACCTCCAGAGCTATATACTAACCCCTACAAAAACTATAGAGTAACATGAAAAAATAAATGCTTGTTTATTGGGAAAGATGCTGACCACTTTGCTTTTCTCTGCCATGATCTACAAGGCATCCCACGGTTAACACCTCTTAGGTCAAGAACAGTCTTTCAGATGCTGTTACCACAGCTGCTGGTTTTCATTCTAGTAGGATAAGGGAAAGGGTAAGTAAAGCAGGGACAGGCCTCCAGAGGCATAGCATCTACTGTGTACCATCATTATAAAGAGATTAATTTTTAGGACCCTGTGTCCTACTGCTTTTAATTTGGAAGAGAGGGAAGGGAAGCTTGCAAACACCAAGAAATAGTTTGCAGTGTCAGAGCCCTCTAAGTCTACTTCAGATCTGGTTTTCCACATACACAGCTCCTGGAGGCAAAGGTTTACAGCTGCTCTGTGGCAAACAACGGGTTTGCCTGGATGTAATTCAGTGAGGCTTTATAAAACAATTTGGCTGATGAGCCATGTGCAAAGAGAGAATCAGCTCATTCCTCCTAAGCCTCGGTGGCTTGGCAGAGGTAGCAGGAATAAGGGGAAACTTATTTCCCTCACTGGAGTCAGCAAGGCTATGCCTACGTGCAAACGGGGAGGCAGACACAGAGATGGGTCCCATGATCAGAAATTCATCACTTCTCCAGAGGCAGCACAAAGCACAGCCATGTCCTTATACTTCAAAAGGTGTCTGGAAGCTGATCCAAGATAAAGCAAAATTACTCTTCTTCTGTGTAGAAAGAACATCATCACTCTCAAAAGGGAGAGGATCCAAAAGACACCTGCATTTCTTGCCATAGTCAGCTCTCCTCATTCAGGACTTAACCATGACAACGGCTGTTCCCTCAAGCCAAGCAAGCTCCTGGCTGAGCCCCTTCTGCTTTAAAGCTGCCAGCAAAATATTCCCCTTCAGGCCCCCTAGTCCACTGCTCCTTGCAGCTGTAGGTCAGTTTCACATGGCCTCCAAAGAGTTAAAGAAAACAAAAATGAGCCTCAAATTCAAGAGGGGAAAATTCTGGTATGCAAAATATTGAGCTCAACCACAAATATGAAGCAAGTGTTTAGTTATTTGAGGCCACATGACTTAGGAGGCACCTTCAAGAAATTCTGAAAGCTTTTATTGTTGTCAGCAGCTCAGGCCATTTACATTTTTGCCCCATTACTAGGGACACATTCTTGCATTTCTGAAGTAATCTTAGATGCTGCACCCAAAGTCAAGGACCCCAGAGATATTTTAGTCTGCTCAGACAAAAAGGTGACTCAGGAAAGCGCAGCGAGCACAGAAGCAAAGGGCAGTTGGCAAGGGAAGGATCTATTGTACTCTTTCTACGTGTTAAACATGAGAGCCACTTCACGCCATGCTGCCAGGGACTGTATTCCCAGCACCTACACCAGAACCATGTTCACTCTTAAGTTCCTTGAAACAGCACCCACAACCCTCATTCTCTTTCCTTATAGAGACTTAAGTGATGGTTAAGCCCTTAACTCTTGTACAAGGGAACTCAAGTATGGAGGGAGGGGGACATGAAAAGAAAGAACCATCGCTTTCCCCTTCTTGCCACAGCTAACACAGTCCTGCCACAAGTTAACAGCCCCATAGCCATCAGTTAATGGAGAAAGGACAGATTTTGCTGTTGTTTTAGGCTAGGATAACCATCAGTGTCACCAGTGTCACCAGAGGGGGAGTTCCTGTCTCCATGCTGCTGTTGCTGGCTGGCTGCAAACTGGGCAGAAGTCTCTGCGAGCTAATGAAGACTGGGAGGTCTGTTTCTCCTCTCTCCCCCCCAGCTTTCATTCCACACCCCAGCCTGCTTTCTCTCTCTTGACTGGGAGAGCAGACTTCTTTGGAAAACATTCTCATTCTGTAAATGTATCAAGTAAGCAAGTTGCAAGGATTCAGAGGTAAGCAAGCTGGATGGCTAATGCCTCCTGCCCTGCCATCAACCCACCAAGTGACTTGCTGCTGCAGCTATTACTCTGAAGAGCTGGACTTCAGTAAACCATCTCGGTCTTCCTGGATAAAAGCTGGCACCAGCTGTAACTGTTTATGGGCACAGAGCTTCTCAACAGAGTGTGCTTCCTTTGGTAAGTATCCTGTCTCAGCCCCCCCAGCAACATCTAAAACAATAGCAAGGAGCCATGTCTCCCTGCTCCCAGTAACAAGAAACATGGTTAACAAAGTGTTATGCCACAGCTGGGTCCCTCATCCAGCAACCACAGAGGTTACTGGAAACACAAAAAGACTCTACTTGCATGTGCTGGTTTCTCCTTTTAATCCTGGAGAACCAGAGTAGCAGAAAAAGTTACTTTGTGGGAGGAAGGCTGGAAGCAATTTGGGTAACAAAGCAGCAGGCAGCAGCATACCTGGAAGGGGAGGTGTGGGTCTTGTGCCGCCCTCCTCACACAGAACATTGCTCTACAGATACATGGTATTTTATCTGGGGAATCACTAGCCAAGGGAAGCTGCCAGCAAGTCAAATCAAGGGGTTCCCCTAAGCAGACAGCTTGAGAGACTGGGTGATGCTGGACACGCTTACATAAGTGCGGGCAGTAACATGCAGAAGCGATGGGGGAGGAAACACCCTCTCTCTCCAAGGCTGGCTCCCTAAATGAGTCATAGGATGACACCATGGTGGGAAGCACAAGGCCCATCTCCCCAACATCTAGCACCAAATATCCCCATTGCCAGCAACTTGCAATTGCCAGTTGCAATCCCTGCCATGCAGCAAGGACACACTCCCTTCAGCCAGAAGAGCCGCTGCTGTTCCCGCGCTTCCAAGGCACATTGGCAGGGAAACGGAGGGAATTGCTTACATTGGCAAGATGCAGCAACTCAGCAGGAGGATGGAGAAAAAGGATACAGTCACATTCTTCTGGGAAGAGATAAGTCAGCAAAATCTGACAATTCAGAAGCGGCTGTAGAGAGTGGGAACGAACATTTGTCTTCCAGGCAAAATGTTTGGCTAAAGGTCAGTGCAGGCTCAGAGCACTAACGGTCCCATTTATGCCAAGAACTGACATAAAAGACATTTTCCTCTATAGGTTTCCAAAACCCACGGCCCATTCTATTTGGAGTAAAAGTGACTAATGCTTCTAACAGTCCCTGATGTCACAAACTGCTAACCAGCAAAAAATTAACGACAAAAAGGAAAAAAAAAAACCAACCAAACAAAAAAACCCCACACCAACAAAACCCCCCCTGGACTTTGGGGATGATAAGGACCATATGTGCATTCCAGCAAGGCTTGTAAACTCACTGAAGGCAGGGGGGGAAGAAAAAAAAAGGAAAAAAAAAAAAAAAAAGAGAGGAACAAGGAAGCAGGAGGGTGCAGGGGGGAGGAAAAGAGACATAATGTGACAAACAAGAATGAAGACCATCCAAGGGCAGAGCCCAATGAGAACCAGATGCTCTTTGCTTCTCTGGCCAATCTCACTCCTGACAGGGGGACAACATGGAAATAACTGCCTTTTTGACTGCTTGCATGAGGCTGATGAAATAAAATGGGAGCTATTATTCAGTGCCAGGATCCCCAGGCTGAAATGCTCTACTCCCGTTTCAAAAAACGGCATGCGATTTATTGCGATTTCCCCACCTTTTGTCTTCTGAGCAATGCCACATGTTAGGAAAGGCAAATACATCCCTTTTAGCACCCTCAGCCATCCTCTGGCAACCAGGCATAGCTGAGAATGTTTTAGGATCCTTCACACCAGCCCTGAAATGTTTTCAGTGGGAAGTGCAGCCCGGCAGCCCACCAGCTGCTGCACAGCAATAAGGCACACAAGTCAGTCAGTGACACTAGGCCAGTTTACACTGGCAAGTGTAAGAGAAGGTTGAAGTTTTTGTTAGACTTGAGAATGTATAATCTTAAGAATTAAAAAAAAA